>WPIO01000006.1:6380000-6430000 GCA_009760855.2 Cristatella mucedo | reverse complement strand
CCGAGGTCATGGGCTCGAGCCCTGTGACGTAATAGAAGCACCTAGAACAGAGATGATGCTAGCTCAGGGCGCTATACAAAACGATTTTATTTTTGTATTTATATCTCGCCGTCTCTCACACTAAATTGAAATATGTTGTTGATCGAGCCTACAGCGTACAGTACGTACAGAAATTTTGAAACTTGCTTTGGGCTGGGGTCACTAACCGTGCATTACCGGGGCTCACCTTGCGAATTGTAAGTCTCAGCTACGGACTAGTCTGTTGCTGTCAACGTTCTCGTCATATCGGTGAACGTGTCACTTCGTTTTTCGGTTACTTTACGTGCGTACCATACATGACTTGGTGCATATTAATAGCCAGAGGTCTAATCTTCGAGTAGCTATGCGTATCTTCATGCCCTCATGTTTTCTGTAGCATTCTGGGCTGAGTATCCTACTTGTTTGCGTTCACTTTCCTAGTACCTTGCATGTATTTTATCCAGTAGTATTGGTTTTCTTGCAGCCAGCTTTCAAGTGCTTGGCGAGAGAAAAAGCTCTCCAGTAGTGCTATAGAAACTAATTATCCCTACTATGATTATCCTTCGCAATTCTATTATTATTAATATTATTATTACTTGTCTTACACTGACCCGAAAGGTCCGCCATGGCTTAACTACTGCACCTGCTTCAGCCTCCTCGTGCCCCCAGGTCCTCTATGGACAATAAATTAGCTGTTCTATTCCGAGCTTAAAGACCGTTTGCAGCAGAAGCTGCTTTTTATCAGCTGGTCGTAGACTGTGGAATGATTTCCACTACCCTCACGCAGTGACAATTTTTTCTCCGGCTGCCGCCAGTGGCACATCTTTTCCTGCCGTCCTCAGACGCTAATTCCACGCTACTCACTAACAACTGCTCTCCTGACTTAGCTATGCTTCCCACTTTCTCTTTGTTGCGTGAGATGAAGTCTGTTGCCTACCCTAAGCTTACCGGAAGCCGATTGAGTTTTGAGTGAGCTGTAGAAAACTCTCCTTCCGAATAATCACTTAGTTTTCGTGACTTTTTGGAGTTATAGATGGAAATGTATTATATTACATTAATCAATGGTTCTAAGTGGTACAATGAAGTTCAATCGAAAATGTGAGATGCAGTAGCTAGGAAATTGACGGCAGGCTTGACAAGCTGCCGAATGTTGCACCAATTTCGTATGATCAATGACAAAGACGTAGAGTCTTGACGTTAGAGAATTGCAATACACTCTAGATGTGATTTCCCAAATGCATCAATTAGTTTGGCTGTCTTATTCTCATCGATGCAGGCCCTGATTTTTTGTGAATATATTTAAGTTGATGAAAGAACCCAGATCACCTAGCAGACAGCTAGGCATAATTTTTGCTGCTCTCATCACAGGTGCTCGTTAAAATATCCACCATAAATAAAAAATAAAATAAGTCCTAGCACAGCCTCTTTTTGTATAGCGACAGAAGAGCCTTTATGGCTATCACCACCACTTACAGTGTCGATAAAGAATCGCCCACCGCAGGAATCGAACCCACGATACGGATAGGATACGAACCCACTAGGTAAGGCGGTTGCTTTCACGACCTCGGTCCCAAGGTCGTGAAAGCAACCGCCTTACCTAGTGTGCCATCACGGCTCACCGTCCAGATTTATAGAACCGTCATACTCTTCGATAGGTACGTCTGCCTAG
This sequence comes from Cristatella mucedo, assembly GCA_009760855.2. Classification (NCBI taxonomy): domain Eukaryota; kingdom Metazoa; phylum Bryozoa; class Phylactolaemata; family Cristatellidae; genus Cristatella; species Cristatella mucedo. The sequence continues at coordinate 6,428,313 of WPIO01000006.1, read as the reverse complement.
CACCACCAGTGAAATGCCGAACAATCTTTAACTGAGAAGATTACACATGTCTTGAACTTCGCAGTGGCCACATCGCACGACTTATCGCCGACCTGCACGGGCTCTCAATCAAGCAGCTTGTCTTCAAGGTTATGTCACTCAACTCACCATTAGGTCTTTTCATTCTTTGGCTCCCTTCCCTATCAGAAGTACTTTCCTACCAGGCTAAGCATCGTACGACTCACTTTTCTGAACAGAAGAGTTTACCTAAACCTCGTACGAGCCTCAAATCCTTTGGAGGCCGTGCCTTCAGTACCATTAAACATTGGGTGTACATATCTATGCCCTGGCGAGAAGAGGATAGTCCTCAAGCCTCGTATTGGAAGAAGACTTCAGTATGCGTTTCTTGGGCTGATCGTTTCAGCACTATTAATTTATTAAAATTTTTTATAAATTAAAATTTGAACCGTCCGTATATGCGAGCAGCACAGAAGATACTTATGGTCTCCTCCCCGCAGTTTGCATCCGGTGTCCTTATGTCGCTACAAAATTTGGCGCGCTCATCGTCTACCATTTGTTGTTTGTCGTCGCTGCGTTCGGTCTAGGTGGGCAGTTCTCAGAAAACGGAACGGTGTTTTCTCTGATTGCGGTACGTAGGTTAGTTAGCTCTGTTAGTGCTGTATTGCGGTTTTGTTAGTTGTGAGCTAAAACATGTGTAGGTCGCACAAGTGTACGGTGGTAACGTCTTCTGGCGTCGCCGCCGTACGCACGTGCCAGAACAATGGACAAACCAGGGCCGGCTGCGTTCAAGCTTGTGTCGCTCGGTAGTATGTTTGTCCAACAGGTATTATTTGCACTATTTGATTCGTTTGGCAATGCGACTAATATGCTTTGTAAATTTTTGGGTATTGATAGTTTCCTTGTCTTGCAAATGAATTTTGCAGCACGTTCGCAGCTAGCTGGCTCTTTGCATCGCTAAATCCGCTATGCCATCTCGTTTCCGTGCTCGGAGTTTTACTTTGTCGACGCTTGTTTGCGGCTGGTGTTCTAAGACCAAATCTTGCCGGTCTACCGTGCGTGTGCTCTTACAATCGGTGCAAAATTACGCATCTAGGCTCGTCTGTCGTGAGTAGCGTCGCAGTTGCCACATCACATCACCTCTAGCCGGCCTGCACTGGCTTCCAATCAAGCAGCATATCGACTCGAAGGGTCTGACACGTACTTGTAGGTCCCTTCGCTTCAGGCTATCATCAGCTATATCAGAAGTGGCAATCAGAACCACTCTTGGCTTTCATTCGGTTTCATTCTTTCGCACCAGGTCCATCAGCATTCGACCAGCTGACGAGAATCGTTTAGCCATACTTCATACGAACCTCAAAATCTTCAAAGACCGTGCCTTTAGTTCGTATACTCCCAAAGCCTGTAACTCACTTCCATCACAACGCCCCCTGACATGAAATTTAAAAAGGAGCTGCAACTACACCGGTTTATTACGGCATTTAGTGGGTATTTGCATTCTTCCGTCGTGTGCACATGCCTACTTACACCATGCCGCTGGTTGCGAATGTTGCCACCAATCATTTGGTAATGCTCTTTATACAGCATCTTAAAAGCCTAGAACGAGATTCAGTTCTCTGAGTGTGCTATGCAAATGTATTATTATTAAAACCACCAATGTTATGCACCTGTGGAACCCGTTTGTGTGAGTACATAGCTTGTGCCAACAAGCAAAATTGCCAAAATGTTACGTAAGTTCTCAATAACTATGATTCCCACAGATGTTTGCTTGCACATCAAAATTTGATGGTTCCATGGGTTAGCATTAGGTATGAGATTGTCAACCGAGCAACTCAGAACGCTTTCTAGTTATAGCTGGACACTAGCAAAGAGCAAGAGAACTTAGTAATGTACGAAAGAATAGGGTACCTCCATAATTCGTTCAAATTCCACGAGCCCGATCATATATGCATAGTTATTGCAGATGTTAGCATAAAAGTGTAACATACATAAAAGCACTGATTTCTATTCTGTTGTACGACAGCAACTGTAGGGCTCATTTGTGTGAAGTCCCTCCTCGGCTGCCCCATGTTTTTCCTTGAGGTAAGACTGAAATGATGCCTTTTGTAATGTTTTTTTAGGTAGACCGAACTTATGTGATCGTCTATTGCTGGCAGGAATCAGAAAGTTAGGCTATATATTTAGTAAAGCTTTGTGTTAGTGAAAACTTAGTGTTGGTGCTTAGCTTTGTGTTAGTGAAACCAAGTACATGCTCCGAGTTCGCTCAAGCGAGAACAAATGTGCTCTTGAAAGTGTTCTCATCAGCCTAAAAAAAAGGAGCTGCAATGTATCAATTAGTAAGGTGACATCAGGTTGCATTCAGGGCACTAAATATATCGATAAGCCCATTTCAGATTATCCTGCAACCTGCTTTACTCTCCATCGTTTGTGTCAACATAGATCCATGAATGTTTGTGCGCATGAGTGTTTGCATGCATTATTATTTGGAAGTACTAATAGCCTCTTCAACCATTCTTGAGTAGCCTGTGTACCCTTTATGGCAAATCCATCATCTGCTTGCAGTTTTATTTGGCAATAGATAACAGACCAAATTTTATTGTTTCATGCAAACATGGTCTTTAGTTTTTGTATCGGCACATTTTTTGTAATTGTAGAGTTGTAAAGCTTATGGTACCTTGTGAAGGATCTATACAGCAACCATCGGTAGCTTCGCGTTAGTCGGAAAAATGCGATGCTGTTTTGCTCTGCAGTGATCTTGTACTTGTATCACGATTGTAAATAAAACCAGCTGATTCTAGCTGAGAATTCCTTGTTTTTGATCGGCTGCATTCTTATGCCAGGGCTCCACCTTTGATCCTCTCGAGGATATTTTTCTACTTGCAATCAATCTGATTCATCAACCATATACAATAATCAAGTAATGCTGTCACTCCTATACATTTGTTTGTAGTGCTAAAGTAGCACCCAATAGCATAAGCTTAAGGTTGATGTAGTGTGCAGTATAAAGACTAAGGTCTTGGGCAGTAATTCAGTATTGCTTGTTAGCAATGCAAGTGATAATTAACCAAAATACCATGTACAGTCGATGCTGTCTATGTACGAGCCATTGCAACAGCATATGATGTGGTCAAACAGTGATCAGCCCCATGTTAAGTCTCATGAGTAGCATGAATCATTTTGCATTTGGACCCCGTGATCCTCTCAAGTACTTAACGATATATGATACAAATGATAACTTGGGCAGTAAATTAATACTTATGTACATCCCAAGCAATTAGATTAAAAAATACTAGCTGATGGAGCGACAGAAGACCACTGCTTGCAGCAGCGATTATGAATCACCCACTGCAGGATTCGAACCCATTACCTCGACGAGGTCGTGAAAAGCAACCGCTTTACCTAGTGTGCCATCTCGGCTCACCACCGTTTGAGCCATCGTGGCTCACAGATTACAGTTAAGCCACACCTATTTTTTTAGCACTATCTAATGAATTGGAAAATAAGGTCGACTTACTGTACCCATAGGAGTTTTCCCAGATTTTTATATCAATCCCTAGGTTGTTAGCCTGGCACCAACCGTTCAGTTAACCCTATGTGGTGCACACCCAATGTGACTATTCTCTGGTAGTCTTTGATAACCAGTAAGAATGGAAGGCTCATTCCTTAAATATCGCATGGTGCTGTGTTCTGTTTCTGTGCAGATGATACTCATGCCTTTGCTTTGAGCCCTCCATCACTTCAAGTTCTCTTAACTCTTGGTGAGTGTTTTGCTGACATCCACACATGAATGGCAGCACTTTCTCAAATTGAATGACGTTACAACCAACTTACTAGTTGTGGTCAAACCAAGTGACTAAAAAGAAGCTTAAAACTCACAATTGCATTACATATCAAATGTTGCATATGCACGAATTCAGGCGTATACTGTTCCAGTGACATTTCACTAGAACAATTCAGCTCTTGTCAAGTCGGCCTACTTTCAATTACATAACGTTGCAACAAGATATTACATCTAAATTTGTCCGTGCATTTGTGAAATCCCGTCTCGACTACTGTAAGTCACTGCTTGCTAGTCAACTGGCCAGTGCAATCGAGGCATACAATTGATGTGAAATCTGCTGCTAGGCTTGTTTGACCTGTGAGGCTAAGTCTTGCTGACCTGCACCTAGCTCCCAATCAAGCAGCCTGTTGTACTCTGGCGATCGTCCCTCGTACCAACATGAATCCTTCGGGGATCGTACCTTTACTTCGTGTGCTCCAAAGCTGGGAACTCACTCCTTAGTGACGTTAAAACCGAAGCTAAAATGCACCAGTTTATCGCAGCATTTAGTGGATCATTATGATCTGTGTGCTTAAAAATGTTGGCACTGCATCGCGGCATGAACCATATTTACACGTTGACATGGCATGTCATTTTGCATGTTTCTGCTTGTTGACATTGTGCATGCTACCACTATTTGAGCATGCTTCCTTTACAACATATGCAGAGTGCCTAGAAAGAGATTACGTTCCCTGAGGGCGCTATATTAATGCACTATGATTGTTAATAAATGTGGTCAATAACTTGCTGGCCTGTGCAATCAGGTGGTTACAGTAGGTGCAAAAATCGGCTGCTAGGCTTGTCTGTCGTGAGCATTGCTCGCCTACCGGCACTGGCTCTCAATCAAGCAGCACATCGACGTCAAGGTTCACTCACTTTTAGGTCTCTTCATTCTGTGGCTCCAGACTAGCTATTTGAAATACTCCTTCGTCTCACCACCCGGTCATTGGACATTGCTAACAAGTACTTTCTTCTATTAACAAACATGGCAAATAATTGAAAATTCCCATGACATAGCAAGTACCCTGGGGAATGGGTGGTTTTCACTTCCAGGCTTCGGAAACATAGGAACTAACTGCTAAGTCTCCAAAGGATTTGAGTTGGATTAGTGGTACAGTTGGACGATTTGAGTCAGAAAAGCTGATGGTACCATAGAAAATCTAGTAAGGAATTATTTCAGATAAGTAGGCCAGAGAGCTAGATCATAATGAGATTTTTTTGAGATATTTTGGTTACTTCTTGATTACTGGGCTGCCAATTAAATGTACATCTAATTGCTGATATGAAGTGATTTCTCATGGAGTGGGCTAGTTCAAATAAAATGAAAGTACGCACACCTGTCACGATATTTAGTAAATTGGTTGTATTTCATAATTACCTTTACTCGGCGATGGATTATTGCATTCTTACCATTCACATCAATGTAACAATCTGTGGAGTCTCCCACCGAGATAGGACCTGGACCATTGCAGAGCGGTGCCAGTGATGCCCGGCAAGATAAGAGGCGCTCAATAAGGACTTGGTGATCGATAGCAGCAAAAGCTGCCGAAAGATCGAGCAAAGCAAGCAGATACTCTACCTTTGTGACTTCCGAAGTAGGTCGTTGTACACCCGAAGCAATGCTGACTCTGTGGAGTGATTAGCTCTTAAAGTTAGACTGGAACTTATTAGCAAGGTTTGAAGTTTCAATATATGAGTTGAGCTGGTCTGCCACGACTCGTTTCAGTGTCTTGGATAAGAACGTTAGGATAGGATTCAGGGCGGAAATTGCTTAAGTTCTCTTGGTACAGTGTTACTTTCTTGAGTAGTGGCCTGGCTACAGCCTTTTTGAAAGGTGCTGGGACGTTACCCGAGGCTAATGACATATATTATGTTAGCTATGCATGGCAGCAGCAGATCAATGCATCATAGAAGCAAGACAGTGGGAATAGGGTCCAAAGGACTAGTTTTCTTTGATTGGGATATCCCGAGTATTGTTATGAATGAACAAAGATCATCCGAGGAACACCTGAAATGGGTACCTCAGGGTTCCTATATTTAGTCTAGTTTTTTCACGGTTTACACTCTCCCTCTTGCCGATGTGATTGCCAAACACAATCTAGGCTCTCACTTCTATGCGGATGGCACTCACTTGTACTTCTGCTGTGATCCTCGCAGACCTCTGCACGTCGAATTCTCTCAACTCCCTTGCTACATGTATTGACGACATGTGCACGTGGATGGCAGCAATTTTATTTAAATTGAAAGATGAAACCAACTTACTAGTTATGGGCAAACCAAGTGTGATTCGGAAATAGGTAAGGCTAACGCTCAAAATCGGCTCTGCCTGCATATCTCCTGTTGAATCTGCACGAAATCTAGCTGTCTTGTTCCAAACTGACCTTTCATTGGACGACCACATCAGCTCCACAGCCAAGTCTGCCTACTTTCAGCTACATAACATTACTAAAATTCGGGCTTGTTTAGACAAGGGTATCACTTCTAAATTGGTCCATGCTTTTATGACATCCCGTCTTGACTTCTGTAACTCACCGCTTGCTGGCCCTACTGGCATGTGCAATCAGGGCACTTACAACCAGTGCAAAACTCTGCACCCATGCTTGTCGGTCGTAAGCTTCGAAGTTGCCACATCACACCACTTCTCACCAACCTGCTGGCTCCCAGTCAAACAACTCATCGACTTCAAGGTTTTGTCGCTCACTTTTAGGTCACTTCATTCTTTGGCTCCATCCTACCTATCAGATCTATTCCCCCACCAGGTCAAGCATCATACCACTCGCTTTTCGGAATCCAACAGGTTGTTAATACCTCTTACAAACCTCAAGTCCTTTGGAGACCGTGCATTTAGTTCGTATGCTCCCAAAGCCAGGAACTCACTTCCGACACGACATCCCTGACTTTACCACATTTAAAAGGAACCTAAAAACACACCTATTTAGGACAGCATATAGTGGGTCCCTGAGATTTGATCTTTATGTGCTTATGTGTGCTGACACTGTTGGATGCTGCCACTAACCACACTTGCATGCTGACCGTGTGCATGTCACCCCTAACCATGTTATTCTTGTTGTTTATTGAGCATGCTATCGCTAACCATTCGATGGTGCTTCATTTGTAGCAATTTTAAAGTGCTTTAAAAAAGATTGATTTCTCTGATTGTGCTTTATCGAATGCATTATTGTTATTATTATTATTATTATTATTAGCAGTCACATATGCATAATTTTTTAATTGAAATTCCTGTTCACAATGAAAATGGGAAAAAACACGAAGTAAAAACTCGCACCCTGAAAACTAATAAGAACCAGGCTCACCAACATCTTAGATTGGTATCTGGGGTCAGCCCTCTTTTGCAAGACTAGCATTGTGCGTTTACCAATAATAACCCATAGGACTCTACCGTTTTCTCAATAGTCAAGACGACCACATTGTTTTCACTGATAACCTCTTTATCTAATCTATCGTGCTTTTGTGTATTCAGGGGGTTGCATTCTTATTCCGATGTAGTGGATTTCCTATTTCTTTTTTGTATGGCCTGCTACTATGACGTGCTCCATCGAGATAGCCAGCTAAGGGACTGTCCTGTAAGATTTTCACACTATTATTATCGGTCGATGCCTGTATTTTTACTATTATTTACTGTTCAATATTTTTTGATATTTTCTTGGGTAGTAACATATAAAGTCGTCTTTTCATTTTAATGTTGTCACTACCGGAAACACGCCGAACAACCGAGCGAAAGCGACCTCTGGGCGTCTGCAGACCAGCAGCAGGGTGGCTGCGTTTACATGGTGCGATTGCAGCGGCACAACCTTGAGTCGCCCTTCTGTGACGGCCTGCGTTTATTGAAAACGTGTTCGTCTTCTCCGTTAGCGAACGCTTCGCACCATGCTCATCGACACATCATCATTCGACACATCATCATCACTCATCATTCGCGCATCATGCTCATCGACGGCAATTGAAGAAGTCTGAATGAAATCCAACAAGTACAAATTGAGAGCATAAATGACGCAATTCATTTGGATAGCGACCTAAGAGAACTGTTTTGTCTGTTCAGGCCAGTGGCAGTGGGCTCGAGCCCACAACCTCTGCCATCGTACGTTAACCTTGACCTTAGTCATGGTGAGCACAGTAACTGCTAAGATCCGATCTGTAGAGATAGGATACCAAACTGATATTTTGCGCGACTCCTCTTCAGTTTTCTCCTGTGTCATCTGCATGAAATCTCGGTATTCTCAGTATCTAAGTAGCATGTCACTACACGACCCCATCAGCTCCACTGTCAAACCTGCCGAGTTTGCATTTTTTCGCCAATGCAAAAATTGGGGCCTGCTTAGCCAAGCGGGTCATTTGCGGCATATCATGTATTGTTATTGTCTATTCTTACATGTTCTGTATGTTATATTCTCTATATATTATTCTTAGATATTATATGTTCTTCGCTTCCGAAATGCAATACTTGTACCCAGGTTATAGCCGCCAGGTCCAAGCCAACCGAACCTAGCCTGGGTACATACTCGCAGCCCTTCACGCCTTGGATAATAAGACATTTACATATAGCTAGATATTAGATTATAGATTATAGATATATAGCCGATAGCTAGAATTGCCTTCAGTGAACTTCCACGTTGGCTCGGCGAACAGCGGCTGCGAGATGTAGAACAAAACCTCCACAAGCCAACTGTGGTGTTGACGATGACGGCTGCATTGTATCGTACGCAGGCAGCGCAAGCGAGTGAGCGCTCGTACGGATGTAGAAGCCGTCGTTGAAGCAGCCCGGAGCGCCGGTAGAGAAGAGCAGAGAAAGTGAGCGAGAGGAGACAGAGGGGGAGAGAGAGAGCGAGCGAGCGAGAGAGAGAGAGAGAGAGAGAGAGAGAGAGAGAGAGAGAGAGAGAGAGAGAGAGAGAGAGAGAGAGAGAGAGAGAGAGAGAGAGAGAGAGAGAGGAGGGATAGCGTCCACACGTCAGCCGGTGGACAGGCAGAAAGTTCCTCGCTACAGGACTAGCCTGTCTCGCGATCACAGCCGACCTGTTGCAATTAAATCCAGCTCAAGTCAGCCGGTACTGTCTAACTGCAGCGACAAATGAGGCGGTACTCAGCGCGCCGCGCCCGTTGGTAGGGCGGAGTGGTATGAGTCCGACACTGATGGAACAGCATTGTGGGGGCGTGGCCACGCCCACCCTGGCTCTCCACCTAGCAGCGCATTAACTCCAAGGTTTTGTCGCTCACGTTTAGTTTCATTTACTTACCATCGATGGCCTAAAAAAAAATAAGCCTTAATAAGGATAGGCATTGTGCTAACTGCTTTTTGCTACCAGAGTCGTCAGCAGTTCTTTGAATCAAACTTTAATCGTTTGGAGACCGCACCGTCAGGTCGTACGGTTCCGAAGCCTGGAGATCACTCCGGACTGACATCAAGACATCATCCGAGTTTAAAATAGGATGTTTTAAAGAAGCTACAGAATCACGAGTGCCTGACATTATTTGCTCCATTCGTATGAATAGTCGTTTGTGGGCCAATGCATGTTGACACAGTGCGCGACTACACTCCTAACCAATTGACACGCTTTCTCAGCATACGTGACGTGCCAGACGAGAAATTTAGTTTTCCGATAGCACTAAGCAAAGATCTTATCATTATTTATTATTCTCCTTATTTCGAGCCGGAGTGACTCCGTATGCGTCACCGTATTCAACCGTCGCGGCGACTGGTCGGCCTTGACTCTTCTTCTTACGTGACTCGCCCCCACTGGAAAGCCGGTAAGGCGCCGGTAGCAGCGTGAGTCGTGGAGGCCGTTGCCGGCGTGTCAGTGTGTTGACCGCGCTCGCGCTGTTGAGCGCTCTAGTGTGTGTCGCTGCTGCTGCTGCTGCAAGCCGGCCTCGAACGGCCTCTTGCTGTCGGCCGTTGAACTGGCAGCCGTCGCTTGTCATTCGCGGTCGCTTGCGCTGCGGCGACAGCTCGCTCCTCTCTCTCTCTCTCTCTCTCTCTCTCTCTCTCTCTCTCTCTCTCTCTCTCTCTCTCTCAGCTGCCTGTTCCCTGTTTCTCGCAATCTGAGCGCGCGCGGGCATCGCTCGCCTTTCCATCGGTCAGCGACGAGCGTCGTCGCTGACTGCATCCGCTCGCGCGCTCGGCTCGACGCCGCAGCCGCCGCGGGCTCGTCGTCTTGGCCTCCGGTCATCCGTCGGCGAGTTTACTCAGTTGGCGGCAGGCCATTGTTATTCTGATTAAGGCTTGCTTCCGCCGCCGCGAGTCTTTTAGACGACCGCCGACCGTATGCGCCGAGCAAGCGAGTCGGCAGCACCTGTCGTAGCTGCGCGTCGCCGTATTATTGCTCAGTCGCCTAGCTGTCCGCGTTCGTATGTCGTCCGTCGTTTAACGCTGACCACCCTTTGACGCTGACCGTCTAGCAGCCACAGCCGCGTCGTTGGGAGTGGTTGGCTAGCATCGTAAGTGTAAATTCAAGAGCTTGTGAACTTTTCTAGCTATTTAGTGTATGCAAAATCAGTTTAGATGACGCTCGTTTTCACCCTAGACCAGAATCGCTGTTCTTGGAGTGTGGAACACGGGCTGCTCGGGGTGTGTTGTTTGACAAACTCAAAGTTCGTGATGTGTAAGTTTGTGAAGGAGAGTACTTGACCTACTCAAAGCTCCCGATGAGTATGTGTGAAAGAGACAGTACTAGACCAGCTCAAAGCAAAGGATATAGTTGTATTTGTGTGTGTGCATGTGTTTTTGTGGGTGTATCTGTTTGTATGTATGTGTGTGTGTGTGTGTGTGTGTGTGTGTGTGCTTGTGCGTATATGTGTGTGTGCTTGTGCGTATATGTGTGTGTGCTTGTGCGTATATGTGTGCATGAGAAGAGAGAGTACTCTTTAGGGTGGTCAGCAATCGTTGCCAAGACGTGTACCTAAATGTAGGCTATGCACAGACATTGCACACTAGATCTGTGCTTTCCTTATTTCGGGAAAACGCATGACCCACGATGTTTCGGCATCCTGCAAAATTTACTCTCTGGCTAAATTTGACAGTACTTTGCAGATTGTGAAATTCAGTAGGGATCTGGTTTTGAAAACCGCTAGTCTTGAAAATTGAAATCGTGTGTTGGCTGCCCATCTCTTTACCGACCGAGCCACTAATCCTCCTTGTCAGATTGGCACTGCTTTGATTCCACATCACTACTGTCGCTTGCCGGTCGTTGATAATAGGTCCGTGCTACTGTCTTGATGAATTGTGCCAACATTATGGTCGCTGCTTTTACTGGATGACTTGTGTCAAACAACCCTGTGCATGGATGCCTCATCCATGTACTCACTCTGCTGTACGAAGCTCTGGCAGCCAGCTGTAACCGGCGGTAACCTTCACAGCAGTTTGCAAGCATGTGACCTTCATTTTTCTGCTGTTTGCTTTACTGCCTGCGTTACTTTTCTGTTGCACAGATCTGACTTTTACGCGACTCAACAATGGCACTGCTCGCTGGCCTCCGGAGGTTAGCAGCCAGCTGTAGGCCGACCGGCTACGTGGCTGTGTATCACCTAATGCAAAAGCCCTTCACAAGGTCGGTCATCTGGTTATGCCAGATATATTCCCAGTGCGTTTTTTTGCAGCTACTCATTTTATTCTGCCGTACGTGCACTGTCAGTGGTAGAATTTAACAAATTTTAATAGTTCACTTGTATAATGCCCTACGAGAGCTTAATCTCTACTCGGGTGCTTCAGGTATGCCACGGGGCTCGACCCCCCACCTCAGTATTCAAATACATTCAGCTTGATCTTGGTTCGAGGTCGAGCACCTGAACCGCTGTGCCAAGCTATCGTGGCATAGTTGACTGCATTTTGTACTAAAGTGAACGGCAGCTCCTTTTGTTGGCCTGCAGGTTCGGGCAGCCGGGTTGGAGCAGAAAGAGAAGTTACTTGATTGCTTCATCTGTATGATAAGTTGCCTTATTCAAGTTGTGATCACTTATCCCACTGTTTGGGTTACCTGTCGACGAATGCTCAGACGATTAAGCCATCAAGACTTCGGCGCATGAAAAGTGACTGAATAGAGATCAAGTTCTCTTCCGGCTCTGTTCAGATGAAGTATTCACTTAAGACTACCGTCCTTGGAGCGCCCGACTCGGGACTTACGAGCCACATTAAGCTGAATACAAATATCAACGTACACTTTGCGCCTTGACACTTTACAATAAGGTTTAGTTACATAGGTTTACTTTACACTTTGCGCCTTGATTATTTTCAAAGGCTACCAATATGGCCACGGGACAAGTTGCCCAATATTCTCATAGTATGAAATATTGTTGTACAGCTGCCGGTGATTATCTCCTCATTCACTTGCCTTTTCTTCGGCACTTACTCGAACCCTTCGTTTGATGGTACCAAATAATTAAAATTTCCTTTCGTTTGTCCAATAAACCGATCACCAACCTTCAGGAGACCGGTAGGCATAGTGTTTTGACAAAAGCAGCTTTTCAGCCAAAGTTCCAGTCAGGTTGTAGAGCTAATCACTCTATAGAGTCAGGATTGCTGTGAGTACATAACTACCCTCTCAGTATTGCACACTTAGTTAGAGTCTCTCTGCTTGTTTTGTTTAATATTTTGGCAGCATTTGATACTATTTATCCCCAAGTCATTCTCGAGCAACTCTCATCTAGCTTGGAGATCAGTGGCACTATTCTGCCAATGGTTTAGATTCTGTCTCAGCAGAAGGTTCCAAAGTATCGGTCTCAACAGGCAGCAGACATCCAAGGAGCCCCTAAAGTATGGGGGTGGGGGTGATACTGCCCTCTGCTCCTGGTCCACTTCACCTTGATGTCGATATGCTGCTCGATTGAAGAGCCAGTGCAGGTCAGTGAGAAATAGTGCAACGTTTGTGGGTATTTCGGACGTTCTTCACGACCGTCATGGCAAGCTGCACCGTTGATTTCTTGCACTAGTAGGAAGACCTGCCGGTAGTAATTTGCAGAAGTCTTGATGGGAAAAATAAAGTGCTTGATCCATTTTGGCTATGGCATCCCTTATCTAGTCAGATCGTAGTTTTTGAATACGGTGTAGCTGAAAATAAAATAAATAAATAAACTTCATTCGCATAGCGCCCTGAGAGAATGTAACCTCTATTCAGGTGCTTGGCATGTGCCACCGGGCTCGAGCCCTCGGCTTCAGCCAGACCTTGGTCATGGGGGGGGCGCAGCTCAACCAGTGGGCCGATTTAAGTGTGGAGAAGTTGCTGAGGTTATCGAGTGATAGGTAATTTTGGAACAGGACACCAGATTCTGTACTGAGGCAACATTATAAATGCCGGCCGAGCCGTTTTTTGATGGTTACCTTTTCTAGCTAAGTTGGTTTATTGCTGTTCAATCTGGAAATGTTTGCTGCCATCTGACGTCAGCAGAATTGTGGCCACACAGCTCCCAGTCCTTGTAGCCATATAGTGAACCCCTAGCTATATTCAATTCTTCAGTGAGCCTGTTTCGGTCAAAGAGCTGGCACTATTTGAGGAACTAGTGCTTGGATGCACTCGCTGTGATCTAGCTGCCACTGTGAATACGTTGGCTTGATTAAGCACTCCCTAAAGTAGACCACTGAATGCAGAATACTCTGCGATATTTATCAAATGGGTCTTTGTGGCATGGACTGCCATACCCAGAGGCTCCCAGTCTGAGTCTGGCAGTGAGCCAGGCTAATTGCCAACGGTTTTACTCCATGACGTGATTGATACATTGCCTCTACCGGTTCGGGTGATATGACAGCAGCACCACACCTGTAGTTGCCCTAGCAATGCTGTCACCAGGCCACAGGTCATCCCAACCCAACCTATTTTGACAACTCATACATTACTGTGAGGTAAATTAAAAAAGTCAATGGTTAACTATCGATGTGGTGTAATTGAGGCTGACTTTAAGGTTTAACTTAAAGCGTGCGTGGCTAACCTAGTCAAAATGTTGACTTTCAGCGCCTCTATACTGGCCCCTTATAATAATAATAATAATAATAATAATGCACTTGATAAAGTGCCCTCAGAGAACTCAACCTCTTTCTAGGCACTTTACATTTGCTGCAAACGGAAGCACGATTGAATGGTGAGTAATATCATGTGTGATAAACAACATGAATAACATGGTTAGAGGTGACATGCACAGGGTCAGCATGCAAGTGTGGTTAGTGGCAGCATGCACAGTGTCAGCACGCATAAGCACGTGAAGGACGAATCACAGGGACCCACTAAATGCTGTCCTAAATAGGTGTGTTTTACCATCCCAGGAAGTGTGTTACCCCATCCCAGGAAGCGCTCAGCCCTGCCATCTGGTGGCGACCATTCCGTGCAGCCATAGAGATGTGCCATTGATTACCACTTGTTGCCTGGTTTCTTGATAGTGGTGTGCATCTAGTAGTAGTACTAACATCTCGTAGGGAGATGTTGCTGCTGATCATGTTGGCACACGCCCACATGCACTCACTCGCAAGCACACACACACACACACACAAGCCCGTGGGCACATACCGCACAAGTGCATCCACTCGTGTTTTTCTCCCCTTGCAAATGCGCTTGCAAACACAAATAGGTGCTTGATGTGATCGCTGTTACACTACTTGCACAATGTGTTTGTGCTACTGTGTATCATGCTCCGTCTGCATTTCAAAACGAGATAGCTGATCGTATGTAACTTCATTTGTAAGCAATAATCTAGCAGCCATGTGAAATCAGATTAAAGAGCTCTGTTTCGTTGAAATGCCATTTGGGTGTGGTGTAAATAAATGCAATCTTGATGGCTGTGATCGACACCGTGCCAACGTTGCTCGTGCTTACACTCCTTGTAGCCTATATGTTGCCGGTAGCAGTTCTGCTTGTCATGGTTGATCTTGATTTGGCAATATTTAGGCTCTATGTTAAATGTGATGTGTTAAGTCACTCCTTGTTCTGCAGGCTAGTCCTGAGCGGGGTTGCTCTCGGTGGAGGTCTTTATTTTGTCAGCGGAAAACAGGTACTGTAGCAGGGCAGCATCGTTATGATTTTTTGCTCAGACCTGACCACGATTTTGCATGTGACCTTCGTGCGACCTTTGACCGTTGACCTTTCATACGTGGTTCTTGACGCACACCCACACTCGCACATGCACACACACACCTATACGTGCACACACACCCACACGTGCACACATGCCCGCACGTGCACACACGCCCCCCACACACACCCAGAACAGGCAGATGCACCCACACGCCCGCACTCACACACGCACCCGCTGGCTGGCGCGCCCACATACAGACACATGTACACACACACACACACACACACACGCACACGCACGCACACACACACACACACACACACACACACACACGTTCACAGACACACACTTTCTCTCTCTCTCTCTCTCTCTTTCTCGTTCTCTCTCTCTCTCTCTCTCACACACACACGTTCACAGACACACACTTTCTCTCTCTTTCTCGGTCACTCTCTCTCTCTCTCTCTCTCTCTCTCTCTCTCTCACACACACACACACACACACACACACACACACGTTCACAGACACACACTTTCTCTCTCTCTCTCTTTCTCGTTCTCTCTCTCTCTCTCTCTCTCACACACACACACACACACACGTTCACAGACACACACTTTCTCTCTCTCTTTCTCGTTCTCTCTCTCTCTCTCTCTCTCTCTCTCTCACACACACACACACACATACACCTAGGCGATTGCTGTCAGTAAGCCATTTGCCTCGTACCTGCCTCCATTCATGGGGGCATCCAAAAAGGCTGCCGTTGCTCTGCTCAGCCATGTTTTAGTACTAGCAAGCATGCAGCTGAGGAACGTCACTTCCTTGCTTTGCAGTTGTCAGCATGCTGGCTAAGCCATGCCAGCAGCATTGGCATCACTAAACTCAAACCTGGTCGCCTCAGCGTTTGCTTCCTCCGTCTGAGCCATCTTTTATTTGCTTATTTGTCCTTGCAATATTATCGTGACTCTGTGTTTTCTTTCTAAACCCGTCGAATTCCCTATGAACAGGTTTAGTTTGCGTTGTAGACATGATGAAATGAATCTGTACCTTTTATTTCTCCGTCCATCTTGCCATAGACTGGGTTGATGCTGTGCTGCCTCGTCCTCATTGTTCCCTCTTTGACACAGCTTTGCGTCGACCTCTTGCAGCCTATTTATCCAACAGACTGCCAGCAGTTCTTGTATGAACAGGACTCGCTTCTTTAGCCTGCAGTCAGTGCGCTCTGCTCAATTTCGTTTGTACGCTGCCATAACTTCCTGTCCGAAGACCGATGTTGTGGAATCGTTAGCGCTATTGCCGGTGTCAGCACGTGCTGTGCAGGCAATCGGTGGCTGGGTGGGCTGTTTGATGTGTCGGCATCGAGTGTGTCGATGTCGTCGGTGCATCAGTGTGATATGCTATCGAGCGCATCAAAAGTACATCACACGAGGATGAGCGGTGGAGCATTGCTAGTACCTATGTCAGCGTGGTCAGCGATCTCTTTGTTTATTACCTTCCAGCCATTTGCGATTGTGTTCTGTGAATTAGCTCAGCAATTGCATTTGTTCAGCTTAATGTCTACAACTTTTAGGCTGCTGCCGATACCAGGCCCAAGTGTCGGCATCTCTTGTAATATCCACCTCAATAATCATAATAGGGAAACGTGTATATAGTGGCCGTAGATAACTAAGTATCTATCCAGGCACTAGATGTATGCTAGAAAGAAAGTATGTTAATCGGCTTGGGGATAACATGTGCAGTCATAGCCTGCATAAGCACACAAATGATAATTCAAGTGAACCGAGCAAATGCTGTAGATAGTTTTTAGCTTCGTTTTTAGATATCGTTATATCAATCGCAAGTGGAATCCAAGCTTTGGGAGCATAACAACTGAAGGCATTATCTCTAAAGGATTTTATAATTAGAGTTTAGTTAGTTGCTCAGTTATCGATATGAGTCAGAACAGGGGATGGTAGAGATTGGTTGTTTCAGATAGGTTGGAGCATGAGGAGGAAGGGATCTAATAGTAAGCGGCAGTAAATCTTAAAGTCAATAAAAACAGCTTGATGGAGAACCCGTGCAGATTGGTGATATCGGTGATAGTGGTGCAATGTGGCAGCTGTAACTTTCACGAAAGACAAGTGTAATTGCAAGGTTTTTCTCCAACTGTAAGCATCTTATTGCACAGGTAAGAAAACCTGCTAGTAGATAGTAGGTCAAGACAGAGCGTCTCGAAATCATGTACGTTATCTAAGCTAGTGTACATTTTTGCAGTATTGCCTAAATGAAGGCAAATATGCTTGACTCTGGAGCTGATTTGGCTGTCTTCTGAAAAGTCGCTTTGAAAGGAGAAACCAGATTGCGTGCATATGCTTCAGGAGATATAATAATAATAATAATAATGTACTTGATAAAGCGCCCTCAGAGAACTTAATCTCTTTCTAGGCGCTTTACATTTGCTGCAAAGGGAAATGCAATTGAATGGTAAGTAAAATCATGCTTGAAAAACAAACAAAATGAATAGCATGGTTAGGGGTGACATGCACAGGGTCAGATATGCCGTCGGAGCCCATTTTGAAGGTTAGGTTTTCCAGTGGCTGAGTTTCATCTGGTTTTGCTGTAACTGGTAAGTTGGCCTTGTTGTCATTCAGTTTGAGAACGAATTGCGAATGTCATCAATGCTTGCTGCAGGAGAGGTTATTGAGAGTGTTCGAGGAGCTTGAAGGCAGGGAGGATTCAAAACACTTACATCTGTGCGAAACTTGAAGCCTCAATTGTGCTCGGTAGTGATGTCAGGCAGACAGTAACGATACAGTCTGAGAAGAAGTTGACGTTGAACAGATCCCCAGAGTAGCCCACACTTTAGGGCTCACCATATGACCGTTGCTCATTGACTAACCTCCCACTGAGACATGATCCATAAACCATTGCAATGCTGGTGCACAGGCTAGACGACAGGCGCTCGAGAAGGACCTGTTGATCAATGGCCTCAAACTGTGCCCGAGGGTTCCAGCAGATACCCTTACCAAGCCTGAATTCCTGAGAAGATCGTTATACACTGGCTGCAGTGCTGACTATGTGGAGTCATCAGCACTAAATCATGTTTCGAACTTGCTAAGGTTTTTCAAGTTTCGATTTACGAGCTTTTCTAGTCAATGAACGTTCTGGCCCGATGGTTAAGGTAATCGTATTTAAAGACTGGGGTCAAGGAGAATGTATTTGATGATATAATATATAATATAATAATAATTGATGACCGAGGTCGTGGGCTCGAGCCCTGTGGCATATGTGAAGCCCCTGAATTCTTCAAAGGCGGCTCTTTAAATGATGCATAGACAAGACTTGGCTAAAGACGTATTCACTTTTTTATATAAGCATGACGGAAGCAAATCAAGGTATTGCCAAAAGAAGAACAACATGAATGAGGTCTAGAGGGCTAGAGGCTCTCTTATTCGATCGGGAGGCGAATCTTAACCTCAGTGGTTTATCGTCCTGTGAAACTTGCTTTTTGATTCCTGTCTGTAGAACCTCTTTATAGGCATGGCCTCCATCGGGTTTATTTTCCATCCATATAGTATGCTATATTGCTACATCATCAGACATGCCATAAGTTCACCCGTGTATTTCTTTTCTCTGTTGCTCCCAGCTCACAGAGAGCTCCAGCATCATTCTTGTGAATTTTGCCTTCAATCTGGGCATGCTATTCCGAGACGACTTGATACTCGATGACCTCATTGCCTCCACTGTCGTCAGTCAACTATTAGCCAAGGAACATCGCCAAAATCAGGGCCTGACAAGAGTACGACATCGAAATTGGTTAATTCGTTTGTGAAAATACATCACCATTACCAGATGAATAAGTTTTGCTATACATGTCATCAACGTCCTTGAACTATATATAATATATGTGATCATGGACATGGATAGCAAAACTCATGCAACCAGAATCAGAAATGAAATCCTGCAGTGGTATGCAAGCAGAGCTGAACTTACATTTGAATTTTCATGTGGCCCCACCAATTATTGGCCGATTTATGGAATTGACAATTCACAAAGCTACACTGTAAATGTAGCTGCTTAAAAGTCACAAACATGTACTTCTGCAAGCTGAAAAAATTAACCTTGGTGTACCAATGTTTATTAAGTTGGGACACAAGTCATAAATAATGCAGAGATAGCTAAAAAAATGTGTTGTATACATGTTACTTTCGTTTCTCTCCCGGTTACACATGGTTAATGCTTTCTTGTATGCTGAAATCATTAAAACTTTAGTTGCATAGCTAGCATGCTGGTCTTTTGAAGGGTATCCTAAACAAGAATTCGATTGCTGCACAAATCTTCTTTATTTTCTCGAACTTTACTCGTAGTAGGCTTGAATTGCTAAATACTGCTGTGGAATGGTCAGTCCACACAGAATATATATTGCAGTGTGCTGAGGGTTAAATTCCGAATAGTCTGAATAGTAATATGTTAAACGAGCTTTGCACAAATACAAGGCGTCATGTCTGTTACACAGTAGGAGATTTAATTCTCTCGAGGATGTTATGCCAATTAATTTTTATTATTAGAAATGCTTGCTTTGTGAGTAGGCGGGGTATCTTGATGCTTGAATGCCACGGCCACCGAGAAAATGGTGAGCCTTTTTGTTCACCACCACTGTGCAAGGGAGAGTTTGTTTGACAAGGCCAAACTGGAATCCCTTGAGTTGTCGACGAGTAATTATAGCCTTGGGCTTCAGCTCTTCAAAGCATTGTCTTGTAGGACCTTTACAAAGCTGACCGTGCACTCGGCTGGATCTTTGCTCAAACTTTCGTGGTGGGGCAGCATCACTGTTAGTAGCTCGAGCGTGTCTGTGGGCCGTCTTCCTGCTTCGTACAGAGAGACAGCGCTGGTCTTGTTCTCTTTGTGCAGAGAGGGTGCGTGTGCAACCCCGGCTCTTTGCCGGTCTATAAATTTGGAATTCATTTCACTGGAAGTCAGTTAGTTGAAAAAAAAGAGAATACTTCATTTGTTTGTACAGTGCCCTAAGAGAACCCAATGTCTCTCTATATGCAAGCGCTTTACATTTGCCGCTGGGCTCGAGCCCACGACCCCATGGGGTCAAGCTCAAGTCGCTGTACCCTGTACCCTGAGTCCAACCACCGCCGGATGTTTTGAAGAGCAGAGAGTGTCAAAGAGCTAACGGTCGATGCAGCTTCTTTTGTTTCATCCACTGCGCTTCCTGCACGTACAAATTTAATTACTACTCCTGGTTCCCGTAGTGATACTCAGGTCGTAATTTAGAGCGTCAAAGGGCTAACGGTCGATGTCAAAATGGTCGATGTCAAAGAGCTAACGGTCGATGTCAAAGAGCTAACGGTCGATTCTTTTGTTTCATCCACTGCGCTTCCTGCACCTACAAATTTAATTACTATTCAATCACTTGGTTCGAGTAGTAGTGTGATACTCAGGTCGTAATTTAGAGCTACCACTTGCCGACAAGCCTTAGGTCGGGCTAAAGGGTTCTTGCTGTACGTTGGTGAGCCGTGATGGCACACTAGGTAAGGTGGCTGCTTTTTGCGACTTCGGTCCCGCGATCGTGGGTTCGAATCCTGCGGTGGGTGATTCTTTATCACCTCTGCAAGCCGGCGGTGATAGCCGTAAAGGTTCTTCTGTCGCTATACAAAAGAGACTGTTAAATCAGCTAGTCTTTTTTTAGCGAGGGTATTGGGGGAAAAAATAGTGTGAGCAGGCCGTGAAAGACCGGCACCCACGTGGCTAATAGCCAAGATAGTAATGGATGGGCAGCCCTGTTAGATGCTGCATGTAAAGGGCGGCCCAAGTGTGTTTGAATCGGTGAGGGTGTGTAGACTCGCTCGGTTTCCTTACCTCTTTTTCATGTTCACCAATCATATCGAAGCTCCTTCAGTAGCCCGGTTCCGGTTAGTAGCCCTACCCCTTAGCAGGCTGAGTAATTATCGTGTCAAATGTTCCTTTGGGTGGCCACATCGGATGACAAAGTGTGTCTGTTTCCTGTTGCTAAAGAGTAGACCAGTCATTTTCTAGCAATTCACTGTTTCCGGTTAGCCTCCGGTTGTACCAAGGAGTGGTCCTGTCACCTGTTGCTCTCCAATACAAAATCTATGGCCATTTTGTGTACTGGCTTATGTTAACCGTTTGTCACATTCAACAGAGCCATCGAAAATAATGCCCAGCAAATTCCACAATCCCTGGAACCCCTTGCTAGCTGGCAGGTTATAGCTTAGCTACTTGCTTGCTCCGGTAGGATTCTTTCGACCGGCGTTCTAGCGGTCTTTTCATGACTTTATTTTTTTGCCAGTTTTTCCGTGACCTGGTTATCTGCACGGAAGCTCCGCTTGTCGCTAGACGCTGCGACGAGTCGTCGCTACCTACACTGACGCAGCTGGCTTCCGGTAGCCTGTCGTTTAGTTCTAAGCTATCTGTGACTCGTCTATGTAATAATTATGATGACGTATTTTTTCTTATAGCCCAGTCTAGACTTGTTGCAAGTTCGCTATTCGTCCAGTGTTGTAAGCTCGTCTTTGCAGCTCCTGCTGCTGCTTTATCAAACGCGTTATTGCCTTTGGCTGCCGCGATGTCACCAGTGCATTCTGAGATTAATAATTTAATGTAATGTATCTCCGTTTGTTACTCCACAAAGCCACAAAGACTGTGTTAGTGTTGCGAGGGAGAATTTTGTATAGTGCACTCACAGCCTAAGCAGCTTTCGGTACGCATACGGTAGCCAACAGACTTGGTCTCACTCAACAAAGACAAAGTGGGAAGCATAGCAAGAGTCAGGAGAGCAGTTGAGATAGTGAGTATATCATGTCATGTATAGCACCCAAGAGAACCATATCTCTATACAGGCGCTTTACAAATCGCTTTCAAAGCTTTGTAACCAAGGGTTTATGACACGCAAGGTATCCCTGGGGGTGGGGTGGGGGCTTGACAAAAGCCGGAAGCCGGAAAGTTCCAGACTTTTTTACCATGCGAACTTATGCCCAGAAATATTGCAATTTAGATCGAGGAAGAAAAAAGGATTACCGGAAGCCACGGGGCTGCTGGTGCTAAAGCACACTAGAGGAGCAAGGAGGTCGGATTGGTCGGCTAGTACCAGCGAGTGAAGTGGCCTTCAGGCCTGAGAGAGCATCTTGGTCGATGTGATTCTTGATAGGGAGCTAGTACCGTTCAGGCTTAGGTCTGGTGTGATGTAGCAGCTGCAGCGTTGATGATAGGCCTGACGAGCTGCTGTGTTTTGCCGAAGATGTTTGAGGCCACATTCGGGAAGTACTTTTTGATGGTAAGTGCAAAAATCTAGAGGCAACGTGACAAACATGTGATCTAGCTCGTCAGCCGTACTCGTGTCTTTGCAGGCCCCGATCTTGGCTATTTTTCCCTTTGCAGCAAATGTAAAGCGCCTAGAAAGAGATTAAGTTCTCTGAGGGCGCTTTATCAAGTACATTGTTATTATTATTATTGTTATGTTCCTCTGCTACAAGTAGGTCAACTAGACGACATTATATGCAATGTGATAATTCAATCAAAAGTTGATAAGGAAATGTGCACCCTGAGTACAGGCCTACATCACGGGAGTGACGCTAGATGAACCAGTTTCGAGGGTGAGGTCTTCCACCTTGGGAGAGACGCCAGCCTTGCCCATAGCCATTAAGTTTGGTCTTATCTTTGCTTAGCTTCGAGAAGTTAGTGGACACCCAAGTGCAAGTTTCGTCGATGCAAGCAGGCTGTAAAGGAGGTACACATAGTCAGATGCAGACCAAGGTTGCAATGGGTCAATGGATAGGGAGTGCTGAGTGTCATCGGTGCAGCAATGAATGTCACGATTGTGTTTGGCGGTGACATCGGGGTTAGAGGGAGAGTACAAATGGCGAAAAGAAGAGGCCCAATGTAAGTGCTCCCGGGCGACCACAGGCAGCATTTGGATTTGCACCCTGACACGTCTCACTGAGGTAGGACCGTAGCTCAGTCTATAGCACAGTGCCGCTGATGCCTAAGCCTATCGAGAGGCACTCCAGTCGAGTCAATCGCGTCACAAGCTGCCGAGAGATCAAGGAGAGCTAGCAGAGCGATTCTCGCGCTTGTGCGATTGCTCGTGGCAGCCTTGTCCGGCCGCGTCAGCTCTCCGCGTTCAAGCCGTGCGTTTTCGTGTTGGTCTATTGCTTTCTGCCGCAAAGTGCGTGCATTGTCTTCGCGACAGGTTATGTATGCAGCAGAGAGCGAGTCCTCGTCAGCGGCGGATGCAGCCGAGGACTCGTTCATGGCGGCCCCGCTCACCGATTTGACGGAGCTGCAAAGGTCGCAGCGCATGCGCCACCGGATGGAGCTATTCATCACCAAGGTCCAGAAAGACATATGCACTCAGCTGGAGCAGCTGGAAGGAAGCGGAACGAAGTTCCTCGTTGACCGATGGCTTCGAAAGGAGGTGAGCAATCATTCCTTGGACATGCTTGGACAGGCTCGGACATGCTTGGACAGGCTCGGTCCGTGCATCTCGTGCAGCGACAGCCGGTCTGCAGCTGCTCTAGACAGCCAATGCTGTGGTACATGCATCTCTCACACTCCCTGCTAGCCAGCTTTTGTTGACCTCGGTTTCGGACATTGTTCATCATCTTTGGAACCAAGTTGGGGCATGCTCTACCCGTTGCCAAGTACTGAACAAAGCACGTTTTAGCTTAGGCCTAGTTTGTGCTGAACTTGCAATTAGAATACTCTCCAGCTTGCGACCCATACAGCCTTTTGTGTGCATGTGCGCGAGTGTGTGCGCGCCCCCACATGCACGTTTGTGTGCATACGCGAATGTGTGCGTGAATGTGTATGTAAGTGCGTGCGCACCCATACACAGTAAGGTAATCCTGCAAATCAGTAATCCATATAAACTTAATAGAAACATCTATAATCCGAATCTTAGCAGCAAAGAAAGACTTGAATTTGGTAATGGAATATTAATAGTAATAATATTAATATAATTAAATGGTAATAATAAATATAATAAATAATACTAATATAATATATTAAATAGAATATTGACGGTAATGGATATTTGAGCTAGGAAGGAGCTCAGAAGTAGTAGCGAAGGATGGCAGTAAGGGAAGTGCCAGAATCATCTGGTAGGAGCACTGCGCAGCAGTCTGCAATCGGTTCGCGGCATGTGGCGGCTTTCTTGTATTTGGGTCGGTATTTCGCTGTTCTGCGCAGCTCCTTGCTGCACCCGCCACCCTGCGGCGGCTTGTTCGTCGAGAGAAAATACGAGCTCACGGCGGGTGCTACCGGGTTCGGGGTAAACGATAATAACGTAATAATAATAATAAAATAATTCGGGGACTACTATTTTATTATTATATAATAATTAATAATAATGTTTCGGTGAATAATAATATCGCTGCAGCTTGTTCTTCTTGCGCTGGGGCTTTGAGCTTCTGCATCTCAGCACTCTGTACGCTGCAGGGTGGTGGAGGCATCACGTGCATCATGGAGGAAGGCACTGTGTTCGAGAGAGCCGGAGTGAACATATCGGTTGTGCACGGCACGCTTGGACAGCAAGCCGTTCGAGAAATGAACTCTAGGTAACACTACCTATTAGAGGCTCGCTGTAGCAGCCGCTCTCTGTCGATTTTGAGAACGTTTGCGACTTGTGCGTTCACTACGTCGTGCACCGAGGTCGAATTCCGAGGTCAGGTACTCCAACCGCCCTTTAAGGAATTTAAGAGTGCCACGATTTGCTCTGCTTGCTGTGCCTGTACTCTTTGTTCTATCGTGTTTAGGTTGCTGTCGTGCTTGCTGTCGTTGCTATCCTCCCGGGTTGCCCACTCATGTGGGCAACTAGCTTCTGCCATTTGCTCTGAGAGTTTTGTCAGTGATAGTGCCCATGCTTGTGGACATTGAGTCCTGGATGTTGGCCAATATTTTAAGACTAGTCGATGGTAAAATCAAAACGGTCCGCTTTTGAAGCGGTAAGTTTATAGGCAGAATCAGAGAATCGGGGCTTTTAACCGAGTGAAACAGTGATCCCGACTTTCGTCACAACATCCGCTGACTTGACCACATTTAAAAAGAACTTAAAAACACACTTATTTAGGACAGCATTTAGTGGGTCCCTGTGATTCGTCCTTCATATGCTTATGCGTGCTGACACTGTGCATGCTGGTGACCCTGTGCATGTCACCCCTAACCACGTCATTCATGTTGTTTATCAAGCATGATATTACTCAGCATTCAATCACGTTTCCCTTTGCAGCAAATGTAAAGTGCCTAGAAAGAGATTGAGTTCTCTGAGGGCGCTTAATCAAGTGCATTATTATTATTGTTATTATTATTATGTGAAAATCCCCGAATGCTTGTAAAACTATTTGGATAACCTGCCTTTAGTTCGTATGCTTCCAAAGCCTGGGAACTCACTCCCTACTAACGTCATGACATTTTCGGCCAAACACGCACCTGGTCCGAGCAACATGTGCTGGGTCCATATGAATTGTCTTTTGCATTGTTATGCGTGCTGACACTGTGCATGTCAATGATACCTATTAATATGCTTCCTTTGCAGCATATGTTAAGTGCCTAGAAAATGGTTTATTTCTCTTCGGGTGCTATATCAATGTCATATTATTAGTATCACTATTCCTCTGGGTGTCATCTATGATGACCACATCATTTTGGCAACTTCATTCAAAAGATCCCATGGATAACCAGCTGTCACATTTGTCTTTGTCCCGAAATGATAAAATACTTGCCACCATGGCTAGCAAGGATCTTACTAGCTTTGTGGTTTGCCATAGGCTGTACCACTATTACTCAAGGTGGCCAAATAATGCCTGCAGAGCACCAATTGATTGTTCAGTTAGTTCTAAACATGGCCCTAATGTTGATCTTCAAATCCAAGGTAATCTGATGTAGTGGTAGTCTTTGGCCCAAAATATTTGAAATTTTAAACATATGTTACATATTGTAAACATATACGTATTCATTCATCCACTGCACTGGGATTCGGCTGTATCGCTCCGTGCTGAATGCTGTTGAAAGAGTAGTCTCGGTGGCTCAATCGGTAAGAAAACTGGACCGGTACCTCAGAGGTTGCACGATCGTCCTCCGATCGCCAGGCGAAATCCTTTTTCGTCGTTCAATTCCACGGCTGATGGCTTCCTGTCGTTCTCTATTTTGAAATTACCGCATGCCCCTCCCCCTTCCCCCCTGCAAAGAGAGCTGCTGTGGCTACCAGACTAACGATTCACTTCCACTTGCCAGAGCTACTTGCTAGGGCTCTGGCACGTTCGTGCTTTGCTTTGCTGAGCTGCCGCATCTGTCTCCTCGGATCCTCGGATTGAGAGATGTCCTTGACCACAGAAGATATAGCTCCAGGACGTTTGATGACATGGGAAGCTATGTTTATCCAACCGAAATCATTAATAAACTAATGCAGTGATTTGCAAACAGAGCAAGACTCCCAGTTAAAGGTTCACATTCATCTGTCAAGTTGGATGAGTTATGAATTTCTTTTCATGGCACAAAGCTGCTCTGTAGCTGAAGCAATTTAAAAATCCCAAGCATACACCTCAACAACCCGGGAGCATGGGCCTCGATGTACCAAGGTAAAATAAGTTGGGACACAAGTTGAAATGATGCTGAGATCGGCAAATTATTTAGGTGTAGATGTGTGCTTCCGGTGCACAGTTCGTCCTGCTCGAGAGCCGGCCAATGTGAATCGTGCATCCTGTTTACAGCTAATGACCTGCTTGCTTTGCAACTGCTCGTTGCAACCGGCCTCTTCTTGTTGACATTTTCAGCGGAAGAAAGCTGCCGGAAGGCCGATCTCTTCCTTTCTTTGCGACGGGCATAAGCAGTGTCATCCACCCGGTACGTTCTCATAGAAAGAGCTTGCTTCGACTCTTTTGTGAAGCAGGCAGGATTTTTTCCCTTCTTAAGCCACGGCATGGCGCTGCACATCTCAGTTGTAGTCGTGCACTCCATGGCGATCAGGTTATTTCGTCTGCCCACGTGGTCCGTTTTTCCTTCTGGCCACTGTCGGTGCTGTTGATGTATGACCCATTGCTTTTTAGAAAGGGCCAGATTATCAAATGTGGCCTATCGTTGAAAGTAATAGAGAGCCCTACCTCTAATCCTGTGTGCCTGCATGCAATGTGATAGACTAGGTGTGTGGTTTCTTGATTGACTGACGAGTGACTTGAGTAGCGGCAGTACTGCCAATTTTTTGTGTTGGTAGTACCTCCTCGAGACTCGTAAATGTATCACCTTCTGAACGCCAATCGGTCGTTATGCTGTCTAGCTTTCTCAAGTGCCTTCCAGTCCTACCTCGCTTAATTCCAAAATCAGTACAGCATGCATGTGTGGCGAATGAAGTAGACTCTATTCATGGGAAGTGTATCACCAGATATCATATGTACATGCTGGTGAAGATGCGATCTGGGCATCACGGTGGCCTGACAATAACAAAAAAGTGAAGTGACCAAAGGAAGATCAGTGTTTTAGTCAATTTATTGTCATTTGCTTCTTATGAATATCTCTCGTAGATAAACTTTCAAGAGCGATAAGTAAATGACTGCTAAGGCCATTCAAATCTGAGATAAATCGAAATGGCATTTGAGATCCATGGTTCTACCGCATTGCCATTCAATTTGCACTGTAACAAGGGTTTTCGTAATTCGGGTCTTGTGTTTGTTTGGCTGTTGTGACTGGCACGAAGATTTGTGTCTTTTACCACCAGTCTTTAGGTAAGCAGCAGGTTTGCCACCCTTTATAAGTCACGTAAGACCTTAACTTACTGCTTGGCTGTCTTCCTGTGCACTGTGCCTGCAGCTTATTGATGCCAGCTGCTGGCCAAATTTTGGCTTCAAGGTCCTGATCCGACAGTGTGTGTTTTGAGCATGTGCAATGCCGTTTGTTATGATTAGCTGGCTGTTTAGCATGCTCTTACTTTGCCAGCATCTTTTATCTGCAGAGGAATCCGAACGTACCTACAATACACTTTAACTACCGCTACTTTGAAGTAGAAGAAGAACCAGGAAAGCTTCAATGGTGGTTTGGTGGTGGCACAGATCTGACTCCTTACTATCTAGATGAGGAGGTGAAGAGCCCTCGTGAGCGATTCGATGCTGCAGCCTTGGCCGATGGCATCATCGCCTGTTGCCTTGCAGTCGTTATTCAGCTGTTGTGCTCATCACATTGGCCCCATTGTCCGGCTGTCTTGGCCCAGGGGTGAGGCTCTCGCACTGCACGACTTAGCTTAGTCGTAGCTTCAAGTCGTGCAGCAGCAGCAGCAGCAGTCCTGAATTGCACCCGGTAAGAGAGCGGGATGCTGGATGCTCAGGCTCTTCTGCAGCAAATGTAAAGTGCCTAGAAAGAGATAGAGAGTTATCTGAGGGTGCTGTAACAAATATATTATTATGAATATGACATAAATGAGGCAGTTGAATCGGCTTACCTTTACTTTTATTTGTATCGGAAATTTGCATATATTACTATTATCCTAGTCAAATGAACACTTGGGTGCTTCATTCTCAATTTAGATGAGTTGCTGTATAGGCCCATCCGAGGTTGTCATATTGCTTCAATGATAACTACATCATACACGGTTTGTGGGGGAAAAGCAATTCCTGCACGTTCTCTTGTGGACTCACAACACGATCACACTTTCACGTATTCACTCACTCCAACCATAAAGCCTTACACCGTTTTCTGCTTAGGTCCCATGTGACGTACATAGAGGGTCCCTCTTTCCCAGCTCTGTCGTGAGAATTAACGGTCTGTTGTCGGCAAGGATGTATGTAGGAGGCATTGTTATGCAGTGAAAGAATCAGCTAGACCCTTTACATCGATCTGGAGTCTTGATCAAGTTTAAAGTACGATGCCGATATGTGTGCGTCGTTAGCTGGCATGCCCTGGCCACAAGGCGATATGCCAAGAAGCTTATATCGTGTTTGTGTGTGTGTGTGTGTGTGTGTGTGTGCATGCGCGCGTGCGCGCGCATGTGTGTGTTTGTGTGTGTACGTACCTGCCTGTGTGTGTTTGTGTGTGTACGTACCTGCCTGTGTGTGCCTGCATTTGTATGTTTTTTAATTGTTGTAAGATATATCGTCAACTTAAAAGCTGTTTAAGTTGCTGTGCCAGCCGGTTTAAACCAGCATTTTCACTAAAAAAATCCTAGCTGATTAAGCAGCCTCTTTTTGTATAGTGACAGAAGAGTCTTTACGGCTATCACCACCGCTTGCAGTGGCGATAAAGGATCGCCCACCGCAGGAATCGAACCCACGACCTTGGGTCCGAGGTCGTGAAAGCAACCGCCTTACCTAGTGTGCCATCACGGCTCACTAGAAATACTGTTGCCTGTCAAGCAAGTTTTCTTTGAAGGCCGGTGCTGACACAATAACAAGTATTATTAGTATATATTAACCCTTATATCTACCCTTAGTCAATACTTAAAGCTCATTGACCGACAGTATACCATACGCAAGCCAATCGGCATGTGTTGATCTCTTACTGGTGCATATTGACTTTTTTGGTATTCTGTTAAGCTGTCATTGCGTAATTCTTATTATCATTTAGGATGAAATTGATGTTTTTCAGCTGGGTGACTGTAGTAGTCATGCCAGCAGCAGTATGCACCGCTTTCATGCTAGCGTCAGATCCGTCACAGCTACTCTCACGTGTATTCTCACTATACTTACAGCTGCTACTAGCTCACTAGCTGTCATACATTTTAATAGCATAGTCTTCGGAAGCACTCACTTTGAGCCATCTGCCATCGGATTTGACCGTTATAGGATGCCAAACATTTCCACAAGACTTTGAAGGATGCATGCGATCCCCATGATGCCGAGTACTATCCTCGTTTCAAGAAGTGGTGCGATGAGTACTTCTTCCTGCGTCATCGGGGTGAGCACCGCACTAGATCCGTCGTGCATTTGCTCGTCGGATGTCAGCAAGGGCTTTTAGTTGCAGCTCGGGCCAGCACCTTGCTTCTGCTAAGCGAAAGGATTGTGCATCATTAGCTTTGGTTGGTTTTGACGGAGCTAGCCTACAGGCTTGAACGTTTTTGGTAGGCGAGACAAGAGGTGTCGGTGGCATATTTTTCGACGATGTTGTCGGTTCTTCTCCTGACACGACATTCAGCTTCGTGAAGGTAACTATTTATGCTCGGCCTTGCTTACATTGTAAGCATGTCACGGTGGACGTTGCTAAGATGCCCTGTGTCTGCATTGGCGACGATTTGTTCAAAAGTAGCCCGGGGCA
The DNA here is from genome assembly GCA_009760855.2 of Cristatella mucedo. Lineage (NCBI taxonomy): Eukaryota > Metazoa > Bryozoa > Phylactolaemata > Cristatellidae > Cristatella > Cristatella mucedo. Next base: position 6,398,255 of record WPIO01000006.1, on the reverse strand, counting down.
GCTCAGTGTGGTTTCTATGGCTATCGCCGATATTGCTGCGATGAGTTTCAAAACTTGTACAATTACATGGTCCTCAACTGAGCCGACCTGCACAGTTTTCACTCACAGACGTCCTCCCCTCCACCTGCCGACTACTGGCACGGTCAATTTTTTCGTCCTTCATGCCTCGCTACTTCCTCCGTGCTGGTCACTTACCATGCCACTCACTACCTCAGCTGTCCTCTGGTGCGCTGTTTGCATGCTCAGCTTGCTATCTCTTTGTTGTGATTGGGTCAAGTTATAGATTTGGCTATTATATATATATATATATATATATATATATATATATATATATATATATATATATATATATATATATATATATATATATATATATATATATATATATATATATATATATATATATATAGTTCTATTTCGGTGTGTGTGTGTGTGTGCGTGCGTGCCTATCTGGCTACCGAATGCACGCAGTTAACTGTTTGGGTTTGGAGTGTGCTTTCAATAACTCTCCAGGGTTACGGCTCCCGGAACCTTTTGTGGCTTTGTTGCTCAGTTACAGACACTGGCATTCGTGCATGCAAACAACGCAGGAGCTGTCTTAGTCCAACAGCTCCACAGCAGGTGATGCGAAGCGCTCACCTGAGTGTGTGCAGCGGCTGAGTGTGCTCGGCTCCGTACGTCTTCCGCACTGCAGCGCAATGGAGCCAGACCTGGCTTCATTGCGTGGTGCCGGTGCTATCGGGTCTGCGCTCGGCCGATCTGCCGGCCTCGAGCACTATTTGGCCGCCGTTGGCTCAGAGCATCGGCTTGAGAGCAGAGATCTCTCTCTTCCCTTCCATCGTCGGCTGCTGCACGGCGCTGGCGCCTCTGCCTCTGCTGCGCCGATGGCAGCAGCAGCGTGCTGCTTGCTGCTTCCGTGGCCAGTCGCACGGCGGTCGCACACTTCTTTTGCTGCTGTGGCCACTGCTGCCAGCTGTTCACCTCGTGGTTGTCGCCACCTGGAAAGCCTAGCACTCAGCCAGCGTCGTTTTGAAAAGTGACTGCCGGCCGGCCGCTTGGCTTTGAGCGTCACAGCAGGCCGGCTGCTCCGCCGCAGAACAATCAACAATCGCTGACACCAGCTTTGCAGTTGTTTGTGAACTGCATAGCAGCCAGTGTCCAGTGTCGTTCGAGGCGTGAACCCGCACTTAATATCGTGCCTGCAGTTGTTTTCGAACGCCCTCAGCTCACTGGCCGCTGGTGACTATGGTCGCAGCAGATTCGCTGCCTCATCCAGCTGCACTTTTGCCGCCGCCCTGCCCCCCGAATGCACTCACATGTCCGGGCACGTGCCTGTGCATGCCAGCCAGAAGGCTATGCCATCGACGTTTCCGCTCTCGGTTGCTTAGCGCTAGTGCTTTGCCGTTTTCAGTCGTGCGCAAACGCCATCATTCCGGCTTACATTCCGATCGTGCAAAAACAGAAGGACGCTCCATACGGCTCCAAAGAGCGGTAAGAAGGTCGCTTGCTGAATGACGCCAGCCAGCCAGCAGACTCGAGACTGCAGAGGGAGCTGGCGAATGTGGCACGGGGACGTGCTAGGGCACGTGTTAGGGCTGCAGACAGCGCTGCTGCTGTTGCTGCCAACGTTTTGCTTGCTCCTTGGGCCTTGTCACGCTGGTGTGAGTTTCGAACTCCGTGGACCCTGGCCCGAGCAGGCTCGAGGCCGCAGTGTGCATGCAGCTGCGATTGCTGCTGCCTTGACCCGAGGTAAGCTGCCGTCGGCTCTCGCTTGCAGGGAGTGGCAGCTGCTGCGCCGAGGACGTTACGTGGAGTTCAATCTCGTCTACGACCGAGGCACCAAGTTCGGCCTGTACACGCCGGGCGCTAGGATCGAGAGCATTCTCATGTCTCTGCCCGTGGTCTCGGTGAGTAGCCGCTTCCGGCTTGCGCCCGCAGGCTGTGCGCGTCGCTGCGCCATGCCGGCCTTGTTAGGCTGATCTCCCTATGCAGTCGAATCGGGCAGTCGCAGCAACTCTGTCCCTAGAGGCACCAGGAGCCACAGCCTGGGGGGGGGTGGTAGCGTGTGAGCGGCGGGGTCAAGCCTTTGCTTGAGGAAGAGGGAGGTAGGAGGTGATGGCATTTCGCTCGTGCAAACCATATACGGAATGGAAAAATGCTCCGGAACTGGCTTCAGTTCGGTGGCACAGGTGGGAGGGCTAGGGGCTGTTTCAAGGCAGACCTTTAGAACGTCACGTGTCAACACCTAAGCCTTCAATGTGATTCATCGGCCATGCATTCAATGCCAACGTTCCCAAGATGCCCCAAAAAAGATTTCCAGCTAATAATAAATAATAGTAAGAATAATAATGCATTATTATAGCGCCCCGAGAGAACTTTATCTCTTTCTAGTCGCTTTGCATATGCTACAAAGGAAGCAGCCAAGATTACCTAGCCTAGCATTCACGAAGGACACAGTCAGCCGATTAAGCTGCTAATCTTAATTTTGCTGAGCTGCGTTCATGACGAGGATCAAACCTAGCTCCTACTCAGAGTGCACCCTAAGCCTTCGGCGCTGGACTAGCACGCTTAGCTCCACCTGGCTTCCACTTCAAGCTTCTACAGCCGGTCATCAAACTCTATCCCCATCCTATGTTATGGTCACCACCTGCTGCTGCTGTGGTGGCTGGCTAAATATCTTACATGCTCCTCTTTTCTCTCTAAAAGGCTGAACTGTTGTAAATCAGTTTTGACTGGCTGGCTGCCCAAAAAGCCACCAAGCCTCCTTAGCTGGCTATGAATATGGCTGCAAGGTCGGTCAGCAAATCGAAGATCTTACGAGAGCTTAAGCTCTACTATAATCCGTACAAACCTGAGAGAACTGCATCTCTATTCAGGTGCTTCACATGTGCCACGGGGCTCGAGCCCACGACCTCGACCGTCAAATGCATTCATCTTGACCTTGGTTCAAGGTAAACACCTTAACCACTGGGCCAAACCAGCAGCTTGGACACACTGCTTTTTATCTGGGGTAATGGGCAAGATCCGTGAGGGTGCCCTCCGACAGCAGAGTTGCATGGCTACAGGCTGTCGAGTGCTAAAGCTGCTGCTGTTGCTTCCCATTGCAGCAGTCAGCTGCCAGGGCTGCCGTGGAAGTGGAAGACTGAATGCTGGTAGCTGCTCTCCGTGTTAGAACGTGTCAAAAGCCGAAAAAGTTCTCTGTCGAAATATGATTGGTTCTGTTCGTGGTGTGTTCGCGCCCTGCGGTGTGTGCTCACTGTGCGGTTTGCTCGTACACCTGAGCCTAACTAATGCAGCAACTTGAGCAGAGCGTATGCACGGCGCACGATATCGACGTATCTTGGCATTTATTCTCTCGATCAAGCAAAGGAAGTCTGTTCATTTGCTCGCTGAATTGAAGTAAAAACAGAGGCTCGCTGAATTGAAGTAAAAACAGAGGCTCGCTGATCTGACAGCCTAATTCAAATAGCAGAAGAAGAACCTTGACGGCTATGACTGCCGTTTGCAGTGGGCAATAAAGGATGCCTGCTGCAGGACTCGAACCAATCAACGAACCGAGTCGTGAATTTCTACCACTCAAACTGAGACAAGGAATTAGTTGCTTCTTCCTGCATTGGTCCAGTGATAGGGGCCAGGGTCGGTCCACTGTCGCCCTCCCACTGCTCTTCGGTGTCTGTCCATAATGTTATGCTTGTGTCATTGGCCTTGCTTTAATGCTGCTTGCTGCAGAAGTGGAAGTACTGTCATACGCCGGACAAGGGCTCTCCAGAAGACCGATTGTGGCAAGTGCTGAAGGAACCGAAGGACTGGGTGTGACAGCTGGACTTGGGCGTCACTAGCTGCATCAATTTGAGCCGACCACTCACAAGTGGCTTCGATGCTGCCTGGCTTCCAGAAGTTCTCGTAGCTAACCGCAGAATGCAGCAATATTCCATTTGCTGCTTCGCACGGCGATGCTTTTTTTTTATATTTTTCTGCTTTGGTACTATGATTGGCTACGCATTGCCTATAGTTGTGTCTTGTCGGACACGACGGTAGGTGAAACATGAATGATACTGAAACAGAGAATTTTGCTGTCTGCTTTTTCCATTTCTTCGTCGTTAGCTTGGAGCGGTAGAAGCACTTTCTCGTCGGAACGATTGCCACATTCAGCGACAGCCAACCTAGCCATTAGAGCACTCACTGCTAATCAGCCCGGAGTAGTTTGCTATATATTTGTGGCTCTGCCAGTGGCAGTCATTTCGCCGTGAATGTTCGAAACTTCGCAATGCTGCACTTTTTTGGCAGTCACCAGCCTCTTACATTATTAGCACGAGTGAGGTAATAAGTGGCCTGTTAGTCACTGTACCAACGATGTAGAAGTCTGTGCACTTGTACATGCACTTCATCAAATCATCTCAATTTTTTGAATTTTATCAATATTCTGGCATCCATGGCCCTACAGCAATTGCTGAGGTTCGATTGCTCAGAGCCGGATGTGCTAAACTAATGCTGGCTCGAAACCAAGGAGACCACTTTTCCGAATTTACAAGCTGACTCAAAAAGGTGGTTTGCTGACTCATAATAGGGTGATTTGCTACTGTGAACCCGATGGTGAGCAAATAGCAATTCAAATAACCAGCTCGAAACACATTGTCTTGATTGTCTTCATGCACTGCCTTAACTTGGAACTTATCCAGGTACATGTACTATCCAGTTAAAGGTACTAGCTAGATTTGCACGGGTCCACACTACTTAAGCATTCAGCGGTTGCTTATTTTGTTTAGACAATGGAGCTACTTAGTGGGCTCAACACAATCGCTTGAGTGCTGCTCATTTAGCAGATGAGTGGCACGTCTACACGAGAGGCACGTGGACATGGGGGAACGACAATGCTGGCATATTGACGAAGGCTTCAAAAGTGGTTTTCTTAGTTGGTCGGGTTGAAACAACCAGGACGCTCGATCAGCATATCACATTAGGGTTTGCATTTTCACAATTGGAGTGGAGGTTCTAATATCAGCCATTTTTTACTCGGAGTAAAAGCTCTCTCAGATTCTTTGCTTTCATGCCCGTGTGCTATTCATTCATTGCATGGTTATTTGCAGCAATGAATGTACGTGCCATCGCTCCATGTCATGTCATTCTAAGCATACAAGTGGAAGCAATTTATTGATGTGAGCTGGACCACTTTGACACTGGCTAGCAGCAGAGATTCGTGACCAAAGTAATTGCTTCAACATAAAAACAAAAAAACATGAAAAGGTAGGAGAGAAGACCGGCTTTCGCGACACACAATAAAGGTCCCATTAAAAAAATGCTACTTAACAGTCACATTGATGTCCACTGCGAGTGACCGCACGACTCTGAAAGCACGATATACAGGAGCCCAGTGACAGTGGCTCTGACTAGTGGCCGTGGCTCACTGTCCTGCAGCTGCTGAGGAGCCAGCTTGCATTCGCGGTCCCTCCTGGTTATATTTGTCACTGTAAGAGCCAATCAGCTAATCACTGGTATTTCAATGGAACGATTGCGGAATGGCAACCAAGCCTTCGAGACGGCGTTGATCGACAGCTCTGAACAACCACTACTGTTTTTCCCATCGCCCTGCACCATTAGCACGTTAACAAAAACAACATAAGTTACATCACTAGAGATCTGCGGTAGGAAGATTGTCATTACTCTGGCATGGAACAACGGCAATTATCTTCCGGTCACGTGAGCAGATTGGTGGTTAGTACTGCTTCTGCTGCTGCTGCTTCGCTTCCCAATTGCTGTATCATATTTTAGGCAGGCTCGGGCGACTTGCTCAACCACGTCCTGTCGAGGCGTCCGTGCGAGTGACCCGAGGTGCTTCCTCCATTGCCCACTCGGTTTCATGATTCCAGAGGAGCAGCCTAGATTCACTGCTGCTGCTGCTGCTGCTAGCTTCACTTGCATGACGCGAATGAAGCGAGCCGAGCTCGGCAGTGGCAAGTCTTCCCGGGCACATGGCATTGCAATCGATGCTGCTGCAGCTATCTATGACTCGGTACTGACACTTTTCCAGCCTCTGCTTGCGATACAGCGACATCAGCTGATTGGACGCTGCCATTAGTTCTAGTTCTCTGTCTAGCTCGGTCGTGGTGGCTGTGCTGCTCCTACTGCTGGGTGATGTGCCGTCGACCACAGCATCCTTACCAAGACTAGACGGTGTGACAACAGTGTAACTATCTGGAACGATAAGTGTTCAGCCAAAAACATAGTGAGGTCTATGCGATATACTTATAATCATGACAGAATAGCAGCAAACGTGATAAGGCACCGCATGAGTGTGTGTTGGTTGGGCCCAGTGGTTATGGTGCTCGTCTCGAACCAAGGTTTATGTTTAAGGTGAATGTTTCGATGCATGAGGAGCTCGTGCACTCGAGAATCAGCCCGTGGCATATGGGAAGAGTCTGAATCTGGATTAAGTTCTCTTGGGGCACAAATGAATGATGATGATGATACAAAGGAATTCTATTTTTTGAAATAGGCTCAAATTTAGTGTGCAGGATAGGCAGCTCGTGTCAGCCGAACTGGTCCTTCGAAAGAGCTGCAGTAACAACTGTCCATTGCCCTCTGTAGGCCTTTCTGGGCCCACAGAGAAAATGCCACAACGAAACACGTATAGTATTTATTGCTAAAAACTATTCTTAGCGTGGTTACTTAAACTGCTTTCAATCCATCTAGCCTTGAAATGGAGGCTGTACCTTACTTCAATCATAACATGCGACTAGCCACACAGAAGTAGTGTTGGTTCTATTAGGGCTCAGCTAACTGTTAGCACTCTGTCACACACCTCTGCACTACCACCAGTGGTGCAGTCAGCGGCTGGTGGTGGAAGCCTCAGCAAGTTTGGCTGACAACTGCTTGGAGCTGAATGAATCAGTCACACGTTTAATAGCCCAATGCTGCTGCTACAGCCTAGCAGTCAGCGATCACAGCTGAAGTGGCTTTTCGTTCGACTGATTGCTGCTCTAGAAGCTGCAGGGGGCGGGTCAGAGGTCACGGGCTCTTACCCCTTGCGGCCTCCATCGTACGTTCAGACAATGGGGCTGTTTCGCTTGCATTTAGTCAGGGCTTCAGTAGGCACACGCTGTGTATTCACGGGTCGGAGATTGACTGCTCATTTTGAGGCAGACAGACAAAACATGGGAAAACACCGCCAGAATGCTGAGATGCAGCAGCCGAGCAATCACTCGGGCCGTTCAACACGTGGTAAGTTTTGGGGTTTTAATGCTTTGCATGTGATCGTAGGCTGCACAGTTGCGGAACTAAGTGCCTACATTAACCTTTATGGCCTCCTCTTAAATCTTAACACGCCTTTGATGGCTTCCAGTTAATCAATGCACCAGTTCTAATGCGAAATAGTTGCGCTTATCTTCAAAGGCTGTTCGATGCGACTTCCATTGCTTGTACCTGAGGCCGACCTCTTCGCTTGCACTATCTCCAGCTGAGAGCCAGAGATGCTTCCGACAGAACAGCATACTTTTCGTTAGGGCAGGATTGCAAAGCTTGCTCGCTGTTGCACCGCCGGACGTGAACGGTCAGTACTCGGCACAAGTCTGTCGAGCACACGCTGTCGTGCACTGGTCAAGTGAACAGCTGCCTTCATCTCTGCTTTATGTTACCAAAGTCGAGGTCACTACCGGAGAGCAGATCCATTCACTGGTTCGGGATTTCCAACTGTGAGGTCTGAGCACTCTTACTTAACCGACATACGCGATATCGACGAGTATCGTTTTCATCATGCTTAGTTGGACAGTGGTAGACATCATTTAAATCCTGATCAACGAGCTGCAGTACTAACTAATATCCGATAGAACGCTTGCCACGTCAGCCATTGTAAAGCAGATTGGTGCCCTCTGGCTTCCTTCGACCTGATAATAATCACCTCGATAGCTGGAGATGGCAGTGTATTATAACCTTACAATCATCGCCTATGGATACAGGTGACATTGTTACCCTTCTTTTGCTGGAGTGATAGTAATAAGAGCAACGGATTGGTAAAAACGTGCTTGTAAAACAAGAGCCTCCACCTGCCGCTCGTTCTCCTTCAAAGACCTATAGGAGTGGCAGAACGTTTGCTAAATATAAAAGAAAGTATCAATGGAGTTTCATCGTGGGTATTTACAGCATCGTGGGTATGAGGACCAGCCTTTTCCCTAGTTTGATTCATCGTACTACTGAGTAGCAGTTCGTCATAGTTGTAGTTACGAATAATAGTAAGATATTTTTACAGCACCCTAAGAGAACTAAAGCCCTTTCTGGGCACTTTGCATATTCTGGAAAAAAAGTATAAGCTATGTTGTTGGCATGCTACTCGTGAGGCACATCAGGACGCTGGCTTGATAAATCAGGTTTTGGCAATGCTGCTGTGCGGCGGGAGAGAGGATACAACAAATACGAAATAGTCGATGGTCAAACGTATGCATCAAAGGATGCCAGGAACGATAAAGCCAAGGAAGCCAGTTCGCTTTAGAGCATGATAAATAAATAAATCCTAGCTGATTAGAAAGCCTCTTTTGTATAGCGACAGAAGAGCCTTTACGGCTATCAGCACCGCTTGCAGTGACGATAAAGGATCGCCCACCGTAAGAATCGATCCCACGACCTCGGGACTGAGGTCGTGAGAGCAACCGCCTTACCTAGTGTGCCATCACGGCTCACCAGTGATGATCACGTGAGGGTCGCCGTATTGAATCGCGGCACAATAGAGCAAACAGCCCAATTGGTATGGCATTGGCCAACGGAGTATTAGCTAAACTTAAACTGCGAATGACGGCTGGCAGTGCCAAAAAATTAGTTCATCCTCAAGGTTGTCCAGCGCCCAGCTACTTGTAGCTGCAGGCACTGGGTGAAGTATGGTGTCACTCACTCACGAATGTGAGATAGTTCAACGTACGGACGACTGCAAAGCAAAAAATTCGGACTTGGTGATGGCCTTTTTTGAAATTACTCACCGCCCATGTGCTGCTGGTTCTTGACTCGACGGCCCTCGTCCGAATGGCTGCTGATAAGGCTGCGGGAGCTGCAAAAAAAAGGAAAAGATGTGTTTTGCTCACCGTGAAATAGTTGATGGGGAAGCGAGGGGTATCCAGCAGCGGCTTGCATGTCCAGCTAGTTGCTGCATGCGGTCCACAATGCGCCCGTCGCTGGTGTCGCCATCTTTGAGACTGTCTCGGCTAAATTTCTTGTAAAGAAAGACCCATTGGTGCAATTTTAAAAACTGCACAGACTTCACGTCAAGAGGAATGACAAGCTAATTGTCCAGTCTCTTTGTTCACAGTCAGTGACATCCTATATGTCCAGTAATTAAGACTGAAGTTTCAACCATGTCAACCAAACTTATTATGCGATGCTGGCTACAGCAAATTGACTCAATATGCTTCCTGCATGATTGGACGATAACAACTACGATAATAAATTGAGTATTTTAAATGTGAGCCAAGAGAACTAAAAAATTCTGTTGTTACTTTATATTAACTAAAAAGGGCCCATGTCAACTGACTTTAAAGTGATAATAACGTGGCACACTTGAAGCAGAAATTTAGTAAATATGAACATAGGGTATGCTGTGCTGAATAATTAACTTGTAGGTTCGATTTAAAAGTGACATTCCTTAGCTACTCGTACCTCCGCTCCTTCGACCAAATCTGCGGTGTGTGTGCCTACCAGGGAGCTTCTGTGGTTGGTCCTAGCTTGCCATGTGCACCAACCATTCGACCAAATGTGCGATGCGTGTGTGTGCAGGTACCAGGGAGCTTGTGTGGTTGGTCCTAGCTTGCCACGTGCACCAACCATTCGGCAGCAAGAATCAGCTAATGAACAACAGCACCTGCCTTCAGCCACTTTTTGGGTGTGCAGGTGGGTTGGGACGCCTGCAGGAGCTCCACAAGGCAAAAAATGTTTGAAGTGACAGAGATGAGAGCTCCTGCTTCGATTTGGATACCACTCGCTGTACATCAGGAGGTGGTGCTCGTCTCAGTAGACTTCTAAGCAAAGCTCTCGGGTTCAGCAAATCATCTGAAAAGCTCTGGCTTTTTTGGGTTGGAAGTAAAGATACTCATGGATTCTATCCTGATTCGGATCCGAGAACTTTCACTGTTTATAGAAATCCGTAACTGTGTATGTATGTGTATATATATATATATATATATATATATATATATATATATATATGTGTATGTGTGTGTGTGTGTGTGTGTGTGTGTGTGTGTGTGTGTGTGTGTGTGTGTGTGTGTGTGTGTTAAATGTAAGTAGAGAAACTCTGCTCGTTATTTTTGTGTCTTTGTTAAAGAGAGAATAAAGGGAGAGGAAGGAGGATTTTTATGAATTCATTCATTTCCCTAGGGTTTTTTGAGTCACTTCCTCACACAACGGATCGATTTAAAAATCGGGGCCGCAGTTAACGTTTTGTATCTTATCGCCACAGACAGTTGGTTTCCATCACTGACCTGAATCTATGCCATATATAACTAACTTTTGAATCAATGACCTTCTTGTGTATGTATGTATGTTTGTATCTCTGTCTGTAAGTCAACAAAGACTAAGTGGATGTTACGTAGGAGAGTTTTGTATAGCTCACTCAAAGCCTAAGCAGCTTTCGGTAGCCAACAGACTTCATCTCACGCAACAAAGAGAAAGTGGGAAGCATAACAAGAGTCAGGAGAGCAATTGAGGTAGTGAGTAGCATTGAAGTAGCAGCTCAGGACCGCTGAAAAAGATGTGCCATAGTCGGCATCAGGAGAGTAGATGTCGTTGCGTAAGAATCGTGGAAGCGAGTTCCACAGTCTAGGACCTGCAGAGCTAAAGCTTCTGTCGCCAACTGTCTTTAAGCGGAGGAATGGGACAGCTAATTTATTGTCCACACAGGACCTGAGGGCGCGAACAGGCTGAAACTGATGCAGCAGTTCAGCTAGGTGGAAAGGAGCCAAGCCTTGGCAGACCTTATGGATCAGCGGAAGAACTTTTGCTTTCCGCTATCCGTTAATAAATCGGCAATCAATCGAAGTTCCTTCAGCAAAGACGACGCGTGATCAAACCTCTGGGATTTTAAAACTAGACTTGCAGCCTCATTCATCCCCAGCTGCAGTGGCCAAGTGGTTTTTTTTATAGCCCAGTTAAAAGAGAATTACAATAATCTAGCCAAGACAGAACTAAGTAGCTACTTAAATTTTTTCAAGCCACCGTGAACGACAATAAATAAATAAATAAAAGTCCCAATCTTCGATAGGGATCGGACGAGATGGCCATGGTTTGGAAGTAGTTTTCTTCACGAAGCTTTCAAAATGTAGGCAACTGTCGAGGGCGACACCTAAATTTCAAGCACACGGTGATGGTCGCACAACAGTATCATTTATGAGAAGTGCAAAGCCTTCTAGTCCAGCCATACGCATGGGGGTGTTCTATGAGTAGTAGTTATGTTTCATCATTGTTTACTTTAAAGGAAATTAAGTTTGAAATTTAGGAAAATCAGTTTAAGGAAATTAGCTTTATTCTTTAAGATGCTTTGGCCACAATGTTAAGCTTTCATATGTTTTAATAGCTTACACAGGCTTACTTTTCGATGCCTTTTGACAAGCTGTGACCGCTGACCCTCACATCAAAAGCCATACGAAGACTGTTAGTAAAAGAGCCTTGGCCTTTTGAAAGCATGAGCAATATTGCCAGACATTAAAGTGGACCTTAATCTAGACCTTAAAGAAACCAGGGGTGCCACGTCTGCACAGATTAAGGGAACTCCTCCTACCGTCCGTAGGTGCTCGATGAATTCCGCTAGCACAATCTAAAGGATAGACCTGTGTGCCCTTCAAAGACACATTATTGTGAGCTGCAAGCACGAGACCAGCGAAGCATTGACCGGAGCCGTTAATTACACGCCGGAGCCACCAGGAGCCACGGCGTCTGGCAATTACTGAATCTCCTTAGTCTTGGCTCTCTTGAAGCAGTGATTTTTAAATCCAAGATCAATTTTGAGAGCAAACTTTTACTTTTTCCTAATTTTTATTTGAGCAGTTGGCCAAAATATTGCATTGCTAATTAACGCACAGCATTTGCTCTGTTCGTGTTAATTGTCCTTTGTGTAAGTAAACATGCCGGCACTGTGCATGCTTTCACCAAATAATTGCCATGCTTCTATTTCAGCATTGGTGAAGTGCCTAGAAATACATTTAGTTCTTTTATGGTGCTACACAATTGTCTTCTTCTTACTATTTTATTTTTATTGGAAAGCCTGGCTGAAAGGACGGGATCGAGTTAGCAACCCACGTATGACGAACATGGACCAGAATGAGCAGAGTCGTGAAAGTGTTTCCTACTTTTGAGATATTGCACATTTTTAACAATAATAATAACAAAACATTTGTATTGCACCTAAATAGAACGAGATCACTTCTTACGCACTTAACATATTCTGGAAAAAAGAATATAAATTGGTAAGTTGTAGCATTAGCATTTACAATTTGAGCAGCCTAAGCACGAAAAATTCAACGAGGAACTGTTGAGTTTTAGCTTCTTTTTAAATGTAAGTCGGGCATTATTTTTTTTATTAATTTAGTATTGGCTAAGCCACTCTTATGTTTTCACGGATTCGCAAAGCATATTGCAATCCCTTCTATATCTCTTCAGAGGACTAAGTGTTCCTGGGGCTATAGAACCCGTGCTACGCATTCGCATCACGTTCAATTTTGTCTGAGAAAGAGTGTCTTAGTCCAAAGCCAGCCCACCGGCATAAAATATTCGTATCTAGATGAGCTGGATGGGACAGATGCACAAACCAGGCCCTTCCGACAGCTTCAGCACAGCGTCTGGGTAATATGCTCGTACTTAGCAACCCTTGATCTCAGTTGCACGGTGTATGCTAACAATTGTAGGGGTGAGCGTGCTAGTTGCAGTGAGCTTTCATCTCATCTCAGCGAGCGGCAAAGCTGCAATGAACGCTGACCTGGGGCTCAGCGCCCGGTTGGTGACTTCTTGACTTTCTTCCCAGCAGCGGAGAGCATCGACCACGGACGTTCCGTGCACCTTCAACTTGTGCCAATTGCTGCAACACGGCGGAGCAGGCGAGCCAGCTAACTAACAGACAGACAGTGGGACGAAAACCATGCGCAGATACTGTACTCGTTCAAAGACAGCCTCGCACCACGCGGGGTTTTCGCCCGATGGCTAGCCAAGCGGAGGTCTGCTGCCATAAGCACCACTGCTTTGCTTGTACGTCTAGCATCGTCGGCCACTGGACTGATCGGCCTCAAAGCAGTTTCATTTACGCAGCCGCAGCCAAGCCTCGGTTGGCTGTCGCCTACTCGCAACCGACAATCGAGAACTGGCTGCTGCAGGAATAGAGCCCACGATTCCAGTCATGAAGTGCAAGCACTTTGCCCCCCCCCCCTCTCCTGGGCTAGTATTCAGGTGTGCCGGTCCGGCGCGTACTCTAGCTGGCAGACATCCCACGGTTCAGAGACGCTAAACGCCAGCGTAGACAGCGGAGGAGCGTAGACAGAGGAGGAGCAGGAGATGATCAAAACGACGACGAGGAGGAGCCACGAGAAAGCGAGCAGAGTGAGCAGGAGTAGGAGCATGATAGGCAGAAGCAGAGGAAAGAGGAGGAGGAGGAGGAGGAAGAAGAAGAGCAGGAGGAGGAGCAGCTGCAGCATCGGAAGCACTGGAGCAGCGGCTCTCTCAGCCTTCGTAATGCCGCGACCCTTATAATACAGTTCCTCGCGTTTCGGCGACGCGAAGTCATGAAGTTATAGCGTCTGCGAAATGTGGAAATGTGCGTTGTCCGATGGTCTGAGGCGACCCCCCCCCCCCGGCGCGAACCGGGTCGTTCGACCCCCAAAGGGGTCGAGACGCTCAGGCTGAGAACAGCTGAACTGAAGGAATATCTTTCAGCCTACAGCGGGCTTGAATTTTCGGCAATAGCAATGAGCAGCTACCGTCATCCTGTTCCGTGGCGACTTCTAGAATTTGGTCAAAGCAGCTCCTCCTGGAAGTGACTCATTGAGGCTTCGCACGCTGGTTTCGCGACTAAGCTCGTGAAGACTGTTTCACGAGCCGAACGTGCACGCGCAATCTTGCAAGCGCCTGCCAAGTTGCAAGATGGCGCATCAAATTGCTTGTGCAGAAGACAGAGTCTATGCAACCAACTGTTGTCGCACCTCACGAAAAAAGCGGCAGTGAGCGCTTGAACATTGAGAATCCGTGATCACTCTCACGGGCACACGATAGATCCTGTTCAGCATCAGGGATCGATGCTGTACATCATCGATGATCGATGATGATGGTGTCATCAATCGATGATGATGGATGATGGTGTCACCATCATCCATCATCACATCAATGACAGCATCAGGGCAAGGACTTCATCGGTGCCCTGATGCCATTGAGAGCATAGCAGCGATCCGGTAATAGCCACGTGGTAAGGTTAATGGTATCGAGGCAATATCCTCTGATCACTGAGGTCACTGAGACTTAGGGTAAGATGCTTGCACTTCACGTCCCAGGTCGTGGGTACGAGTCTTGCAGCAGAAGTGTCTTTATTACCCAGTGCAAGTGAGTGCGACAGCTGCAAAGGCTCACTTTCGTCTTTGCCCTATTTGTGTTTGCTTTTATGACGCCTCTGCTGCCATGTAAACAAAGCTGTTGAATCAGCTGACGTTTACTTTCTTGACTTTGCTAATACATCAGCATGAGTTAAGCATTTGTGTGTGTGTGTGTGTGTGTGCGTGTGTGTGCCCGCGCGTATGTGTGTGGGGGGCATGTGTGTGTGTTTTTTTGCTTGTAAGTGCACGTGTGTGTGAAGTATACAGTGCTAGCCGGAAAAATCCACGCAGACTTAGGCTAACAAATGTATGAAACAGTCAAGATAGGATTGACTAGATGCAGCAAAAATATTGTAAATTGTGCATGCTACTACCTAGGTTAGCATACACGTTTTCAAAATATGCAAAATTAAATTTTCTTGGTGATTCCAATCTTATGCGGGAATAGTCAAGGTTTTCGAATGATAGCTTTTAGAAGCATCGTCGAAACACTGCAGAGTAAGAATTCTGAATTTGCCAAGTATATCTCTTTAAAAATGCATCTCAGGAACTGCATCGAGTGCTTCTTTGTGAATAGTCCAAGTTTAAGATATCCAGTTTTTCACAAGTACATGCATTGGTCAGGCCTGGTCCGAGACTATAGATAGATCCATAGTTCACTCAGAGTGAGAAATCAGCCTAGAATGTTTCCAGGTACACAACAGAGTCATGGAATCGTATCAAACTACTACAGAAGTTATTTCACACATCTCAGACACAAAACTACCGTGATCTGTAAGTATTACATTGTTATTTGAGATTTTAAGAAAGTAGTCCTATTGGTGGCACGCATTTGGTAACCCGAGAGAGTTATGATGTAGAAACTATTTACAAGAATTCTTAAATTCCTTATTTATCGGAAAAAGCTGCTGGGTAGTTTGTTCCACTCATCAACGATTTCTTGCATCAATTTGAATCATCTCTTGTCACACGTTATTGAAATACTTACGCTTGGTACCCACAGTTATTGCTGAGAAAATACCCAAACAGCTGTTCTGATATATTTTTAAGGGGAGAAATAATTGGTGCATACAAAAATCTTACTTCACAGAGCCAAGACAATTTTTAAAAACGACATCGTTAAAAGATGCCGACTATGGCGGCAGCCGGAAGTTGCTCCTGATAATGTAAAAACCAGTTTATCTCTGATTGTTTTGCACCTGGTAAGCAAACCAGTGCGGTCGCAGCATGCATACTTGTTACAAATATTGCTAATTCATGTTCAACGTTAATGTGAAATTGTGTTACCCCTAAAATAACAAAATATTTGAGCTTAAATCTTAATTTCCATCATGAGTGAATTTTTTGAGCTAGCACTTTATGTAAATAACACACACGCACACATATGCTTAACTCCGTAACTCACGCGAACGGACACATATCTATTTTTCATAAAAGAGTGCAAGAGTACTTTAGCAAGCTCTTATCACCAGTATGTATGCATGCATGCACAATCACCGAAGCAATGTACCTTTGAGTTATCACCTCGTGAGCGTAGCAGGACATGGCAAAGACGGCCCTAAAAATAAATGGTGCATAGTTGCATGGATAAGCTAGTCACGGCTGCGTAACCAAAGGCACTGCAAGCCTGTCTCGAATACAGGTCCTCAATAGTTTACGCCATAACTGAAAACAACTGAGATTGATGCACTGCATTGTTTGACTCCTTGAGAAGAGCGACTCTAACGTCGGCATTTGCTGCTTGTACCCAGAGGGCACCGGATGTGGACGGCTATTGGTAACAACTAGCTCAACAATAACGTCACGTCAGGAAACGATGCAGATGCCAACTGTTAGACAGAGAAACGATACGGTGAGAGTGGCTATGGCGGGTTGTAAAACCGACGGCAGACCGCCGCTGACTTGAAAACACGAGCGGACAGTGAGGGACCGGTGAGGGAGCTTGTGCAAGCATCTCCCTGTGCCACCGAGATGTGTAGTAGTATGTAATAAGGGATGATGCATAGCAATTTGGAAAAACCAATGTACAGATGCATGGACTGTACAGTGGGGCTTAGCCTCGGCAGATCTAATGTAATGTTAATTTGCCTCCGTCTGTAACTCCACAGTCTGTAAAGTCACAGTCTGTCCAATCTGTATAGCCACAAGGACTGCGTAAGTGTTGCGCTCGAGAGTTTTCTATGGCGAACTCAAAGAGCCAAAGAGGCTTTCGGTGCTAAAACGGCAGCCAACGGACTTCGTCTCCGCAGCAAAGAGAAAGTGGGAAGCACAGCAACGTCAGGAGGGCAATTGAGGTATTGAGTATTTATAATTTATAATTGAGTAGCACGGTGAGTAGCAGCTCAGGTAGATTCGTGAAGAACAGCGGTCCCTGGGATTTCTTAAGTACAAAAAAACTTCAGTGCACCGCACCCAGCACGTTACAAGCATGCACGTTCGATTGGCACTCACGTTACATTTCGCAGTGTCCTGTGGGCGTGATGAGCGAGCTTTCTGGCAGTGAAATCCTTCGCATTCGGTGAGAAGTCGAAGCTAACGTGCGTCATGATTTGTGCAGCATCGTAGAGGAATTGGACGAGGAAGACGGGTGCTACAACACAGCAAGCGCACCTTGAGATTCGCTAATATACTACCCGTATGCTATAACCATCATTCCGCAGGAATCCTAATGAACAGTTAGGTCACGTTAGCTTTAGTCGCGCCTCGCCCCCTCCATCCTTTACACAAAGTGTTTGACGTATTATGCAGATAGAAGAAATACCAGATACACCATGCTAGATAATAAATCACGTGTGCATATGCTGCACACGTGATTTATCCACTGTGCAAGCAGACCGTGAATGCTTGGAGCAACTACCAATGGTACAATCGGCAATGTAATCTGTAAATCCACGATGTAATACGATGACTTCATCCCTGAGCGGTCTTTCCTTGTCGCTCGTGCCTCGTGGAAGTACAGAAAGCGGCGATTATTCCCTACACAATTTTCCTTTGTGACCAGGACAGCGATGAACTTGACATGAACCTATTTCTGATGAGAAAACAGACGAATTCCCATTTTTGGTTCACGTTGAGTCCGAAAGAACTGCAAATACAATCAAAATAAGCGTGTATGTATTTAAACCGGAGTCATGCCAAAGTTACCTCTTGAAAGGCTTCAGGACTTTGTAGATGCTTTAGATATGTAGCCATACTGCCAATCATTTTCTCAAAGAAGCCGCCGAAAATAGACTTCGGTCATGTGCCTGTAATGACGTCCTTGGTAACGACGTTCAAAGTCCCATGTTTCCTGGTGGATATGATAGCCTTTCTCCTATGACCAAATCCATTTTGCTTTCCCAATTTATTTCTGTGAAAGCTCCCCAGTCAACAATAACAGGCCGAAACCATGGGTTCGATAAATAAATTAGCTTGCTTTCCCCATCACGAAAAGTCACGAACAACCCCAGCTTCGCTTTGGAGGATGGACCCGAGCGTCTTCTGACCTAGCTAGTACGCCTGCCTCATTGACTACCAAGCTTACAGGTCCAAAATCGATGCAGGTGGAAAAATTCAGACACATTTCAAAACACTTTCTTTATTTTCGTTTCAAACGAACTTGAATCTAATTTCGTGGAAACTATTCATCAGTGCGGGTAGCGAATCAACATTGAGTTGCATGTACTGAAAGTTACCTAGCCGAGCTGACCGTAGTGAAGAAGCAAGTGCAGAT
>WPIO01000006.1:6357500-6375000 GCA_009760855.2 Cristatella mucedo | reverse complement strand
TCTATGTGAATCGTCCTTTACTGCTCAGACACACTGCTACTATGCTTCTACGCTATTATATCTATTATTATGTTAATATCATTAGTCATTTTACTTGCTTTCTTTTCAGGTTCTGTCAAGTTGTCACATCCAAATTGGTCCATGGATTTGTGACATCCCATCTTGACTTCTGTTACTCATTGCTTGCTTGCCTACCGGCCTGTGCATTCAGGCTTGTCTGTCGTGAGCGTCGCAATTGCCAAATCTCACCACTTCTCGCTGACCTGCACTGGCTACCAGTCAAGCAACGGATCGAGTTAAAGGCTTTGTCACTCACTTGTAGGTCCCTTTATTCTTTGGCTCCAGCCTATATCTCAGATATACTCCCCCCATCAGGCCAAGCATCGTACCACCCGCTTTCGGAATCCAACAGTTTACCACTACCTCGCACAAACCTCAAATCCTTTGGAGACCGTGCATTTAGTTTGTATGCTACCAAAGCCTCGAACTCACTCCCGATTTGGGTCAGAACATCTCCTGACTTGACCACATTTAAAAAGAACTTAAAACACACCTATTTAGGACAGCATTTAGTGGGTCCCTTTGATTCGTCCTAGATGTGCTTATGCATGCTGACACTGTGCATGCTGCCACTAACCACATTTGCATGCTGACCCTGTGCATGTCACCCCTAACCATGTTATTCACTTTGTTCGTCTATCAAGCATGATATTACTTACCATTCAATTGCATTTTCCTTTGCAGAAAATGTAAAGCGCCTAGAGAGAGATTACGTTCTCTGAGGATGCTTCATCAAGTGCATTATTATTATTATTATCACTTGGAGACCGTGCCTTTAGTTCGTATGCTCCCAAAGCCCTTAACTCAATCCCGACTTTCGTCACGACATCTCCTGACTTGACCACATTAAAAAAGAAACTAAAATAGCATCTAGTGGGTCCCTGTGATTCGACCTTATGTGCTTATGTGTGCTGACACTATGCATGCTGACCCTGTGCATGTCACCCCTAACCACGTTATTTTTGTTGTTTATTGAGCATGGTACCACTAACCATTCGATCGTGCTCCCTTTGCAGCAAATATAAAATCCCTCGAAAGAGATGAAGTTCTCTGAGGCCACTATATCCAAATGCATTATTGGTAATATTAATATTGCAATAATTATTATAAGTATTATTATTAATTAATAATGATAACTATTAATAATAATAGTTATGACAGTAGATGAATCCGAGCTCAAGCATCGCTCTAGCCAAGACGAACGAATGACTACAGCAAAGCTGTCTAACGCTACCGGGCTGATTGTTACAAAATTAGTAATCTCGGTAAGCCCCAGCTATACCGGCCGAAGCACCTTCGCGCATAGTGCCTTAGCAGCAAAAGAAATTTGACTGCACAGCAACTGCCTACCTTCCACCGACAAGGAACAGTTTCTTGGCATTCTCAAGACCCATTTTCAAAAGCTCTGTTATCACGTCCTCAATTATGGCAGCGCCCATAAAATGTAGATATCCTGGCAAAAAAAGCAAACGCAGTGCACGCTGGGCCCTCCACTCGGATCAAACCGGAAGCGGAACTTAGAGAAAGGGTTCTATGACACGCCTGAATTTCCATCGTAGAATAGTTTCTTGGCTGAACGAAAAACATCTCTTTAGCAAGAGCTTAGCAGCACAGTGCCAAGCAGCTAGCCGCCGGGCTCGTCAGATTTCACAAAAGCTGTGCATGAAAATCGTACTTTTGTCCTAGTGGATTCCTTCTGAGCGGTTAAACTCGAACAAAAAGGCGGTTAATTAAATCGCAATCTTAGCGGACATCTTAGCAGCATCGGAGCCTAGAGGCGATCACAGCAGCGCGCCTGCCCGCGTGCCAAAGCTCTCGCGAGAACACTCGTGCTCGAACTCGCTCGCGCGTGCGCACAGGCACAAACATAAAGAAGGCATCCTTACTTTTGCTAGTCGTGTTCCCTATCCAAACGTCTCCGGAACAATATGGAAGATAGCTGCAGCAAAATAAAAATCATGCTCTCAGTAGCCAATAAGCCTGGCAATCGAGACGAATCGCCCATCGAGAATGGCAGCCGGAGCGTGCATAGCAGTGTATAGTCGCCGTAAGGTACTTACACGACATTTGCAAAAAACAAGAACGGGTTTTCTTCAGGGTTTGACGACAAAATGCCTGTAGCTGGTAAAAGGTTAAATCAACAATGATGCCATTCGGGTCACAGCATGTCATGGACAGTCGCTCGAGCTCGAAGGCGCTGACAGAGCAGAAGCAGCTGACAACACCATCTCGTTATAGAATGCCTCTCAATATAGCACGCTATGTCCACTGTTCTAGTGAGAGAACGCCATAGCGGCTCAGTCTGCTTAATCAGTTGCACAATCGCCTGGTGTCAGCCAGACTACTGCAACCTTGGGCAGCTTAACGGTGGCATTGAGGCAGCAAGTATCAGTCCACTTAAAGACAGCCTTGAACATACGCACTCAGCTCCTCACACAAGCGTAGGCACGTGGGGACATGCACACTCAGCTCCTCACACAAGCGTAGGCACGTGGGGATGCACGCATAACCACAAGCCTGCACTTGCATACACCTGAGAATAAACGATTGTAAGACACTTTATCTGTCACTGTCTCTCTTTTCTCTCTCTCTCTCTCTCTCTCTCTCTCTCTCTCTCTCTCTCTCTCTCTTAGTTCGCACTTTCTTTCATTCATCGGTCACATTACCAGTACTTTGCTATATTATAGTATTACCTGCTTTAGCAAGTGGCCAACCATTTGAAGTAGTGAGGCTCGGTGCATTGATGGCCCGTGATCGGCAGGTGTGCAAGTCGTAGCAGTAGGATCCACCTACCATAGAACCAGATAAATTCTTGCAACTGAGTTGCAGCAGCTATGGCTAAACGACCGAGTTCACGGCAGATCACTGCGATCGCCTCTCTCTGTTCACTCACCCTCAAGAAAAACCACCCATTTCTTGCTGTCTTCGTTCTTTCGAATGTAATATCTAAAAAAAATTTAAAACAAGTGAGATATCGGTCAAAATTGTATATGACATTTCTTAGTCGAATCCTTTGTATAAGCGATCATCAATCAACCAGTTGATAACAGTATTTCATTCATGCACTAGTTGACAGCATCATTGAAGAGCAGATGCGGAAGACTAACTAACACCCTAAAGAGCAGCAAAGCATGCTCTTTCTTTCTAGGGCTACAATTTCCTATTGGAATGTTTAGCGCCGTATAGATATAGATACGACAGAGGGCCATCGACATTTATTTTATTTAGACCATGAGCAGCTCTGCCTCACGGGCTGCGTCGTGCACGTGGCTTAGGATGGGATGCAGCAAAGCTACTGGAAGGCCCTGTACTGTAGCTGAAGCTACTGGAAGTCCCTGTACTGTAGCTGAAGCTACTGGAAGGCCCTGTACTGTAGCTGAAGCTACTAGAAGGCCCTGTACTGTAGCTGAAGCTGAAGGACCAACTCTTCATCTCTGCATGTACAACTGTCTGTGCAATCGGCAATTCCATCGAGTGACTTTTAAGAGCACACGTCGAGGCAGCTTCAGAATCAACCGCCGTGCAGCCGCCCCGCCCCGCCCCGCCCCCACAGAGAACAGATGCACTCATAAATTTCCTTGCCAGGGGGGTCAAGTGGGCAGAGCCTGATAAGCTCAGCTCGACCCACCCACAGCGGCCAATTAAGCAAGATTTATGGCTTTTTTCAGCCCGTCAAACAGGACCTTGTTAACTAGCAACAGGACGGGTCTACTAGTTGGCAAGGATGGGCTTCGGTTCGCCTAGGCGAGCCGAGCGGGTATTTTGGGCCGAAGAATGGCTGATCAAGATGCTTGCGAATCTGATTCAAATAAGGATGCATAGGCAGACATTTCAATCGAAGGCGAGCGAACCGTCGAGAGGCCGCTCGGCATTAGCGACAGTATCCGCCGAGCTGACTAGACCCCCAAAGCCCGCGGTAGCGCTCCAACCCCATTGGGCAGCTCGTTGCGCAGCAGCGCCAGCGAAGCCACGCCTTCGCCGTCGGACGGGAGCGGCTGACACCCGACTGGAATGCGGACCACCCTTTAACCTGCCAACCAGAGCCTGGCATCACCACCAATCATATGACTCCATTGAGCAGCACGAGAGCGCGCCCGCGCGGACCGCCCTTTAACCTGCCAACCAATCATGCATCACCACCAATCATATGATGACTCCATGCGAGCAGCGGCTGCTCCTAACGCTGGTGGGCTGCACCTAGCTGAGGGTAGCAGACTGAGATGGTGACAACGTATGGACAGGCAGCCAGCGGGGAGGGGGGAAGGGCTGGGGGGTGGGGGTACGAGGGGTTCGTCTGCGACTGTACTGCGGATCGCGCCGAGCCCATTGCACCAGAACAGTTTATTCAGCCAATCTCTCAAGTTGTCTCTTAAATCTCAATATGGCTCTCTCTCCCCCCCCCACCCGGTTTGCCCACAGAAACCGCCGCGAAGCCATTCTGAAGGGCGTGGACATCAAGGTTATCTAACTCAAGGCTAAGCAAACAAGTTCAAGGCTAAGCAAGCAAGTTCGCTGCAGTAATTAAGTCGCCTTCGCTGTCTAGAAACAGAAGTTTTGGAGACATAATTTTGCAGCTCCTTCAATACTCAGTAGTTATACAAGCTACACCTCCGAGTAGACACAAAGGATTTGCTCCTACAACCACCTCCGACTGCTGGGAAATGGCCGAGCTCTCATAATCAATATCTGCAAGTGACAATCAACAGATGCCGGCAGCCTAAATGCAGGTTCTCTCCCATTGCACTGGTTAAGAAGTGCCCCCATTTTCTATGAGTCACCGTCATTGTCGGTGAGTCGCTGAATAACGACATCTTTTATGGGACATCGGCGAAAGTACGATCGCTTTCCCTACGCGCACACCTTTGTACAATCTTACGTCTCAGGTTTCTGTTGCCACGTAGACAATGGCGGGCTTCAGTGGGGGTCTGAGGTGGCGTAGTTCGCCCTGCTGCGAGATCAGCCCGCTGATTACTGACTTGGCGATTCAAAATATCCGAATTCAAATGCTCTCCTTAAAAATTAGCCAGAAGAATACGGGTGCCGTAGCTTGGTCGGAAGACGAGCGAATCGGCGTTGCACGAGTGGACCTATACTGGTCAGGCAGGAATCGTCAGCCAGCCGCCAGCCGCAGTGGGGGGAACGATACTGACGAATTATGGTGCGGAGCTCGCGACCGTGCGCTAGCCACGCAATTGTGCAATTACTTGTATGGCACTTCTCAGAGTGCTACAACTCTCTTTCTGGGAGCAGAGAGTAATTTCGCGCCACCGCTCGACGCGCGGCCGGCCCCTTCTCCGAACTCACCCGGCTTTGGAACCGTCCATGCATTTGGCTTTGCTTTGTGCCCAAACTCTTCGCAGGGGAATCGCAAAGTCTTCAGCGTACCGACTTCTCCGTCCGGCGGCGGAACGATATTCGTATTCGTCGACGCCTTCGTCGGCGCCGGGCTTCGGCGAGCTATTCGTCGAGTTGGGCTGCGTCGCACTCTGTCTCGAATCGCCGAGGCTCGGAGATCCGAACAGAGACAGCAGAAGCGCAATGTGCACCACCAATGCGCACATTTGACTAAAGTTGGCTCGCATTTCTGCAGAAGAGAAAGCTGACTTCTGTAACCGGAGACAAAGCAAATCAGGTAACCGCCGCCGGGCGCGCACTCTATTAGCCCGCCACGGGAATCGAATCGCTCGGCAGGAGGAGATAACCGAGGCCGCTCTCCTGCCACATCCTAGGCGCAACGACTGCGATAATCTCGTAGGATTACACAGATTTGCTCTTGCATCATTCTAACCTTAGGTTCGATCAGGTGATCTCGTAAATTCCCGCAATGAACTAGAGAGAAGTCTGAACTATTTTGCCTATCCGCAGCCGGTCAACGGCTTCCGGCGCGGAGGAGTTCACCTGCTCTGGACTTCCCGCGAACGGGCAAATAGAATGCGGCCTGCATGCGTTTAAACTGTACAATGGCGTATACCGGTAAGCTCTCGGCAGGAAAGAGCTCCAGCTATACCGCGCTTAGCACTGTGACGTCACATAACCACGTAACCGACCTCTATCGAGCACCGGCTCGGGGGAGAGTGGCTGGGCGGGGACAGCTGTCGTATTTCAATAGTTCGACCCTTTTGAAAATTGTCAATAGGGCACGGCCAACCGAACGCGACGCTTCAATATTCGGTCGCATTCTGGTGCGCCGGTGCCAAAGGCAGGTCACCGGAGCGACCTGCTTAACTGTGCAAAGCCAGTAGATAATGCTTCCCGGCGGCGTCCTCGGCCGATTGGCGTGCGGCCGAGGCGGCGGCGCGTACGGGCGAAACGAGTTGACGCAGCAATTTGAATCGCCCTGCGCTGACGGCGAGAGCGAGAGGAGCTCGCGCGTCCGGTTCGGAGCCGCCGCCGCCGCCGCCGCCATCGATATCGCTCGCGCGCCGCGGCCGTTGGCGAGCTCGCAGATTCCGCGCGCCGCGAGACGGGCGCTCGCGGTCTGCTATCGCCGCCGGCTATCGCGGCGTCGCCGTCGATTCGCCTGCTCCGGCCGCTGCAGGACTTGCTCTCTCGAGTTCGCTACGCTGTCGGTAGCGGTGAGACCGAGCCGCGGCGGCGGCGGCGGCGCCGGCGGCGGCGGCGGAAGAACCATCTGAATAACGCGCCCGTTTATTGCAGCATTCGGCGAGTCTTTGCGATTCGCTCTTCGCATGCGTGCACCTGCTTATACTGTGCCTGCTGGTTGCGGATGTTACCGCCTATCGCTATTGGCGATGCTTTCTATACGGAACCTGTATATACGGCCTCGAAAGAGATTCAGCTCTCTGAAGGAGCTAAACGAATGCATTGTTATTATTATTACTATTATGATTATTATTGTCCTCATTGTATTATAGCTTTCGGGAAAGCCCTCAAACGAACTGTGGAGGGTTCGGTGGTTGCGAAGCGGAATGATAGGTTGAGGCGTCCGAATTGAAGGGCTGCCCACGCTGCCGGGGCTATTCCCTAGTTCGGCAGAAAGCGGCGGCGGCGGCGGCAGTAGATCCGACGCAGATGACTCGCGGCCTGCGAGACTTTCTCCTCCTCCTTCAGTGCATACGCACGCACACGTACGCACGTGGAAGCACACAAATGCACACAAAAGCTCACGTAAATAAAGCGGAATGATTCAAAGCATCAGCGCCCATCATCGCGGGTGAGCGGAGCTGCCTCCGAAGTAGCAGCAGCGCTCTGCTCTCTCTCTCTCTCTGCTCCCTCTCTCTCTCTCTCTCTCTCTCTCTCTGCTCTCTCCCCTTCTCTCTCTCTCTCTCTACTCCTCCCCCTCCCTTGCTCTCTCCCTCTCGCTCTCTCTCTATTCATCACGGCCTTCCGGGACTGGAGCTAATTGCCGAGCAGCCGACTCGCGGAGGTCTCGCTAGCTAAGACAGCGAGTATCCGACCCACCTGCCGTCCGGGTAAGCCGTATCTGTGCAGGGCAGGGTGGCTTCCGTGAATGGTGAGAGAGGACGACAGCGTTCGGCTTTCGAATGCCACCGGAAACTACAAAGCCCCAAACTAGTCTTTCGAAATGGGTCAAATCGCACCGCCAGGTGTCGCTTATGCCTTTGCGTCCCGACGTTGCATCCCAGTCTCCTTCCACGGGTGGTCTAGTGAACGAGCAAAACTCTGTGAGCGTTAGAACCGGGCACAGCTACACAAAGTGGGCTAGCGCACACCTTGCTTTCCTAAGCGAGAAGGAGAAGAGGCAATACATAATGCTTAGGTCATTCCAGTTCCGGATGGCGAGCAGGGGTCACGCGACACGAGAACCCGGAAAAAAGCGTCGAAGTAAGACCCAACTTGCGAAAAGCGTTCCAATCGGTTGGCGATTCTACCTGCATGGGGTCAAGGACCCAGCGCGTTGGGGACCGAAAACGGCCTGACGGTGGATGGCGAAGGATAAAGGGTAACCGGTGAGATGGGAGAAACCGGAAGCCGTTAGAAGGTAAAGCAGGAACGATGGGCGGAATTAAAGATATACACACACACACACACACACACACACACATATATATATATATATGTATGTATATATGTATATGTATATATATATATGTATGTATGTATATATGTATATGTATATGTGTGTGTGTGCGTGCGTTTGTGTGCGTGCGTGCGTGCGTGTGTGTGCGTGTGTGCGCGTGCGGGTGTGTGTAGCTGTCACGAAAAGCGCTCTTTAGGCACGGGCGTCCCCAAATGTTTCCTTTGCATACAAAGTGCGTTTTAAAGAGAGACGCTGAGATTTGGAAACGGCGTATTAACGCGACTGGGCGTGCCGCGAAAGCACCTGTTTATTTTATTTCACAGTGGCTTACCTGCGGGAATTGAGTGCAGCTCGCAAATGAGCAGCGGCGGTGACTATGCAAAGTATCGAGATACAAATCATTGCATTAAACGAGAGAGACTTAAAAAGTAAAGTTTAGCTTAATTAAATAGCCTCAAGCACGAGGAGCATTACAACGGCTTATCGCCACCATTTGGAGAGGCCGATATCGGCTTGGCCGCTGCAGTTCTCGAGGCTGGCGGTTAGGTGCAAGCACCTTAACCATTGGCTAGGACCCAGCGTCAAAGGAGCCAAAGACTCCTCCGGGCTGCAAGAACTACCAAGTCAGGCTACCGTCATCCACGAAAAGGGGACGAGTACTTGGCCTTAGGCAGCCAACTGACTCTGCAGCCGACGCGTAGCTGCGAGGTCAGCGAGCCTCGATGCTCGCGAACTGGGTACTTCAGCAGTGTCAAGGTCAGCCCGTCTTTCTGACGACGGGGGCGAGTTGATCTGACAGAAAGCAAGCTAGTTGGCCGAATAGCTGGGGCGACTGGTTGCGACCGATGCGCCAGTTTTCTCGTCCGGTCGGCTGGAAAAGTTTACGAAGAGCTAGCAGTTCAAACATCTAGCAGTGCACGGCGAGAGAGTTTTCGCTGATGTAATGTAATGTATCTCTGTCTGTAACTCCACAAAGCCATAAAGACTATGTGGGTGTTACGCAGGAGAGTTTTGTATAGTGCACTTACAGCCTAAACGGCTTTCGGTACGCATTCGGTAGCCAACAGACTGCGTCTCACGCAACAAAGAGAAAGTGGGAAGCATAGCAGAGCCAGGAGAGCAGTTGAGGAGTGAGTAGCATTGAAGTAGCAGCTCAGGACCGCTGAAAAGGATGAGCCATAGTCGGCAGTAGGAGAGTAGTTGTCGTTGCATAGGATTTGTGGAAGTGAGTTCCACAGTCTAGCTGATGTCGGCAGCCGAGGCTTCTTGTATGGGGTATGCGGCTTATGAAATGGCGTATACGTTTCGTCCGGTGCCTAACATTGTAATTGGGGGGGGGGTGAGCTTCCACCGCTGGCGACTGGTCTTTAGTACTGCAATCGCACTTATGCAATCGTACATAGATAGCGCCGTGTCAGTTTAAGCCCTTTCGGCTCTACGCCGCCCTCGAATAAGACGATGCAATCCTCAATATGCACGCAATATGCACAAGACAAGTTAGTTTTGCCAAATGCCCCCAAATCTGACGAAAATGATTCCGAGCAGACGGAGGGCGGTGAAAAGGACGAAAACTGATCGATCGCTGCACTTGCTCCTGATACTGCTGCTACTAATGACCCTTAAGTTAAACCCATTTTCTGTTGGCCGCGCAGCAACGCCGGAGGTTGCCTTAGGCGAGACAACGAAACAGCGCGGGCTTTCATGCCGCAGTAATCGCCGAGCCCGCATGATCGGAGTGCTACTTTGTGATTGGCTGACAATGGTCGGCCTTCAAACACGTGACAATAAGCGACCGCGCAGTTCTTCTTGGGTGGCACACGAATCCTCTCGTTCAGCAGATGGCGCTTTTCATCTGCATATCCAGCTTCTCATGTTGCTACCAGTACGAACATCTAAAGCTGCGGCCACTTTCGGACGCCTCGTATTAATACGCCATTTTTAAGAGCCGGTACTGCCCGCTCCCTGCACACGCATCGCCCTTTCGACTTACTCGAAGCTGGCAAGACAGACGTCTAGTGAACAAGTCTGACCTGCTCGAGGCAGTGCACCGGCGACTTGATGCTTGGGATTCTGGAATTCCTACTGACGTTCTATGCATTCGTGTTTCAATCGCACGTATCTCGCGCACTTCCATCACAGCCACATCACTCTTCAATAGTGCCTCAAAGCCAGAACCGTCGGGTCGTGGACGAGCGAGACCTTCAAGTGCTTGCTGAGCTGTAGCTTGTAGCGATGCAGGCACCCGCTGAGGCATTTTGCGAGTTTCCATCAACAATGCTCTCTAATTTGACGAGTAGTTTCCATCCCAAGTGCATCGTGTCTTCACCCTGATTCCGGGACCTCATTCAGCTTGTCTAGACGGGAAAGTGATGCAGCCGGCGCCCGGCAGCATCAGCACGCGGTTTTCTTTCTACACACAGCCTAAGCCAAGAAGTAGGCTGCATGTATGTCTGCTAGAGGACACTATAAATGTAGCGTGACAGCTAAAGTCCGTTTAGGAAACTTCGAAGCAAAGAAGAGAGTATGCAGAATGTATATATGGAGGTTGCATGTAGCTAGGCTCTACGGTAAATAGACAGAGACAGACAGAGACGAAGACACAAATACAGATACAGAAGCAGAGACAAATACAGAGACAGAGACGGAGACAGAGGCAGAGACAGAGGCAGAGACAGAGACAGAGACAGAGACAGAGGCAGAGACAGAGACAGAGACTAACCACATTTGCACGCTGACCCTGTGCATGTCACCCCTAACCATATTATTCATCTCGTTTGTTTTTCAAGCATGATTTTACTTACCATTCAATTGCATTTCACTTTACAGCAAATGTAAAGCGCCTAGAGAGAGATTGAGTTCTCTGAGGGCGCTTTATCAAGTGAATTATTATTATTATTATTATTATTATAGAGACAGAGACAGAGACAGAGACAGAGACAGAGACAGAGACAGAGACAGAGACAGAGACAGAGACAGAGACAGAGACAGAGACAGAGACAGAGACAGAGACAGAGACAGAGACAGAGACAGAGACAGAGACAGAGACAGAGACAGACAGAGACAGAGACAGAGACAGAGACAGAGACAGAGACAGAGACAGAGACAGAGACAGAGACAGAGACAGAGACAGAGACAGAGACAGAGACAGAGACAGTGACAGAGACAGTGACAGAGACAGTGACAGAGACAGAGATAGATAGAAACAGAGAACCGACACCTAACGACCACTGCTAGCACTTTAAGGAATGGTGACTCCGTTACAGGAAAGAAACAGTTGAGGAGGAGGCGAATTCAGCCACTCGGCAGAAATAACGATCGCTTCCATGCGCTCTAGCTCGCAGTGTCCACAGCGCCCAGAGCACTGGCGGAATGCCGCTGCTATCTCAACGACTCATCTACGTCACGCGCAAGCGTGTTCGGAATGGCTGCGAATCTTAGTCTGGTAATCCCAGTGAGGCGCTAGTCCGGTTGCTATGACGACGTCCTCAGCAGAACGTCTCCTAGGCGCGCGCATTTCCGCAGAATAGATCGCGAGCTTAGTTTCGCTTCGGCGAGCGAAATTTGCTGCAGGACAAATTTTCTTGCAATTTGCTACAGAAGTTCACAGGTTCATCCGAGAGAGGTCAGGCGGTCCAGAACGGCTCCGACGACGAAACTCAAACGTAAGGAGAGGGTGGGGAGAGGGAGAGGGAGAGAGAGCGAGAGGGGGAGGGAGAGGGAGAGAGAGAGAGAGAGAGAGAGAGAGAGAGAGAGAGAGAGAGAGAGAGAGAGAGAGAGAGAGAGAGAGAGAGTAGGCGTGCAAGCGATGGAGAGCGGAGAACGGAGAGAAAGAGAAAGCAAGGAAGAGAGAGAGAGAGAGAGAGAGAGAGAGAGAGAGAGAGAGAGAGAGAGAGAGAGGGAGAGCGACGAAGCTGCAGAATCGCCGAGCTACGAGCACTTTGCTTGGTTTCACGGTTCTGCCGCCAGAGCTTCCGCCCCTTTCGTCCTGGCCCCACTGCTGCCGCTCCGGTTTCGCTTTCTGGCGAAGCGAGCGAACGACTGCGCCCGCGGAGCAGGCTTGCCGATCGAAGTGCATCGGAGCACTCTAGTTTCCCAAAATAAAATCCTCTCCGCCAGGAGCGCGAAGGGGCTCGCGCTCGCGCGCCATCGCCGCTGCCGGCGTCGCGCCGCCGACCGCCGTAGCAGGCTACAGCCGAGCAGCCGAGCGGTCGAACCTTTTCGCTTGCATTCGCCCCCGCCGCTGCTTCGCACCGGACACCACTACTAGCACGGCGATCGGCTCCTGGCGAAGGCCGCTTTAAGAGCGAGCTACCTCTCACGAGCGAGAAGCGCACGTGTAATTTCCCTCTCTACCAAGACGACTCCTCCACGGCGACTCCTAATGTCATTAGCAGCAGCAGCAGCACAGCACAGTAGCAGCAGCAGCAGCAGCAGCAGTAGCAGCAGCAGCAGCAGCATCAACAGCAGCAGCAACAGGGCTTTGCCGGCTTGCGATGAGGCGGCGGCGCCTAGGCGCTGCAAGTCCGCCGAGAGACGCCGGTAGCGGCCGGCGGCCTCGGCGCCGGCGCCGGTGGCGGCGGCTCACTTACCGAGCGAGCGGTTTACAGAGATCCGCTGGCGAACTTCCTCGCGATGTCGGACGTCTGGCTGGCAACGCTGAACAGCAGCAGCCGGCGGCGGATGCAGCGGCATTTCGGCACCGGCTGCTTTCATTTATAATTCAGTCACCGGGCGGCCTGCGTAGCGGCACGTCTCTGATTGGCAGGCGGCGACATCAAAAGAAACGCGCGGCGGATAAAAAGCTGCTGCGGTGCCTCGCATCGTAAAGCGAACGAGGGCGGCAGAGGCGGCTGCGGCGCGGTGGACCGCCGCCGCCGCTTGCAACGACAAGAGGACGCGTAGCGTCGGCTAATAGCGCTCTCTCTCTCTCTCTCTCTCTCTCTCTCTCTCTCTCTCTCTCTCTCTCTCTCTCTCTCTCTCTCTCTCTCTCTCTCTCTCTCTCTCTCTCTCTCTCTCTCTCTCTCTCTTCCGCTGGAGCCTTCGGTCGCTCGCGGCGAAATCAAACTCGCATTGGACCGAAAGAGGGGGCGGGGCGGCGACCATCTTTTCACGATTGCCGGGCCGGCGGCTCGGCGGCGGCAGTAGCTCGCGGTGTAGGAGCCGACCGCATAATGTAAGCGTTAAGCACTTAGGCTCAAGCGACGCGCCACCTGTTTGGACTTCGGCTCGCTTAGTTTGGCGGCGGCAGCGGCGGCGGCGCCGCGCATGCGCTCGCCGACGCGCGTCGGCCGCCAGCGGAGGAGGGCCACTCGCCGCCGCCGCCCGCAGTCTTGAGAGAGCCGCTCGGATAGCATCGGGGGGGGGGGGCGGCGAGCTGGCCGGGAGGGGCGGAAGGCGGGGCCCGGCAGCGGCGCAGCGAGCGAGCGGGCAGGAGCGTCGAGCTCAATTCGCGTTCTGCTGGCGGTTTTCACGGCCGAAGCGTAGCCGGTGGAAAAGAAGACAAATGAACGAAAAATGAACGGAATGAAACGAAAATGAACTGAAATGAACGGAAATGAACGAAAGCGACGCTCGCAGCGCGCGGCGTCGCTAGCGCGACGCCGCGCGCGCTGGGTGCGGGCGCTGTCGAGCCAGCTTCGAGGCGGCTCGTCACCTCGGCGGCGCTCTTTCTCAACGGGTTTCAATCGAGCGGCGCGGGTAGGAGGCCAACTAAGAAGTGCCGGTGCCATTCGGCGGATCGTGAGCGCCTGAGGTAGGGTACGCACCCGGTGGTGAAACTACGAATCGCCGTCATTTACTTGGTCAGCGTAGCAGTATTTGCATCGACGAAGCGATTCACGGGCATTGTATCGCATAGTGCCCCTAAGATTTTAGTTGCACCTCGCTAGTTTATGCATATGCGAAGGTCACAAGGCCAGTCGATCTACGCACTCGGAGCCACCGGAAGCCGGTCATCGCACTCTAATTGACATCTCGCGGGCTTTATTGAGAAACAGCCGGAAAATGAGAACAGAAAACCAAGTTTTTGCTCACTGTACATTTTAAAAGATAAATTTTGATTACGTACTTCAACTATCCCAAGTTTTTCTGATTAACACCTCTCTACTAATTAAAGCGAGAAAAGTCGTCCTTCCGTCACGCGGCAAGATGGCATCATTCCGTCACGCGGCAAGATGGCGAAACGCTGTCAGCCATGACTCAGCGAAGCGAGTCCACAGGCAGTGATCTCTCGTATATCCGGAACGAGGTTTACAACAACACTGGCAAGACGTGTTTTCATCGAAAGTCGTCCTTCGACCTCGCTAATAAAATCTCCGGTTGAATTAAGAGCATGCTAATTGATGTTTGTCCGGTGAGGTTCGAAAGCAATAACTATAAATAGCAACAAAAATATGCCGAACTACTACTCGAAAGTATGAGCTAGGCGCATATAATGTATTAAATAATTGCACCGCCCTCGCGGTCGCCTTAAAGCAGCAGCATATACGAGGATCCTACCTTCCCTTCGACAACTGGCGTTGGTCAGCTTATATATAATTCATTAGTATAGCGCCTCAAGAGAACTAAATCTCTATTCAGGCGCTTCACATATACCTCAGGGCTCGAGCCCACGACCTCAGTCAGACCTAGAGGTTTGACCACGTATCTCCTTTGCTAAAAAAGCTAGGATGGCTGCCGATTGATCAACGGATACAGAGCAAAGTTCTTACGTTGACCCACAAGGCCCACCACGGCTTGGCTCCTCCATACCTGGCTGAACTGCTGCACCAGTTTCAGCCTCCTCGTGCCCTCAGGTCTT
Organism: Cristatella mucedo; assembly: GCA_009760855.2. Taxonomy (NCBI): domain Eukaryota; kingdom Metazoa; phylum Bryozoa; class Phylactolaemata; family Cristatellidae; genus Cristatella; species Cristatella mucedo. Next base: position 6,360,139 of record WPIO01000006.1, on the reverse strand, counting down.
GTATGAACAATAAATTAGCCGTTCCATTTCTCCGCTTAGAGACCGTCGGCGACGGAAGCTTTAGCTCTGCAGGTCCCAGACTGTGGAACTCGCTTCCGAAATTCTTACGCAACGACAACTTCTCTCCTGCTGCCGACTGTGGCACGTTGTTTTCTGCAGCGGTCCTGAGCAGCTGCTCTCTCCCGACTCACTCTGCTACGCTTCCCACTTTCTCTTTGCTGCGTGAGACGAAGTCTGTTGGCTACCGAAAGCCGCTTGGGCTGTGAGTGCGCTATACAAAACTCTCCTGCGTAACACCCACGTGGTCTTTGTGGCTTTGTAAAGTTACAGACGTACGTTACGATACGTTAAGTTACATTATCGCGCTCCAGGAGAAATCGATCTTTCTCCAGGCGTGTCAGATGTGCCGTAGGGCTTGAGCCCACGCCCTAGGCCGTTGAAGGCGAGCGCTCTACCCACAGGCTTGGTCTAGGGCAGCCGCGAACGGAAAAGCTCGTCAAAGGGTGTCGCGGCTAATTTTACCGCCTCATTTGTGTCGCAGCACAAGAGCCTTCGTGGCCATCGCCACCGCCTGCAGTGGACCATAAGGCATTCGCTCGCTGCAGGACTTGAATCCGCGACCTCCGGATCATGTCGAGCGAGCACCTTGCCTTCTGGGCAAAGACCCAGGGGCACCCCGGCGCAGTTCGGAGGGGCAGGCCCCGGAACGCAATATTGGCCGGAAGCACGCTCCCGCGCGCACTCAGGATTCGAGATGGCCCCGATGGGGCTTAAACTGCGGCGTCCTTAATATGCCGTACTATAGCTGGCGTTTATTATTCGCAGTTCCTGAATTCTATTGGAGCTTGGAGCTGATTGTACTTTAATCTACGACCGTGGCCGCATACGAGCGGAAGCCTAGAAATATTCGGTTGGCTGCACTTCCGAAGTCGATATTTTGACAGCTGAACTGATTTGAACCCGAGGAGGCCGAGGAGCCGTTCGTGTACGTCGCGGACATGTCATCGGTCAGATGTCAGATGTCGCAGGCGATCTGTCAGCTGACCGATCGCCTGCGATCCTCCGGGGTTTCAAAATTCAGACTTCAGTTTACGCAATGGATACGGACTTGTTATGTTATGTTACGGTCATTCTACGCCGCTGCCGTATTCCGTTACTGTTGGCATACGTGCGTGTACTTGTGCTGCGCTTACAAGTTGCTAGCCGCGGTACGAGGTTCAGGCGTCGCCAGTATATGTCGCACTTCGGCTGAGACTAGCACTATTACAAGCGCCAGCGGCCTGGTTCTGTCCGAAGGTGGAGGCCGCACGCCTCATTTGTAACCGCGGGCTCGGGCGTCGCTGACTTCGGGTGGTTCGTCGTCGTGACCTGAGCGATTTCGCATGGGAGCCGCACGTGCGCCGTCGGAGCTGACTGCTTCGCAGCTGCCGTTTCCGGTCCTCTCTTTTCTCATCGGACTGGTTCGCCCGTGGCTGACGAATCAAGCACTTCGCCACCTTGACACCCTTCGTTCTAGATTGTGTGCTAATGCAATTTTCGCTCGCCACCTGCCCCGGTAGGTTCGGGCGCCGCAGCCCTAGTGCGCTAGCCGCAAACGCTCAAGGCCGTAGGAGTAGTCCGCCGCGTCCGCGATGTTTGGACCGGATGGTCGGGACGAGAGCGTCTGCCTGCCCGCGATCGCGCATCCGACACGCGACCTAGACCTGTCAGCGCTCGTGTCGTGAGGAGAGGAGGATCCGGGCGCGATCCCCTCGGAAGAAGAGCACAGGCTGCGGGGCAAGCGTCCCATCGCCGCACGCAATCCGTTGGGGAGTTGCTTCGCATTGCGTCGAAGACTTTCTCCTCGGTCTAGAGCGAGCTGCTCCTTAAGCCAAGCTGCTCGTGAAGCGGCCGCACGAGGCGAGGAGGAGAAGGAGGAGGAGGAGAAGAAGGAGGAGGAGGAGGAGGAGGAGGGTGAGGAGGAGGAGAGAGGAGGAGGAGGGAGGAGGATGAGGAGAGGAGGAGGGAGGAGGAGGAGGAGGAGGAGGAGGAGGAGGAGGAGGAGGAGGAGGAGGAGGAGGAGGAGGAGGAGGAGGAGGAGGAGGAGGAGGAGGAGGAGATTATTGAGAGCCCCGCCGATCGCGTGGTCGCTGCACATGCTGCTCGCCGTGGATTTGGTCCTTGACGTCCAATCTGGCTACTTTGGTGCTGTGCGATGCCTACGATGGCTGGGCGGTCTCTGCTCGGCGCGTCTCTATGCGCGTCAGCTGCGCATACGGGACTTCGTACCTGACTAAACTGCCCCCCCCCCGCCGCCCCTTCGGTCAGCCGGCTTACTGCGGTGCAGTCGATACGGTGGCTTACTCAGCTCTCTCCCCTCGCTCTCTTTACTAACTTGCACGCATACGCAGAGGCACTATACGAAAGCACAAAACACATATGCACACGTACGCACATTCCCAGTCTCTTCGACTGGTCTTACTCACTCAATCTTCAGCTGTTGTTCTCTCTCTCTCTCTCTCTTTCTTTCTTTCTCTCTCCCTCCCGCCCTCTCTCCCTCTCTCTCTCTCTCTCCCTCTTTTCCTCCCTCCCTCCCTCCCTCTCTCTCTCCCTCTCTCCCTCCCTCTCTCTCTCTCTCTCCCTCTCCGTCTCCCTCCCTC
>WPIO01000006.1:6275000-6355000 GCA_009760855.2 Cristatella mucedo | reverse complement strand
GTTATTGCGACAAAATTGCACGGAGACCGACATTTTTCTTTACTGCAGCATTAGCACCTGCAAGGCATACGTTCTAAGCATGAGATAAATCCCTGTTCTTAGCGCGTCACTACGTGATGAGGCCTTAGGGTTCTAATTCGAGCTCGCAATAGTTACGGCAAGTTCAACGGAAATACGCTAAGCATCCTTCGGAAGCGGGTCGAAATCCTAATAGGCAACTGCGACTGTCCGACAAAGCATCCGGCCAGACTCAGAGCGTCGCAGCGAGTGCGTCCGAGCGGGTGCCTCCATCCAGCTCGATGCGCCATCGCGCGGTATCGTGAGCTCTGCATCGGGTCGTAAGGCTCCGCTGCGTGCGTTTCGCTCGTTGAAAGTTCGCGCGTCATGTCGCTAACGAATTGACACGCTCTCTATCCAGCGTGCGTAGAGAGAACTTGCTAGAATTTCCTTTAGTCCTCTTAGGGCACTAGGAAGTGTTGCATTTATTTCGACTTCATCGACGATCGTCACAAGCTCTGGAAGCAGCGGCGAGACGACGAGAAGGGTGGCAACCGGCAATGCTGGCGGCAATCTTAAGTACTCAGATGTCGATCGTGTCTGCGCGCGCGCGCGCGCGCTGACGACGAGCGGACGCGCACAGTAGGCTGACATTTTCTCCAACCGGGTCGTGGCGCCCGGATTAGGTGTTCGCATGTCGCGATCCTGGACGTGAGTTTGAGTCCTGCAGCTGGCCATCCGTCCGCTTCTGCTTCCGCTGGCGGTATTCACGAAGGCTCTACCGACGCTATATGAAATAAAAGAAAATTTCCGCTTCAGACTCGGAGTTTTATAAAACTTCACTATATACAATCGAGGCCGTTGAACGAGCCGATCGTTACGAGCCGATCGCCAGGTGATGAAGCCCGACAGCCACCGAAGGAAGGGGAGAAGGGAAGTGTGCCGGGTGGCTTTATTTCCAGGGACCGCGCGGCTGCGCCTGAACCTCAGGCGCAGCGTCGTCGCTTGCGCGTCGGACAAAGCGAAGCAAAGGCCTCGATACAGCACGGTCGATAAAGCAACGACGAGCCTCGATAAATGCGGCCTCGATGCAGCAATGTCGCGCAAGCGGCGGCGCCGAGAGGTTTGAGATTCGCGCGCGAGATTTTCGCAGAAGCCTCGGCGGCAAGTCGGATCGTCCGGAACTGGGACGGTGCGCGCCCACTTGGCGACCCGGGTCTCGGGTTCGCGAGTCCCGCAGCAGGGCACTCGCTCCTCGATTGCGAACTTGGCTACGTGCAGCCTCTACGTGAAGCCTCTGCTACGTGCAGCCTCTGCTACGTGCAGCCTCTGCTACATGCAGCCTCTGCTACGTGCAGCCTCTATACAAAGAGGCTGCTTAATTAGCTAGCCTTTACTTTTTAATTAACCGTGCACTTTCCGACTGGCGAATCGGACGCGTTGGCAGACGTGTTGTCGGAGAAAGGCGTCGGTCCGATCGATGCGGGACTCGCGCTGCTGCAGCCCATGCGCGAGACGCTGCAGCAGCTCCTCGTCGGCGGCGGCGGCCGCTTCGTGGAGCGCCGCCGGCCTCGGCGATTCCCTTGCCGCCGCCGACGCTGCGGCGTCGGCGGCGACCTTCAACCCGTCGACAATCGTCTCTTTTAAAGTGCATTAACAGCTGCGAAACGATGCGGTCTCGCAGCGGTACGGCTTTCTCATGACGTAGTACAAAGCTATCGCTAGTGTTTACTCTAGCTTTGACGCCGCTAGCTCGGCACGCTCGCATCCTTCCGTGTGCGCTCGCGGCTAGCCCAGCCTGCGGCGGCCGTTCCGTTATGGATCGTGCAAGATTTCAACTTGATGGACGCGATTCCGTTTGCCGATTCCTTTTCGCAGTTTGGTCCGAGAATGGCCGACTGCAAACGAGGTACGGGCAGAGAGCATGGGACTCGCAAGATTTCTCATTTAGGAGGCAAGACCAAAAGCGAAGCCATCAACACGACATCTCACGACATCTCACGAGCCGTCATAGAACTGCAACCGACGCATTTTAAGCTAGCCTTATCCGGCTAAACGGAAGAGCGTGGTCCATATTTGTCTTTATTGCCATAATTCGTGCATGACTGCTACGCTTCTAATAGCCTAGAATTACCTCCCAGAGCAGGTTGTTATGCCAGCCAGTTTGAACTGGTTTCTACGCTATTTTAAAATCGCGCTCGTCCAAGCACTCTGCTAGTTGCATTCATGTTGCACTGTAAATCCCGGTCAAACGGTCTGTGCCTATTTCACATGCTGCGAGTTATTTGAGATACTACGGCATACCAGGGCTTAAAGGTTGGGGAAAGTCAGAATTCGCTCGGCATGATAGGAGGGGCAGAAAAATGTGGCGGATGCACAGTAGAAACACCAACTAGTCTTACTAGCCTGCAAACTGACGTAATGGTGAAGCACTTACAACTGGAACCATAGTATTCCCATTGCAGCCGCCGACGGGGATGCATCTTTTGAATGACCTTCGTGAATTCACCCCAACGTTGTAGCACCGACGTAACGCAATCGTGTATGCTTTCCAAAAGAACTGAGTCAGAAAAGCGGGTGATACTATTCCACTCGCCTTTCTGGACTCACATCGTATAGCTATACCTTGTGCAAGCCTCAAATATTATGGAGACCGTGCCTTCAGCTCGTATGCTCACAAAGCCTCGCACTCACTCTCCCGACTGACGTCACGACATCCACTGACTTGAGGTCATTTAAAAAATGAAGCTAAAACGCACCTGTTTATCACAAAACTTATTGGGTCTTTGTTGTACATATTTTGTGTGCTTATGCGTGCAGACACTGTGCATGCTAACACTAACCATGTTTTAGTTATTGACACGGTGCATGTCGCCTGTAACGGTGTTATGCTTGTCGACATTGTGCACGTTGCCACTAGTCATTTGATCAAGCTTTCTTTGAGGCATATGTAAAGTGCCTAGAAAGTGATTAAGTTCACCGAGGGCGTTATAAAAATATAGATTTTTTTTATTAAACATGACATGTCTACCATTATGTAGGGGCCGGATCTTACTTCTCTGTAGGTAGTCACGGGTCTCGCCTCCTGCGGTAGCCACCAGGCCACAAATTAGCCAGAGCATGAACTCACTGCCACTTGTTATCTTAAGATGGATGGATCGGTCATATTACTGAGAAAGCTATTCTGAGCTGTGTGCTGGGCTAACAATATTTTTATCCAATGCCCATAAATCGACAGCCACTGATTACTTCTCAGCCATTGACGAAACCTCGGCAAAAATTCGAACAAAGCCCACTAAAGAAGCAACAATCTCTAGCAAGTTACCTTGATGGCATTCACACTTGGATAAAGAAAGTTCCAACCGTACGCTTCCCTGAATCCAATTCAAGACAAAGGAGAACCAATGTTAGTAAGTGGTTACAATACACGATTTAATCAAGATTTTCTTTGAAAAGGAAGTTAAAGGAACACCTATGTGCCAAGTGTGCACCAATTTACGGACGAATAGGATCCAGACTGACTTTGCATGAGCAAAATAGTGGGCACAACCAGAAAACTAAGCAGTAACTGGCATTTACAGCCGATAATTCTGCTCCTTACTATCCAGCAGGAAACTTGGCCTGAAATGAGAAACAAGTAACTCCAGCCCAGTATTATATTACTGTGGCTATTTTGTAACTAGAACAGTTGAAGAAGTAGTGGCATATGGGGTAAAATAATATGCACACAGATCAAACCCAGTAAGTAAGTACCTGTACAAAATAATCTCACACAGTAGAAGTAGATTAAAGGCTGGCTGATTTAATCGTTTCATTGATGTTTAGGCACAAGAGCCTTACCAGCTTACACCAACACTTGCAGTGGGCAATAAAGGACTGCCCGCTGCATAATTTGAACCCAAGGCCAGGTAGTGAAATGCGAGCCACTTACCCCTGGCTAAGATACAGTTTCAGCTCTAGTGCGATTCTCTAATCAATCATTATCTCAGGAACTTTGTGTCGAGTACAGATTCATCGATAATTGAGCTAGATATCTCGACAGCGTTTGACACTAATGATCACCAAATCTTTCTCGAGCAACTCGCACCTCTCCTGGGTATCACCGGCATGCTCGGCAAAAGCTTAGGTGTACATCAGCACAAGATATTTCAGAGCGTACAGATCAAGGGCCAACGATAATCCGGTTCGCTTTTGAAGTATTGATACGCAAGGGATTAGTTGTAGGATAATTTCTTTCACAATTTATACTCCCAAATGCTGATGGAATCGCTAACCATAAGATAGGGCTCCATCTTTATGCTAATGGCATCCAGTATGGTACCACTCAGCCTTCAAACACCTCAAAATCTCTCAACTCTCATGTTGCATGTGCTGCACAGAAAAAAGATTATGTTCTACGAGGGCGCCTTGCACATTATTATTACTAATATTATCATCATTATTAAGCGCTTACATGAGCTTAAGCTGTCGCTACAATATTAAAGTACATATGCTAGGTAGAACAGTAAAACTTGAGGGACGGCCACACCATCCAACATGCATCCCTACGAGATCTAAATCAAATAAACTTCTTATTGGAGTCATTGACCAAAGAAAGTCTCTCGGCTACCATGCGTAACAGTTGGCGCATGAGTACAGTCCATAATGTCGTGCAACGAATGAGTCTATGGTGACCGTAATATACACCCAACAGATTTGAAGGAGATTGCTGAGTTCATCGATTAATGTGTCGGCTGCAATCGGCCACGACATCCCATACGGTGCGCGTTGCCACGGCATCTCTATTTCGAGCCATCATAGGAACTTTTTCCCAGCCACAGCCACCTCTTATAATTGACCATAAACTCTACTTCCAGTGAAAGTAAATCCAAAGATATATAAACAGTGCAGAAGATCTTGCTCGAGCATTCTCGGGAATTCTGGGAGTTCTGGGAAGTTCGACTCAAATCGATGCTCCGACTGAGCGAGCTACAGAGTTAATCGGAAGTAGTCAAGCATGGAATCCCTGATCTGCTAGTCCAGTAGCGTGAGTCGGGCGAATGCGAATGTATCTTCGTAGCACTTGCTTTAGAACCGACTATCCGGAATCCAAGCGGCTGTCAACAGGTACTTTTGATCCCATGGCTCTACGGTCGGTCTGAATCTAAATAGCTCGGGATTTTCCTGGCGACTAGAGGCTTAACCGAATTCCCCCCTTGGCTCACGCAGTTTCTTTTGAAGCGCCATCAAAAGTTAGCATCGTCACCCTGCCAAACTTGCGAACACTGCTGCAGTAGCAGAAAGAATCGCAGGCACCAGAGGCTCAGACTGAGAAGAGAGAGGCCAAGGGCAGAAATCTCTAGTGCTAGGCTCGTAAACCAGTGCAGCGCAGCTCCAAAGCATTTCTAGCAATACTGGGCTCCTTTCCTTGTCGCTAATAATAATAATAATAATAACAATTCACTTGATAAAGCGCCCTCAGAGAACTTAATCTCTCTCTAAGCGCTTTACATTTGCTGTAACCTTCTTATCTCGTCCGTGAAGCTTACCTCCAGCCCATTTAGTTCACTCTAAGAGCACAGTGTACGTTTGAATTCTCAATCTTTCATGCGCGACAACCTTTCCTCAGCGATGGCGTGCATAGTATGCATTCCATACAGACTGTGACGTCTATGCGCCACGAATCCGCGCTCATCGGCTTCAGATTGGTGACAGTCCTTAACTTTCATGCCCTTGGATTATAGCGAGTTAGTTTCCAGCTACTTCTCGAGACGTAGGAGTAAATTTGCGTGTCGAGGTGGAAGTCATGAATACTTTAATACTCATATCTTAATCACAGTCGTCGGTAATATCGCATGCTCCTAAGAATTGGCTCAAACTAAAATGCTGTCGTCTTCATCCTGCTTTCTGTAGCTCGGCGGGCCACACTCAAGAGCACCTCGTGATGTGCGGAAGATCTGACCTCAAATGATTGATTTCGTCTCATGCAGAGGTGCAGCTTCGGAGAGTTGCATCCGCGGCTCCCGCGGATGCTGGTTAGACACGAGGTTCGATGATCCAGTATAGTCTAGTATATGGGACTGGCTAACACAAAGGCTGGCTAAAAATATTACTAGCAACCTGGTTTGGCCTACGCTGGTCTTTGACATTTATTCTTAGCTGGGCGAGGGAAAAACTTATCAGGTCTCTGCCGCTGGTGATGAATATGGCTGCAAGGTTACTCAGAAAATACCCGAAAGTTCAGCCCCGCGCGCCTCCTTTGCCGATGTACCTTTGATGGCTCCCGGTCGATCTACGGGATGCTGGGCAAGGTTTTTACACCGACCATCAAGACACGCCGTGGACTGGCTCCTTCCCACTTTAATGAACTGCTTCGCGAGTTTCGGCCTCCTCATGCCGCCAGGTCGTCAGAGGAAATTTAATTAACCTTTCCGTTCCTTTTCCTAAAGACGGCTCGTAACAGGAGCCTTTGCTCTGCAGGTCCTAGTCTGTGGAACTTACCTTGTTATGCAATGCAATTTACTCTCCTGCTGCCAAGTGTGGCACATTTTTCCAGTAGTTCTCAGCTGCTACTTCTATGCTACTTAATTCCTCAACTGCCCTTGTTGGTGAATTGCTCTTTTGACTCAGCCATGCTTCCCACTTTCTTTTATTTTGTGTGAGCTGAAGTCTGTTAGTCTGTTGGTAACTTCATCCAGTGTTCCTAGGGCAATTCATATTAAAGACACTGGAACGACCAGTGGCTGACCAGCTCTAAACTCTTTTATCGATACTTCAATTCAAGCAAGTAAGCTCTAGTAAAGTTTAAGATCCAATCAGTCCACAGAGGTAGCACTGCTGCAATCGTATTTCTGTACTCGATCCACTTCTTTTCACAATTGATACTCTCCATTTTGTCAATGTAATCGCCAAGTACTGCTTTACTTTTATTCTCACGCAGGTAACACGCATTTTTACCTCTCCTTCGACCGGTCTCTACCTAGAAGCACACTCTAAAAGAGCTCTCTCTCTCTCTCTCTCACTCTCTCTCTCTCTCTCTCTCAGCTCTCTTGCTGTGCATGCGTGCTGATATTTTCACTTGCAAGTCAGCAACGTTTCTCAATTTGAATGATTATAAAAAACGCTAATAGTTTTAGGAAAACCTATTGCTGGTTAGAAACGGGAAAATCTCACCATGAAAATGTGCTCGGTCAGTCAAAACCTTCTCAAGCATCTGCAATCTGCAATCTGCAATCTGGGTGTCAGTCCTGGTCCTAAATGACATTTCATTAGACGACCGTATCAGCTCCAAGGACAAGTATGCCTTTATAGGTTATACTTATAGGTTAGTAAGGCGCGATGGAAATTCTTGTTTGCTTAGACCGAGATATCACATCCAAGTTGGTCCGTGTACGTGTGGTATCCCATCTCAACTTCTCCACCTCACTGCGCTTGCTGGTCTACCGGCGCGAGGAGTCAGGCGCTAATAGTTGGTGCAAAACTACGCAGCTTGGCGTGCCTGTGCTGTGAGACGCAGTTGCCTCATCACACCGCTTCTTGCCGACCTTAACTGTCACCAAATCAAGCAGCAGCGTACCGACTTCAAGGTTCCGTCACTCATCACTTTCAAGTCCCTTTATTCTCTTTCACAGGTCCACCTATCCGGACTAGTTAGGAGGTAAACTCTCAAAGCCAGTGACTTACTCACAGCTGACGTCATGACATCCCCTGAATTGATATTACATTTAAAAAGCCAGAAGTGCACTCGTTCCTTACTACATCTTTTAGGTTAGTGTTAATTGAGTTTTATGTGCTCGTGCCTTTGATGACGCTGTGCATATTATCACTTACCAATTGGCATGCTCCCTTTGCAGCGTATGTAAAGTGTTTTTTTGAAAGAGATCCAATTTGCGTGGGTTGCTACATAAATATAATAAATATTGTTGTTGTTGCTCTTCATATCAGATCTTTGCGGCCGCTGCTGATCCAGCGGTAAACAGTGAGCGATCGTAAATGGTTGGCATGCACGCTTCGCAGTACGACACTCTCCTCTTCCAGACAACCGTTTCCTGGTGCATTAGCCTCGCTTCATTATTCCCCGTGGACTTGGGTATGTACGCAGTGACAAACTCATCGTCCGGGACAATGTTTTGAAATGCATCGGCAGTCTCACAACTCTGAATTCGACTGCGTCGAAATCCTGCGGGTCAACCGCATCTTTAGATAGAGTGGGAAGTAAGTAATCAGCTTCAAAAATCAAAAGTCGCAAGCATATGGTCATTTGGTGAGGACAGAAAGACCAGAAAGACAGACGCTCAGGGGCTCAAGGCCCGCGCTGTGCTGCTTGTAGTCGATCTTATACATTTAAGATGTTAGGCATGCAAAAAATATTTGCCTTTGCTGGAATTAAAAGTAGCCCTTTCTCAAACGGTAAGTACACACTTTTGTTTCAATGCCTGTATAAAGCACGCCGGAAGGTTGAACGAAATAGAATTTTCCTGCTGAGAAGGGATAAAGGAGAGCTGGAAAAGAGTAAATCGGATGAAGAAGGAAGTGAGTGGGAGAGAGAAAGTAATGGAGAGAGAGAGAGTAAGAGGGAGGGAGAGAGAGAGAGAGAGAGAGAGAGAGAGAGAGAGAGAGAGAGAGAGAGAGAGATAGAGAGAGAGAGAGAGAGAGAGAGAGAGAGAGAGAGAGAGAGAGAGAGAGAGAGAGAGAGAGAGAGAGAGAGAGAGAGAGAGAGAGAGAGAGAGAGAGAGAGAGAGAGAGAGAGAGAGAGAGAGAGAGAGAGAGAGAGAGAGCGTATAAATTATCATTATTAGCTGACCAAGTTGTATCGTGCCCGTGGAATACCTAAGCTGCTTCCGTCAAATGCGCAAATCATTTGCATTCTTTCTGGACGTGCGCTGCGTTGGTCCATGCTGTCGGCCGGCTAGCGGATGGGGTCTCGGTTTTCAGCCGCGAGCTTTTGGCTTCTAAAGCAAAGAGATGCACTTAAGAGGAAGAGCCACGACGGTCACGTGTTGGTACACGATGGTCACGTGTTGGTGCACGATCAAGGACATCTGCAGCCATCTGTAAGAAAGCCGCAGCCTGCTAGCATAAGGTGAAAGTGGCGCCTCTCGAGAGGTCGATCGTAGCTAGCCTGTAGGCGGTGCTTGAGCTAACTAACCATACGGGCAAGGACACCTCGTTTCCGGTGAAAAGAAGCGCCCGCAGCTAAGAGATTGCTGCACCGAATCGTCCGACGAGAAAAGCTTCGCTTGACGCAGAGTGCCACTTGCAGCAGCGCTCACTGCCGAATTTGAAAAGGAAAAAGGCTGTCAGAATGTCTCACCGCTCGGATAAGACGCCAAAACAAAAGCAGAGAGGTTGCACTTCTTGCTACTCCTTAAAATTCCGTGTTCGCTGAAGCTTCACGATTAAGAGATAGCCACCAGCTTGACAGGTCTCTTAGCAAATGCATTGACGCCCAAAGTTGCTACCTTAATGCACCAAAAGAGTGAACTACTTGTCCGAAACCCTTCTTCCCGACAATTTACGAACAGGTTCAACAGGCTTGCTTTGCATAGCGACAGAAGAGCCTTTACGACTATCGCCACCGCTTGCAGTGGCAATAAAGGATCGTCCACCGCAGGATTCGAACCAAAGACCTCGGGACCGAAGTCGTGAAAAGCAACCGCCTTACCTAGTGTGCCATCGCGGCTCACCAATCGCACGGATATGCAGCGAATTTCAAGCTACTTCTTGACAATAGCTTCGTCGGTAGTCGCAGCGCCGGCGTCCGAGCCGACTCTCAACCCCGGTACTTCAATCCGGGAGCTTAGATTGTGCGTCTTCTTTTTTACCCTCTGACCTGCGCATCTTTTGACGACTGAATGGCACCGCACTATATTCTCGACGACGTTGGCGAAATTAATTCCCACGAAATATTTGAACGGTAGCCTTTTTTGAATAACGACTTCTTTAGCTACACATATAGAGGTGCACATGGAAGCCGGTTACTAGTGCCGCAAGCCGCGAGGAGCTAACTGGGAACTGCCTCTCTGCCGCAATCCCACGTCGGCTGCTTGGTGGCGGTGACGCGGCGGCGGCGGCGGCGAGAAAGAGCCGCCGCCGCCGCCGCCGCGTCACCGGAGATTGGTTGCAGCCGCGTCATGCGCATTCGCACTCGCAGCGATGGAAATTTTGAGCTAGCGCCCTGTCTTTGTTTGCTACTTGTACTGACAATGTACGTTGTATATAACTATTTCCTCATACAAGTTCTCCACTCTTTTGATGCCTACATGTTGTCGTTTCCTTTTTTACTACCGACTCCGTACAATTTGGAAGCCCAAGCCGAATCGCTTCGCTAGCTCCTAGTGCCGCCATTTCCCGCTGGCGCAGTTTCCTATCGCATCGCGATTTTAGCATAGGCAGCGCCGATCGCGACAGTTGGCGCCTACGCCGCCGGCGACGTCGGCTGCTCTCGCCGCCACCGCGAGCGCCCTCGGAGCGCGGTGCTCCGAAAAACCCGGGAAACGGCAGCGGCGCAGCGTTTGACGAGCGGCGCAGCGCGACAAGCGAGAGCCGCGCGCCAGCACGCGCGGGCAGCGACGCGGACACTGCTGCTGCTGCTGCGCCGTCGCGGTCGTCTGCCAGCGCCGTCGGGGGAGGCATGGATCTTCCCCTCGCGCCGCCGCAGCCGCTTTCCGCTCCACCAGCGGGCGAGCGACGCGCGAAGCTGTTTGCAGTCGCGCGGCGTAAGATCCGCAGGCCGCCGCCGCCGAGCGGAGCTTAGCGCAGGAGCGGGCGGGTACGGGCGCTGAGTGCCCGCGGTTAGGCTGAAAGCTTTCGCCGGGGTTTGCGTGACCGCATCAAAGACGGCGCCCGCGGCCCGCGGTGCGGCGCTGCGCCGGCGGCTCGCCGCCGCGTCGCGGCTGCTTTAGTCGTTTGCGGCCTTCCAGCGGGGCGCTTCTACATAAACAAATACGGTAATCCTAAACAAATGCGGCGAGTACACGAGTCTCGCAGTTTGGCCTAAAGCTTACAGTCGGACTTCACACGGGCCGCAGGAGCTTGAGGCTGGCGCGAGGCTTCTTAGGTATCTATGTCGATTCATTAGCGGAAGTGAACTGTCAATAGCAGGGTGCTTGCTTTGACTAGCTTCTCTTAGGAGGGAGGGGCACGAACAGAAGGCAACCTAGATGTCAACACTCGTACAGAGCGGATGGTGTAATCGGTTAGCAGATATACAGGAGCGAGTCGCCTAAGCGGAAGAAAGGAAGGAAGCGGCAGGAGGCGTGCGAATTGAATTGAAGAGCGGCACATTTACGCCTTTCAAATGGCAACGCATCCAAAAGCTGTTCGGCGATATATGTGGCAGTGCAGAATCAGCATTACTAATGGCAAATGAATGCAAAATTTCTCTCTCAATCTCTCGGCCTCTCCCTCCCTCCCTTAAGCCCTCTCTCTTCCCTCTCTTTCCCTCTGTCTCTCACACTCACTTACTTTCCCTCTCTCCCCATCCCTCTCTCTATCTCCTTCGCACCTTTTCTCTTCTTACCTCGCCTTCTCCATCTCGCCCTCTCTCCCTCTCTCTCTCTCTCGCTCCATCTCTCTCCCTCCCTTCCTCCTACCTCCGCCTCCCCCTCTCTATCGCTCTCTTTTTTCATCTCAATTGCGAAGCTGTGATGGGGCATCTTGAGCAATGGAGTTCGGATAGCTGTGTCTCGCAGCGCTGTGGACAAGAAGAAATATCTCAACAGTGAGGATTTATCAAGTGCTACAGCGGCACATGTCCTTCACTCTGTCACACGAGACAAGCTTCGAACTACTATTTACTTCGAAATTACACAGTAATCAGGATTTCATTATTAGGCATTTTGGGTGCCGAGCAAAACGACTTCTAAGATTGCGATCTCCAAAAGGGTTTTAAAAGAAATCTTTCAGTTGGTCAACGGCTAGTGGCGCGAAGGAGGTTCCGGTGAGCGAAAAGTGAGGAGAGAGAGAGAGAGAGAGAGGAAATATATATAGATAGATATAAATATATAGATATAGATAGATAAATAGATAGATAGATAGATATATAGCGCCTAGAGAGAGATTGAGTTCTCTGAGGGCGCTTTATCAAGCGCATTATTATTATAGATAGATAGATAGATAGATAGACAGACAGATAGATAAATAGATAGATAGATAGATAGATAGATAGATAGATAGATAGATAGATAGATAGATAGATAGATAGATAGATAGATAGATAGATAGATAGATAGATATATAGACAGACAAACAGATAGATAGATAGATAGATAGATAGATAGATAGATAGATAGATAGATAGATAGATAGATAGATAGATAGATAGATAGATAGATAGATAGATAGATAGATAGATAGATAGATAGATAGATAGACAGATAGATAGATAGACAGATAGACAGATAGACAGATAGACAGATAGACAGATAGACAGATAGACAGATAGACAGATAGACAGATAGACAGATAGACAGACAGATAGACAGATAGACAGATAGACAGATAGACAGATAGACAGACAGATAGACAGATAGACAGATAGACAGATAGACAGATAGACAGATAGACAGATAGACAGATAGACAGATAGACAGATAGACAGATAGACAGATAGACAGATAGACAGATAGACAGATAGACAGATAGACAGATAGATAGACAGATAGACAGATAGATAGATAGATAGCGCCTAGAAAGAGACTGAGTTGTCTGAGGACGATTTATCAAATGCTTTATTATTATTGTTATTATTACTATTATTGTAGTCAATTCTATTCTTCCGAAGCAATGTAGCCAGTGGATGGCGCCGCTGATGATGAGCTGTAAATGTGGATAGGGATGGATGGAGGACTGGCCCATTCAACCGAGAAGACGGGGCTGAGCAAGGTGAGGGAAAGACGGGTGCGAAGCCTATAGTCGGGCAAGCGACTAGCGGAGTTGAGGAGCTTCCGGCGGGCGAGGGCGGAGTGCATGCAGCTACCAAGCTTTGCATATGTTCTCATCGCGTTCTATGTGAATCCACCCCACTTCGGACATTGGGACAAGTCGTAGGAGCTGGACAGAATCTGTCAACAGACAAGACAAATAGTGACTGAACATAATATGCTGTGAAGGTGTTTTTTAGCACTTTGTCTTAAACTGGATCTCGGATCTTTGGAGACCAGGTACAATCTTAGCAATCGACCAATGGTGAACAGATGCTTCAAAGGAAATAATGAGGGAGTGCTGAGGCTTCAGCAGCTGGCTCGGCGGAAACACGGGGATTAAACGCCTTATATTAGCAGCTATTCCTACCTCCTGTCTAAAAGTCCCGCTCAGGCTCAGGTATGACGAAAGCTTTTGATGCTCTTATCCATTCACGCCTTCCAAATGAGAATTATATTTCGGAACATGTTCTTAAAGCCTCAATTATATCAATTATCAATTATATAATTATATCAGTCCGGAAAAAATTGTACGTAGCTTTGTAGTCTGCGACTTTAGTTGCTTCTGATTTATCTATCTGCCGGTTGATTTAGCTCGAGGTTCGTCAGAGACAGAAACACGTACGTTCTGAATGACATTTCAAGGCCTGCTCAAGTGGCAGCTCACTATCATTGTGCTTGAAGGTATTATGCCTATGTAACGATGACAATGCCATTTAAAAAAATCCAGATAAATTAATACCGTGGTTCGCACACCTGCCAATGATATAAACGTGCTTCAGTACTGCCCTTGCAAGCCGACTTCCAATTTTCACACCAGAGAGGGCTTGATAGGCGCACTGGCAAGTAAATGACTTCGAGTCATCGTCGTTCCATGGCTGCCGTAGACATGATGATTCTGGACACAAACTTGACATTTGAACATGATAGATGTATGGTCGCCTAAATAGATGTATCAGCATTTTCTGGAGTTGGTCCTTTAGACCTGCTCACATTTTCAGGCAGAGCAAAGTTTGGCGTGCATGAGTGGATACGGCGAGAGCCAGAGACGGCGATGGCTCGTACCAATTGCAAGAGCCATGCAAAATAAACTCATTTGGCTCATTTCAAGTGGCAGCACCATCAGAATACGTCCGAGCTAGAAAACAATGCATCTTAATGATTCTGGCCCATCTTCAGGAAAGGTCGAGGTTTCAGACCTCCGATTTTGTACGTGTGCATGCAAAAAAAGGCCAGACATGGTTCAAGATTATGCAAGAAATTGATGATGCGCTTTGAACCAGAAACCACACGAATACATTGTATGATCACAATATAGCTTGAAAAAATTGGTACAGGTACACAGCTACTATAGAGAAGTCTCGACAGATATCCGAGATGCCAAAACTATGGTAATCTGCATGCATTAAAGTGTCGGGTGAAATTATATAGCTGAAGTTCAAATTAGTGGAAGAATTGTGCACACCAAAAAAATCAAAGGCCGAAGAAATAGTTTAGAGGATTGTTTAATTGTTTGCTTATCAGAGATTGTGCTTGATTGGTTTTTCCTTCCAACATGCAGCATTTATTTCTTGAATAGTTTAGATCCGCATTTGGCCTATAGCTTCGCATGCGAAAACTATCGCACCCTTAAAAAAAAGTGGCAAGTATGCTGGATGCTGGAAGTAACTTTAGAAGCTGGTAAAAAAAAGTCCACTTCAAAGGTTGTTTTTGCAACTGGTAAGAAAACCAGTTGGTGTAGCACTGGCGCGAATCCTACTAGATGATGAGAATTTTAAGAATATTAAATCATACATTTGCATAGCACCCTAAGAGAACTCAATCTCCTTCTAGGCACTTTACACATGTAGTAAAGTGTTGGCAATGAGTGTGCTGTTTGTTTTTTCAGTTGGTATGCGAAAGCATGATACGCCTCCTGGCCTCCCTACTCGTACAGAATAGACCACCAGCCAGACAAGCGGTTATAGCCTACCAGCTGGCGAAGGCAGCACGCCAAAAGTAATACAGCGTGCAGCAAGCAGTAGAAGAACTCGTGACGTGCCGAATATCGGCAAGTCACAGATAATAATCGATCAACGATAATCGTAATAATGAGCTTAATGTCTGCATGACAACGAGTTCATAACAACGCTGAAATATTTAAATTCGTGTCTCGATGTCGATGGGCATCGATTTCTCAGGCCAGCGCATATTTTGAGACATGAATGCCTGCTTATTTCAGCACGGATTGGTAAGCAAAACCAAGGGTATCCTCGGCTTCCGGACGTTCTATTGTACATTGGCACTGTATAAGGCACCGGGCTGCAAGTGTACGAGTGCACCTGGCTTCTGCCAAATTTCAAGCAACACAATGCTGAAGCATGTGCAGGACAGCCCGTCGTCTGATCATTTTGCATTCGATAAGATTTGCACTAGAACGAGAGATTTTAATGGATTGACATGCATAACGACGACAGCCACTATGGACTCAATTACCTTACTTGATAAGGTTGCTTAGAGTCCATTTTGGTCAATGGCCTAAGAGAACTAGGTCTCTTTATGAGCACTTCATACCACCGAATCTTCGAATCTATTGAGTCTTCGCATCTTCGTAGCTGGACCTGAAGCCCGTGAGCAGTTCAATGACAGTAATATATACTGTTGCCGCACGTGTAACCACGTAAAAAACAATTCGCATTTAAAAACGGATGTTGTGAAAAACAAATCGATCCAGATTCGCTACGAGAGTCAAGTTCGGGGATTTACGTAGCTGTCCGTCAGTTGATTGAGTGTTACTGGTCTTAAGTGTATTGGAAATGAAGTCAAGGTGGTCTCAGACGACCTTGACTTAATTTCCAATACACTTAAAACCAGTAGCCTAATTCATTTCCATTTTGACTTCGTTTCTAATACACCTAATCGACCGTCGATCACCCAGCAGCGGGCCGCCCCGCCGCTGTTAGTCTTTTGTCGTCTAATCGTCGCTGCCGCCGCCGCCTAGGCTGCCACCCGACTGCTAGAGAATCCATCAAATTAACGATGCGGTTTGCCGAAACAGGCCAGCCGGATGTGCGACCGACGAATTACGGGAACGACGAGGTGCTTTTCAGTGGCTCTGCCTCCGCTGCGTGAGCGACGAGGTGGCGGGCCCGGCTCCTAATGGCCGGGCCAGCGGCGAGAATCCACTGCTAGATTGCTTTTAGACCCTGGCAATGATCGGCAATTATCAACCGGCCAGATTAACTCTTCTAATCGTACGTGGGTTCGAGCGACTGCATAGCAAGTAGCTACTTGCCATTTTCCGCGATCTTCTGCGTAAATATTCGAAATCTTCTGCAGTCACGTCCTACTTTAGTCTTTTTGCCTTGGCGGAGTTACAGACGAATGTGCACGCCGTGCTAGGGGAGATGCAAGGAGCAACTAGGTCGGACAGAGGTAGTCGGAAGATGAGAATGGACGATCTAAAAATGGGCGTGACAGGATCTTCAAGTCGGTTTAGGGCCGTTTGATGAGGGGACCCGTTGCAGGTCGGTGAGCAGTTGTTTAATGTAGCGCTGTAGAAGTTCGCAATAGAAAATCGGCCGAGTTTGGAAGCACCTTAAAGGCTCTATATTTTAGGCAGGAAGATCTGCAAGGAATTAAAAAAGTCTAGTCCTTAAGCCACAAACGCACGGACTAGCTTCCCGCGGTAAAACTATTTTAAGCGCATCCCTTGTTTTGCAATTTCGCAGTAGCTGCGCGTAGGAATATTTGCCAGTGCTGGTGCAGTAACTGTCAAGTCATTTCGGTGCAGTACACCCAGGATTCGGGTCAACGTTCTCGAGTGGGTCGTTGCATAGAAGCAACAATGTCGTTTCGTAGTCATTGACGTCCTTTTAGCTGCATTAGAAGCTGCACTTTAGTTCGGATGAATTGCCACGATACGTAACAATGCGGTAATTATTGTAGTGTATTCAACTCATTTTGTGATTATATACTTATGCTTGCTTCTACCCACCGTAGTTATTATAATACTTCCTGGCTTGCAACGCAATTTAGAAAAGCGATCAGCTAGATTGCCAGACAGAATGATAACTCGTTACCTGTTAAGGTCGGACGGAGTATTGAAATTGAGGGTAGGGGATATTTTGTTGTTGAGGACAGCTCAAACGCAATGAATTTCACAAGTTTTCGCGATTGCCAGAAACGATTTACAAAGAAATAACAGACAAACAAAGCCGGCTCATGCCTGTGGGAAAAAAGGGTAGAACGTTCTCAGTTGTGTAGAATATAAAAATAAGAGGATTTGAGGGTACACCAATGAATGGGAAAATATCAATCCAGAATGTGTCCTTTTTTGACAGTGGAGGAACTCTTGCGAGCAGGCGGGAAAATGCTTTAGGCAAGGTAATATAATTCATTCATAATATATTTCCTCTGTAATACGTTCTAAGAGAACTTAATCTCTATTCAGGCGCTTCACATATGCCATGGGGCTCGAGCCCACGACCTCGACCAGACCTAGGACCGGGCGAGCACCTTAACCACTGGGCTAAACCAGTGCGGTAGTACAAATTTTGGCCCATACTGGAAAGCTGGTTTACCAAAAAGAATGCTGATGTCATCTAATAAGAGAAACAAGTAAATTATAGATACAAGAATAGACTTTAAATTTAGAAAAACATATGCTAGTAAAGCTTCTATTTAGTGCTTAAATTTAGAAAAACATGCCAGTAAAGCTTCTATTTAGTACCTTAAGAGAACTTATGTTAAAGCTCCTTACAACTCACCGCAAGAGAGGCAATAAACATTAGCTAACGACAAGCTATGCAGCCTGCTTAGAAAACATCCAAAAGTACCCAAGTAGAATGCCTGCACAAGCATACACAAGTATATCACAAGACACTTATGGCTAACACTTAGTAAGACCCCGTTAGTAACATGCATTCAATCGTGCCGTTCAGACTTAAAAGCAAATTTAATTGACACTAAATAATTTGCTTGCCAGCTGTAAGCGGTATCATTGCCTGGATTTTAATTGTTCGGCTAATAAGCTTTCCGCTTTCGCCATTGAAAATTGCAAATATTTATTCTTCGCTAAAGCAGCCTCCAACTAAAGTCAGTATCGAGTCAAAGCTAAAACATCCCCAGGGCCATTTTCATGGTTTCCTTATGCGAACTGACTACCTTGATTAATCGTAGTATAACGAGCTCACCTAAGGAAGACCTCATTCTGTTCCCTCACTAGTCATCGCAGACAGACAAACTTTTTCCAGCCATAAATCAGGCTTTTAATGCTCGTGTGGATATTGGGGTGGCTTTAAAGTCTTTCCAATCGGCCATCGTTCGGCCAATACTTAAAAAAGCCTGGTCCTACCAAACTATCGCCCAGTGTCCATTCTTCCTTTTTTGTACAAGATTCTTGATAAAATTATCGATAAGCAGATTGTAGGAAACGTCGAGAACAATGAATTGTCACAATGCATTTCAGTCGCTGCTCTCCACCGTGCGACCAAGAGCAGCCTTAAGAGCAACGGTGGTGGTAAATTCAATGCCTTGGCCGCTCTTGATCTGTGGGCTGGATTTTGAAACTATTGATAACTATATCCTACTTAAGCAGCTGAGAACGGCTACAGGTCCGGAAGACACGGCACTGGTGTGGTTTACATTTTACGTGTCCTATCATATTCAATCAGTGTCGTGCGGTGATGACGTCTCATCCTAAAGACCGATCACCTGTCGAGTTCCACCGAGGACCTTTCTCAGTCTTTTACTGTTCTTCGTTTATAACAAACCCAAGGTAATATAGAAATTTGGGCCAACGGGATTGGTTATCGCTTTATTGTTGGAGATACCCAGCTGTATTTGTCGCTTGAACCGCCGGAATCTGGCTGATCAGCAACTGATGAGCTGAATGCTTGCCTTGCAGACTTTAAATTCTGCGTGTTGGCCAACTTCCTTAAATTAAACGACAATTAAACCAAACTCCTACCCGCAGAGGAAAGTCTCCAAGTGCATCTGCACTTGGAGGCTTTCCTCTTCTGACTGGTGACGCTGTACTGCGACCGTCACTTTGTGCTAAGAATGAATGCGTCCTCTCTGATTACTGCTTACTTTGTAAGGCTTCGTTAGGAATAATGCTTCAGCAGCTAGCCGTAAAGTTCGATCCCTGCGTAAGGTTAGAGTTAGTCTACCACCATATCTTGCTAAATGCATAAAAATCTTTCTGATTCTGTCTAGGCTGGACTAAAGCAATTCAGTTTCGTCTGGGATATAGAAAAAAAACACAGCCTCTGCAGCTGCTGATGAATGCTGTCAACCAAATTATAGAGATTCAGCCACGTGTTTCGCGCGCCGGAGAAGCTGCGGTGGCTTCCGGACAATCGACGGATAAAGAGCAAAACTAATACTCTGCTGCGTCAGTTTCAGCCTCCTCGTGTCCTTAGGTCATCTCTACACATTAATTATCCGTTCAATTCATGCGCTTAAATACCTTTGGTGACACAAGGTTTTGCTCTGCAAGCCCTAGAATGTGGAACTCATGTCAACAATTCTTAGGAAATGGCAGCTGCCATTTCCTGCTGTCTAGTGTGGCTTCCGGCCAACCCAAACTACTACTTCCATGCTAACCGCTTGCTCGACTGCCGTACCGACCCAGCTATACTGCTCGCTTTCTCATTTTTTTGCGTAGGAGGAAGTCTGCTTGCTACCGCATGGTCACCGAAGGCTGCTTAGGCTTTGAGCGTACTATTGGAAACTCTCTAGCGTAACACCCACTACGTGCTTGTGGCTGCTTGGAGTTACGGACAGAGAAACCTTACACTTTATAATTACATTAAAATTTAGCGCACTACATTATATTGCATAGCAGGTAGGCAAATCACACATGAAAAGGCTAATCCAAGGCTGGCGAGTCTTCCTACCCGGTGGGAGATAGCTTGCAGCATCCAGTGATGACTCAAAAGGGAAACTTGCTAGCCTAGTTTTTAGGTTTGCTATACAACAAAATGACTGAATAAAATAAAAATAAAAATAGGCTTGCTTGACCACGTCCAGATGTGCAAACTGCTCATTGTAGATAAAACGTGCTTCCAACCATCCAAGTTAGGCATGTCTAGCAGAGAGCATGTGCCGTAAGCGATTACGACGAGTGTGCCTGAAACAACCGGACCCGTACCCGCTGCTTTCGATTTCGCGAATTCCGGCTTTTTGACGGAGAAACATTGGCGAGCTAAATCAGCAAAATATCGCGTCTGCTATTATTTCACTGTTAATGTTTTCTGTACTCTAACGGCTGGGAATATATTTTGCGATCGTCCTTGGCCGAGGCCGCACAAAAGCAGACGCCATTAGAGATAGGCACTGAGTTGCGCTTCCGGAGTCGGCTTTGGCATTTTAGCCGGTTTGAGGCCTGGGCCACTGATCCGTTGTAGGACGCCGTGGCCGCTTTGAATGCCTGCAGCGCTTCGTCGCTTTCAAATAGACGTCTCAACGCAATGATGACAGACTGCGGACTTTATATGCTAGTAATAGTACATTTTGGTTACTGCCGTGCTCCGCTAATTTCGGCACACATTCGTGCACTGAGGCAGCACCCACAAGTCGCAAGCCGTGCTACAAGGTTCAGGCTTCACCGGTCTTTGTGTCGTGCGTCGGCTGAGACTAGCACCGCTACGAGCGCTGTGTTTGCGGCCAAGTTCTGTTCGAACGTGGAGGCTGCACAGCGCAGTTGTAACAAAAGCGCTGCCCGTCGAGTTTCGAGCTGTCGAGTTTCGAGTTTTTGTCGAGCTTCGAGCTATCAAGTTTCGAGAGCTCCGTCTTTACCATTAAGCGGATTACGAGCGTTAGGCGTTTAGAGGTTTAGTGCATCGTGCTGCTACCTGAAGGTGTTCGCCTTAATGATCAGGGTCATTGGCTCGAGCGCTGCGGCAAACGCAAAGCAAGTGGATAGAGATCGAGTTCTCGTAGGATGCCATAGAACGATGTATTTTTCTATTTTCTTTTTCACCCACGAGAAATTTGGTGGCATCAAGCATCTAGGTGAAGCATATCTGACTATAGTTATGGCGCGCATATTATTCTCATAGGATAGTATTATCCTAAGAGCTAATGCCTAAAATCGAGCCATGGATTTTGAGCGCCTTGGCAATCAATTGTAAAGTACTGAGACCACCTCTAGCGTTCAAAATATGGCTGCCTTCACTGGCGATCACGCAACGTTTGAGAAATCTCTGATCAACGATCACTTTTGCTTCGAGTCATCAAAACCGCACCGTCATCAGTAAGGTGGTACGCACAGAGATGGCTGGCAGTTAAAATTTAAGGCTTACAATTTCGGTTCTCTCTGGGCTTCATTTAGTGTCACTCCCATAACGCCTGCCCGTAATCAAGGCGTGCTTTCTATTGTAAAGTAATGAATTTCCCGTCTGCTATTTCGCAAAGCCTCAAGTACTAAATGGGTACTACGATAGATAGCTTTCAATAGCACGCTCTGAGCCTGGGCGGCTTTCGGTGCCCTATAGAAGCTAGCTTTTCCAAATTTTCTGGAACAACAAATAAATTGAGAAGTATAGCAGTCGGGAGGGCAGTCAAGGAAATCCTGAGCACGGAAGTACCAGCTCAGGACGGCTGGAAAAGATGCGTGATAGTAATAATAAAAATGAAAGCAATAATACATTTGATATGGTCCCCTCAGAGAGCTCAAATCTCTTTCTAGGCACTTTACATTTGCTGCAGAGGAGTCATGATCGAATGGTTTGTCAGGTGGGAGAGCAGATTTCGTTACCTTATAATTGTGGACTTGAGTTCCACAGTCTAGGATCTGCAGAGCAAAAGCTTCTATGGTCACCGGTCTAGAAGCAAAGGAATTGAGCAGTTACATCATTTTCCAGAGAGAACCCACGGGTACGAGAAGGATAGAGCTGGTGCTGCAGCTAGGTTTGAAGAAGCCCAGCCATGGCATGCCTTGCGGGTCAGAGCAAGAGTTTTGCTCGCTTTGCTACGATCAACTACGAGCCATCGCAGCTCCTTTAGCAAAGGAGCGGCGATGTGGCTCAACTCCATAGATTGCTTGATTAACTTTGCAGCCACATTAATCTCACGCAGAAAGGCTTAATGGCTGTTTTCAGTAACGCGGCCAAAACTGAATTGCAGTAGCTCAATTCAAACATTACCAGGGAGCTTTTAAAAGTCTGTAGTTGTTCTGCCATGTTTGTAGAGAGTTCCTAACATTGGACAGTATTCAAACGTAATAACTTGCGGTTGAATGATTACAATACATCCACTGATAAGCCAACCGACCATGTTTCAGCTGAGGAATATCGCCAAAATCAGGGCTTAATTAGACACGAAGGCAGCAGCAGCAATGCAGCAACAACTAGTTTAGGCGTTTGTGAACCGCGTGTAGACTGCTGCAATTATATATATTCAGGAGCCCGCTCGGGTGCCCTTAGCCGTCTGCAACTGGGGCAGAACTCAGCAGCTATTGAAGAATGTTTCCAACAGCATAGCTGCCAAATCAAGCCGCTTACATCCGAACTTTATTAGCTCCTATAAAGTGTCGAATCGACTTTAAGATCTTCTCCCAATAGCCTACAGTGCGCTTGACTAACTTGCACCAGCCTATCTATCTAATAAACCTCTTTGCTCCTCTAGTTATAGGCTGTTCATAATTTGTTTGCAAAACCCCTGCAATTCCCAGGGCTAACAAATCCTGATTAGCCATCATCAGCCGAGACGAGCGCGTCGACGATGGTTTATTAGTATCTATTGCCGCTGAGGCTCAGATTCGTTGGCATGTACCCATAAACTGATCCTTGGGTTGAAAATCTAGATTTAGGATCTAGTAAGGACAAAATGGTCATGTATTCCTCTAGGTGGTTGACGGGGCGTGGGAAGTTGGCGGCGGGGGGGGGGGGGGGGGCTGATCTGCCGGAAGTTGCTAGCACTTCCGACCTCAGGCAACAATATCGAGTAGCATTTTCAATGTTAAACCTTCCTAAGCTGTTCGTGCTCATCTGCAGTGATTGCTTCTCCATCTACTTCCCACCTCGACGCTAGCCAGCTGATCGGAGCGTGGCGTCCCTGTTGCTGGACACCGGGACTCTGGCGAATCAGAGCTCAGCGTTCGTGAGTCGCAGACAGTGGGCTTTCAGTTAGAGCGAACTTCTGCACTTGAGTTGGAAATACAACGTTGTTGAGTACTTTTTAGTACAAATGCTCTGACAAGTCATTTGCTGTTTCAAAAGACGAGCACACTACACTCACAACACATCTGATCATGGAGGTCGAAGGTAAGTGTTGTCGCTAGACATTCGGAATCTGGGACGCTAGGCAGCTTAGTTTAGGACGCTATTTCGTCTGCTAGATTTAGCATCCGACCTCTATCGCAGTCGCGGGTGGCTTAATCGTGTCGCGTCGTCTGAGCCAAGGGAAGCCTGGGCTTTGTGGCAATCCAGTTTTTAAGTCTAGGGTAGTTTTACCGACGCAATCGTATCGACAGTGAACAAGTGCTGGTACTCCCCTTCCTCCCTCTCTGAATAATAACAGTAATAATTATGAGTGCCTCGTGCTGCTCCCCAAGAGAAATCAAGCTCTTTTCAGGCCCTTTAAAAGTCGCTGCCAAAGAGTATCCTGCTTAGGCAAGCATGCACAAGAACGAAATTATCATGCTAAGACGCATACAAAACACTCGCGCCCGCTAGGAAGTAGGTTAGTAGCACTCACTCAGTCATGCACAGTTAAGAATTGCATAAAGGAAATAAGGTTCACTAGGGTGCTATGCGAAAGCATGTTACTAATGTCCTTAATAACGACGTGTACTGTAGCATAATGCACATCAACACACAAGGACAATGCCCTCACACAGAGCACAGGCGTTGCGGACAATATAGGTTTTCAGCTTCTTTTTGAATGTCTTCAAATTAGGAGATGACATGATGTCGTTGGCTAGTGATATCCAAGCTTTGGGTGCATAGTAATTGCAGGCTCGCTCACCAAGGGGATCGACGTGTGTTAGGGGCCTAAGTAAGGACCAGAGTAAGAACAGCAGGTGCTACGATGGGAGGCCTGATATGAAGCTAAATAGATCAATAGATCAGAGCAACAGAATCGATGGACATAAATGGTGGTTACACAATCTTAAAGTCAATTAAGCTACTTGTTGGAATGATCCAATGCAGATTGGTGAGCAGTGGGGAAATGTGGAGGTTCCAGTATGGGTTTAGAGCTAATCACTCCACAGAGTCAGCATTGCTTAGAGTGTATACTAACCTTCTCCGAAATGCAGACTTGGGTAAAGTCTCTATGCTGGTTCTGTTTTATCCTTTGGTAGCTTCGATGCTATTGATCACAAAGTCCTTCTTATACGTCTCGTATCTTGCCTAGGCATCACTGGCAATGCACTGCATTGGTTCAAGTTCTCTCTCAGTGGGAGACTGCAGAGTATTTACGTGACCGGAAAACGATCATCCGAGGAGCCACTGAAGTACTTGGTACGTCAGGGCTCTATGCTCAGTCTGCTTCTTTTCACAGTTTATATTATTTCTCTTGCAGATGTGATTGCCAAGCACAATCTAGACTTTCACTTCTATGCAGATGACACTCAGTTGTACCTTTGCTTTGATCCCTAGGAGACCTCGAAAAGCCTGTCGAATTCTCCACGAACCATTGCTGCATGTATCGATGACATCCACACATGGATGGCAGCAAACTTTCTTAAATTGAATGAAAACAAAATTAACTTACTTCTTGTGGGCAGACAAAGTGTGATTCAGAAACAATAAAACCTGACACCCAAAAATCGTCTACGCCAGCATATCTCCTGTTGGATCTGCACATAGTCTAGGTATACTGTTCCAAAGTGACCGTTCATTATACGACCACATTAGCTCCACAGTCAAGACTGCCTTCTTTAAGCTACACAATATTGCTAAAATTTGGGCTTGTTTATACAGGGATACTATGCTCTTATGACATGCCGTCTCGACTTCTGTAACTCACTGCTTGCTGCTCTGCCAGCCTGTGCAATCAGGCGTTTACAGTTGGTGCAAAACTCAGCAGCTAGGCTTGTCTGTCGTGAGCGTTGCAGTTGCCAAATCACACCACTTCTCACGAACTTGCACTGGCTCTTAGTCAACCAGCGAATCTACTTCACGGTTCTGTCACTTTCTTGTAGGTCCCTTCATTCTTTGGTACCAGCCTACCTATCATACTTGCTCCTCCACCATGCTAAGTATCGTAACACCTGTTTCTTGGAATCTAACTGTTTGCCTATACCTCGTACAAACCTCAAATCCTTTGGAGACCCTGCATTTAGTTCGCATAATGACAATAATAATACATTTGATAAAGCACCCTCAGATAACTCAATCTCTTTCTAGGCGCTTTACATTTGCTGCAAAGGAAAAACGATCGAATCGTGAGTGGTATCATGCTTGGTAAAGAACATGAATAACATGGTTAGGGGTGACATGCACAGGGTCAGCATGCAAGTGTGCTTAGTGGCAGCATGCGCAGTGTTAGTATGCATAAGCACATAAAGGACGAATCACATTGACCCACTAAATGCTGTCTTAAATAGGTGTGTTTTTAATTTCTTTTAAATGTGGGGATGTCAAAAAAGTCAGGGGATGTCGTTACACAAGTCGGGAGTGAGTTCCAGGCTTTGGGAGCATACAAACTAAATGTGCGGTCTCCAAAGCATTTAAGGTTTGTACGAGGTATTGGTAAACGGTTAGTTTCCGAAAAGCGGGTGGTACGATGCTTGGTCTCGTGGGGGAGTAGCTCTGATAGGTCGGCTGGAGCCAAAGAATGAAGGGACCTAAAAGTGAGCAACAAAACCTTGAAGCCGATCCGTTGCTTGACTGGTAGCCAGTGCAGGTCGGCTAGAAGTGGTGCGATGGATGTGGCAACTGCGATGCGCACACTACCAAACATGAGGTTTACTACTGACGCATGTCACTACATCCCCTGACCTGACTACATTTAGAAGAAACTAAAACGCATCTATTTATCGCAACATTTGGGGGCGTCCTTGCTATTCGTCCTTAGTGAACATGTACCTGCTTGCACTGGTCCGCTGTTTGCGGATGCTACCACCAATCGTGTGATAATGCTTTCTTTACAGCACCTGTAAAGTGTTTAGAAAAAGATTCAATTCTCTGAGGGTGCTTTGCAAACGTATTATCATTATCATTAATGTGGAGGTTAAAAATATTAAGTCTCAAGCATTAAATGATATATTACACTCCCGAAAAATACCTCAAGGCCAATCCTATAAATGCATAATTCCACTAATTGATATATTGCTTTCAGTATTTTGTGTCATAGCAGCTCTGGTAAAATTCATCCTCGAGGACTTCTACCACGAATCTCAGTGCCCGGCTGGACAAACTTTACTAGATGGATATTAGTGATTGCTTGCTAGGAAGTCAGCCATTTTGGAAACGTTTTTCTCATTCGGATGCATAAATGATGTATAATGATGCATAAATGATGTACCATAAAGCAAGCGATCCCAAGCAAGACGAAGAAAGCTTTTGTCAATGAGTATCGATGGCCACGAATTCAAGAGCAAGCAGCTAGGCCCTCGTGCATCTACAAACTTAAACCGGAATTGGTACAGTACTTTTTTCTTATGCTGCTAATGTTAAACTAATAGCTTCTAATAACATCTAGGTTGTCCCTTGCCTGTATTTCTGCTTGCTTACAAGCGAAGTGCTGCTCCTGTTTTTAGCCAAACGCTCGCTATTCAACCTGACAGGAAGCCTTAGTTAGGGTGCACCACCATGATTCCCAGGAGTTAAAAAAGGGGCGCCGAGTCTTGAATTATTTTTGTATTTTTGTTCATCTCCTAAGGTGCACATGTGTTGTGCTCTGGCTGCTACTGCAGACGGTGTACACGTTTCGGTGTGCCTTGCATCTTTTAGAGACCTTCGCAAGAATAAGCAAACTGGCCGTTGCCGTGGCCATTATCAGGAGCAAACCGCTGGGCATTTCAAGCCGAGAGTACGTCGAAAAACTAGCCCAGCTTCAGGCGCGGAGAGATGAGGGCTGGAGGAGACACGCCCTTGTGCTGCAACAGGAGCTCAATGAAGCCAGACAGCGGCATGCTCTGGCCATCGTTCAGCTTCAGCAGCTAGGTACTACTCACAGGTAGCCGCTGCTGCTGCTGCTGCGGGCGGGCGGGCACAATTCTTTGCAGACGGGCAGCACACGTTTGTGCCAAGATTGGCCGCAGGCCTTCTGTCGGTCGCGGAATGCGAACTCACTTCCCCTTCAGCACGTTAGGACGGGCCGTAGGGACTGGCAAGAGCGAGATTGGTCAGCCGATCGAGCTGAAGTAGTGACTGATGAAAAGTGGCAGCTGCTCTGCACTTTGGCCGCTTGAATCTGATATCGCATGGCTGTGCAGCTGGCATCTTAGCTGGATGCCTGCGTCCAATACTCGCACTGAAGCATCCGACGAGCGATCGATTCGGCAGAGACTGTGGCATTTGCATCCCTTGATAACGCATCGCTGTTCGGAAAAGTCTTGGCAGCAGCCTTTCGTCCTCAGGTGGCCTGGCTGTCCTACTCCACTGGCTAGTGTGACTTAACCTATTGGTTCTCTTGCTCGGTCCAGTCATCGTGATGACCGTTCGACCCAGAGCTGTGCTTGTTAGAACCCGTCAAATAGCGCAATTGAGGCATTCATGTTTAGGCAGACGACAAACAACTGTGCCTTCGCTTTGATCCCTACCTGTCCTCCAGCAGATCAGACTGTCTCAACTCTGTAGTTGCATGTATTGCTGACATCCACTCATGGATGGCAGCACACTTTCCTGCATACAGTGACTGTAAAACCAACTTACTTGTCTTGTGCAAATTTAATGCTACGAAGAAATTGGAAAATCTATCATTCAAAATGGGCTCGACTAGCATATCTCCCTTTTATAGTCTCAATAATTCAATCCCTAGAGCACTGGAAACCAGGGGTGCAGGATCATTCCCGGTTCCTAAAAAGTTCCTTTTGTTGGTTCGAATCCTGAAGTGGGGGATCCTTTTTTGCCGACTGAAAGCGGGGGGGGGGGGGGGGGGGGGGGGGGTAGCCCTTAAGGCTCTTCTACCGGTATACAAATGAGGCGATCAAATCGGGTATTTTTGTTAGCAACTGCATGCAATTTTGGTATACTGTTCGAAAGAGATCTTACACTAGAC
This sequence comes from Cristatella mucedo, assembly GCA_009760855.2. Classification (NCBI taxonomy): domain Eukaryota; kingdom Metazoa; phylum Bryozoa; class Phylactolaemata; family Cristatellidae; genus Cristatella; species Cristatella mucedo. Next base: position 6,326,945 of record WPIO01000006.1, on the reverse strand, counting down.
GACCACATCAGGTCCACAGTAAAGTCTGCCGAATTTCAGCTAGATAACAGTGCTTAAATTCAGGCTTGCTTAAACGGGGATGCCACATCCAGTTTAGTCCATGCATTTATGACAGCCTGTCGCGACTTGTATGTCTCTCTACACGCATGCTTTCCTGCTTGTGTAATAAGACGAGTACAGTCAGCTGAAAACTCTGCAGCTAGGTTTGCCTGCCACGAATTTTCGAGTTGCTACATTACATCACTGCTTGCCGATCTGCAGTGTCTCACCATCAAGTATCTTATCGACTTCAAGGTTTTACCACTCACTCGGGTCTCTTCCTTCTCATGCACCGGCCCACCGAACGACTTTCTTACCGCGCTATGCATCGCATCGCGAGCTCTTCTGACTCCAGCCGTTTCACTGTGCCTCTCAGCAATCTCAAGCTCTTTGATGACCGTGCCTTTAGTTTGTATGCTTCCCAAAGCCTGGAACTCAGTCTCTACTCACGACATGACATGCCCTTGCATTATGATACTTAGAATGAAGCTGAAAACGCACCTGTTTCAGTCAGAATTTGCCGGATCCAGGTGAATTGTCCTTAGCGTGTTTAAGCATACTGACTCCGGTCACTTAACTCCAGTGGCAAAGCCGTGATCTTTATTTTGGGGGCGAGACCCGCAAGATTTTTGGGTAGGCAGGGCTAGACCCTCAATTAATGAAAAATCATAGCACACAGCTGTAATGTTTATTCGATGAGAAGTCGTTGGTTTCTCATCGAGTGGAATTAATGTATAATTTTGTCGTTGGTGACGGTTAGGGGGTATAGAAGTCGGGGGGGGGCTACCCACGGTTGCTGCCCTGCTTTAGAGGAGAGGGGCAAAGTCTTCTTGGCTCTGCAACTGACTATTCTGTTGACATGCCTCCTGTGCAGCTTATGTAAAGTGTCTAGAAAGAGAAAGAGATTCAGTTATCTTAGAGTGCTATAGACGTATCTTGATACTATTATTATTACTGACATGTAATATCATTGGGACATTAATTGTACTTACTTAGTCTTAAAGTCTGTGCTGTTCTTTGCCTCGAGTTTTTCCGTTCGTAGATTCATGGTCAACTACACAGTGAGAACCATGCTGCATTAGGTTCTCAAAGACAGGTTTACTTAGCACAAGTTCTTTCTTGGTGGCTTTTTATTAGCCGTTCAGATCAAATCTCACGACACACTGATAGAAGGCATTTCACATGTATGACGATGCCAACGACATCGTCTAAACAGCCCGGAGAGTTAATTAAATAGTGTGGCATACCTGCCAATGATCTGAACAGGTTAGAGCACCAAGATGGCACGCCCACAACCCCCCCCCCCGAAAGGCAGAGTGGCCGTGGCAGGAGGTCAGCATGGGACTCAGCGAGGTCATTTTAATGCTAATGGTGACTTCCTTTTTTTACATACCCGAGTATTAAAAATATCAAGGTTTGGTTCTCGGGGATTATTGCACCGGCAAGCTCAGCCATGCTTTGCGATGGGTGTGTGCACATGTAGCTGTCGACCTGCTTGCTTTACGTTTCGTAGTTCTCATGATTTGCTTCGATTCAGTATTTCCCAATGAAATTGAAATATGAAAAAGCCAACAGTTTGCTTGATCATTAGCACTTTGCATTGCAGAGGGATTAGTTTTTGAAGCGACTCTACAGTGTCAGGGCGCCGATGTTTTCGACAGTATGTGGCTCATAGATGAGGCTTGCGTGTGATGGCAGTAATATTTAATGTGGTGGATATGATCTCTCTCTATATTAATATTAATTAATATTGAATTGATTTGATGGATACTATTTAATGTGGCAGTAATATTTAATATTTAATGTGGTAATATTTAATGTGGCATTTAATGATGCCGTGCCCCAGCCATGCAGGACGTTCACCTAGCTCTACTAATACTTTGCTGAGTAATTCACATATTGCAAATTACTCACATTTGCGAATTCAGTTTGCTTGATATGTGAATATCTGTGCATGATGGTTTGACCTTAGTCAAATTTACAACTGCTGTACAATTTACTTTGCATCGTCGCTGTACTGAATAATATCTGGTGCCAAATCCTTATGCTAATGCCATGAGAATAATAATAGCAATAGTAATAAGAATAAAAATAATAATAAAACATTTGTATTGCACCATCAGAGAACTTAATCTCTTTCTAGGCACTTTACATAACTGCAAAAGAAGCATTATCGAATGGTTAGTGGCAGCATGCTCACTGTTAGCAAGCATAACGTGATTAGAGGTGACATCTACAGTGTCAGCACTCATAGGCACACAGAGGACGAGTCGCATGGACCCACTAAATGAGTGAATGTCTTCAAATCAAGGGATGTCGTGAAGTCAATCGGGAGTGAGTTCCTGGTTTGGGAGCATACGAACTAAAGGCACGGTCTCCAAAGGATCTTAAGTTGGTGCAAGGTCTACGTAAACAATGAGATTCAGAAAAGCCGGTGTTATGATGCCTAACGTTGTGAGGGAGTAGATCTGATAGGTATGCTGGAGCTACAGAATGAAGGGACCTAAAAGTAAGTGACAGAACTTTAAAGGCAATGCCCTGCTTGACTAGGAGCCAGTGCAGGTTGGCGAGAAGTGGTGCGATGTGGCTATTTCGACGCTCATGACAGACAGGCTTAGCTGCAAAGTTTTGCCCCAACTATACAAGCCTGATTGCATATGCCAGCAAACCAGCAAGCAGTGAGTTACAGAAGTCGAGACGGGATGTCACAAAAATGCATGGACCAATTTAGATGTAATATCCTTGCCTAAGCAAGCCCGAGTTTTAGCTATGTTATGTAGCTGAAAGTTGGCAGACTTGACTGTGGAGTGGGTGTGGTCACCCTGATCTGGCTTCCACTGATGGCACCCACCCATAATTGTTGACTAGCTGTTTTGCCCCACGACCTTGTGATAACTAATGAGGATTCTTGTGTTGATTTGCTAATGAAGGCATTAGATGTTTTCCCTAAGATAATGAGCAGACCTTGCTCGCCCCGGATACAGCCAGTGAGTTTTGCTCTACCTCCGAAAGTTGGTACAATCGATGCTATATGCACTCATCGAAAACACCTAGCAGATGCGCAGTAGCAAGCAGCTGCTGTTGCTGCCGCCAATGCTACTGCCACAGCAGTAGCTGCCATCACTGCAGCTACTGCAGCTACTGCTGCTGCTGCGGCCACTGTGGTGCTGCATTGCACGGCTGCTGTGCAGTGGCCGGCCGTGTAATGCAAGAAGGCGTTGACAATGTTTTTAAATCGGAAAGTGCACTGTTTTGTGCCCATTTTAATGCTAAAATGCATGTAGGGGGAATAGCAAATCACTGATTTCCACTAGTTGCTTGGTGGCATAAGCCAGTCATTGTAAAACAAACCGAAAGACTGGGGGGAGGGTAAACCTCGGCGATCGTGTTTAACTCTAAGCCAGCCACTGAGTGGGTGCCTTTCAATTCAACAATGACCCAACAAAAAACAGCTATTAGCCTGTGAACAGCAATTCAGCATTTTGTGGTGATGTAGTAAAGCTGCAGTAGGCTCGGCCGGGCTTTAGAATCTTATGAAAATATAATTCATCTGTATAGCATCCGAAGAGAACCTTAATATTAATCCAATTTTAATACAATATTAATCCAAAGCGATTTATTGTTAATTCTTATTCACTCAAATGTCCATAATTAAGCAGAGTTGCTAAGAGACAGGTTGGCTGCTGATTCTTTGCAAGTGCATCACTTGCTAGAACCCTCTAATTATTTTGCTGCTGTTGGCTAACTCTTGTCTCCGGATCGATAGACAACAACTGTTTGGCCCTGTCAGAAGTTCCCTGATGATCCGGTTTCGGCTATAGCTGGCAGCAGTGCACGTGATTAGCAGTGGCATATCTCGAGGTCTCACGAACAGGCCAGTGTGGGGTGTCTCGTGTTCCACAGCTCGTTGACCCTTCTCAGCTTGCCTGGATCAGAGAGTCACTCACTGCCGTGAACGTGTCTGCTTATTTTGTTCAGGTGTGACGGAGAGGCTTCCAGGCTGTCCGCCTTCGCCAAGGCTAGCAGCTGGTCGCACAGCTCTGCCATCGCTGCTGCTGCCGCCGCGATTGCAGCCACAGCCGCTGCTGCCTGCTGCTCCTGGCATGCCGGCTCCGTGCAACAACATGGTGTGCAGGGCCCTGCAGAGCAACCGCGATTTCCTGTCCTGCTTGATCTCCATGCAATCTGCGCACTGTACGTTGGTGAGTCCGCCCGTGGTCTTTACGCAGCAAACACCCTGCTTGCATTGCCCCCAGTTGCTGTGCGCACAGGTTAGACCAGTGAGGAGGCAGCAAGATGGCAGGATGTGGCACAACCAGGACTCTCCCTCCCTCCCTCCTCCCCCCCCCCCCCGAAGCAGGATGCCTCCCTACCCGGTGTTGCATGCATTCTGGCTCCTCAATTCGGCCTGCCGCCCCCTTGCCAGCAGGCGCTTTGCTCGGCCGGTCGTCAAGCAGGATATGCTACTAAAGCTCAAGTACTGCCAGGTTGCTCTCTAAAGATCTGCAATACCCCAATATGGTAGAGAATGATGCAAAATATGCTGGTACTATCAACAGACGTCGTGGCTTCGCACGGTTTGGCTTCTAAATAAATAAATACTAGACGATTTAACAGCCTCTTTTTGTACAACGACAGGAGTGCCTTTACGGCTATCACCACAGCTTGCAGCAGCAATTGAGGATCGTCCACCAAAGGATTTGAACTCACGACCTCGGGACCGAGGTCGTGAAAAGCAGCTGCCTTACCTTGTGTGCCATCAGGGATCACCTCTGGCTGCACAATGCTGGTTGACTAGAGCAACTCTGTTGGAAGCAACGCGGGCTTTGCTCCTGATTGTTGGCCTGGGTGGCTCGGTTGCCAGCCAATTTCGACTTCCGGTGCAATGGCAGCCCATTGTTGACGGTTCGCTTCCTCACGTGCGAGCCTCTTTGACTTTCGTCATCCTGCCTTTGACAAGCAAAGCGTAGGCATGGAGTGAGTAGAATGCTATGGTGGTGCACTGCAGCCCCCTATTGGCCAACATCAATGGGATGGTCACTCTTTTTGCTCACTAATGGCCGGCACACGAAAAAGGCGACAGCTTAAACCCCTGGCAGAAATTTTGACAATCCTTGGACGTGAGAGTGGCATGCCACAGTCTGTCTGTCTGTCTGTCAGTCTGTCTGTCAGTCTGTCTGTCAGTCAGTCAGTCTGTCTGTCTGTCTCTCTTTCTCTCTGTGTTTCTCCATCTCTCCGTCTCTCTCTCTCCTCTCTCTCTCTCTCTCTCTCTCTCTCTCTCTCTCTCTCTATTTCGGAAATGTGTTCCCTATCGAGGCAAGTCATCGGTGCTCCACTCCGAAGGGCAAGCTGCCGGGGCAGCACCACCCTGACCACCTAGTCGAGGCTGTCCTTGCGACAGCATCAGCTAACAGCCCACTTCTCTAGGAAGGGCAGCCCGAAGCTGCCTCGCAGCTCGAGAGTGTTGGGCGAGAGCGTTGTGCAGCGGCGAGGCTGGGCCAGAGAGAGAGAGAGAGGACATCGCCGGCGAAGGGAGCGGCGCCTAGCGCCATCTCTTTTCCACCAGGAACTTCACAGAGCCGGAAGGACGGACGCCGACGGCGACGGAGAGCTGGCTCGGACCGTGCAATGCTCGGTGGCCGACTCGCTCGCTCTGCTGCTCGATGTAGCCACCGGTGGTGGCGGTGGCGGGGCGCTGTGGACCAAGCCGTGCGCAAGCTGCCTCGTCGGTCGCTGCTGTGGTACAGGGGGCGGGGCTCGGCCGAGGACGGAGCCCACCAGGCCGCAGCAGCAGCAGCCGTCGTCAGCCATTGGTCGGGCGCTCGAAGCAGACAGCGGTCGGCCGAGTGCCGGCGCAGCCGTCGCAGCTGCCGCCAGCAGAGGAGGCGCAGCTGCAGACGACGAAGCGACTCAGCAGCAAGGTCAGCAAAGTCGCCGGGGCCTGGTGTCGGCAAGCGATCTCATCAGCTGCCTCGTCCTCGTGCTCGACTCGGAGAGCTTCGGCTTGCTGTGCCGCGACTCCGTCGTGACCGACCGCCTGCTGGCTCTGTGCCGAGCGCTGCTGGCCAAGATACTTTGCGGCGACGTCGCGGCCGAAGTAAGCCTGCGCCTCGGCTGCCGTTGCCGGCATGCTGCTGCTGCGCTCGAGCAGACGAAAAGGCAGCGGCCCGGGTCCCTGCAGCTCTACGCGCCTGCAGCTGACTGCCCGGAAGTTGGTCTGGGGCTGCTCGCATTCAGCCTACTGCTGCTGCTGCTGCTGGTGCTGTTGCTGGTGTACAGCCGGCAGTGGGGGCGCCGGATTTTCGGGCCGGGCCACACCCTCGACTGTCCCTCCTCGACTGCTCCTCGACTCCTCCTCAACTATCCCTCCTCGACTGCTTTCGCTTCTGCAGCAGTCGCTGCTAGTCGGCGGCCCTGACACAGGCCCGCTCGGCCTCTCGTGCTGACGTCGCAGTGCATGCTGTTGAACGCTTACCCACGGACACGGTGACAGGGGACAGCAGAAAGTCGACCCCTGGGTCAGCGGTGGCCTGAAGTAATTGCTGGACTCTCGATTGTGTCTTCGGGTTTTCGCTGCTAATCCTATTGAGAACGTACATGCGTTTGCGTACGACGATTAGCAAATATCCACGCCTCGTGGCAATGTTTACCAAGCTTTTTAGTATGACATCCTCTGCCTGCCGTCTAGCCGGCAGCAGCTTCTCACATTTTCTCAGGTCATATATTGCCTTCGTCGCAGTCAGCCAAGGAGGGGCTAGACCTTGACCTTTCCTGAGCCATTCAATAAGGGCAAGGTGAAGGAGTGTGTCGGACCTCATCCCCTCTGTCTTGGCCAACCAGTAAGATGCTCGCACTTGGCGACCCAGGTGATGTGTGCTCTGCGAGTCCTGCAGCCCATTCATGGCTGCTGCTACCGGCCTTATAGTGGCCGCACAGGTTCTTCTGCTGCTATGCAAATGAGGCTGTTGGATCGGCCGGCAGTTGGATACCTTATGCACTGTTTCAGGTCGGTCAATGGGGGGGGGGGGAAGGCGAGGAACTAAAAACAACACCAGCTTATTTAATGGCCTCTTTTGTCAAGCGACAGACGAGCCTTTACGGCTATCACCACCTCCAGTCGTCGGAGATCTTGATCTCGTTCTAGGCACTTAACATAGGCTGCAAAGGAAGCATGACCATACGGCCATTGGTAGCATGCACAGTGCCAACAATCATTATATGGTTAGTGGTAACATGCACAGCCTAGAAAAAGATTAAGTTTTCTGAGGGCGCTATATACAAGTATTATAATTATTAGTGTGAGCACGCATAAGTGCACACAGACAAATCGAAAGGACTCAGCGAATGCTCTGAGAAGCAAGTGCTTTTTAGCTTATGTTTGAATGTTGTCACGTTAGGGGATGTCAAGACGACAGTTGGGAGTAATTTCTAGGCTTTGGGAGTATAGGAACTAAAGGTACGGTCTCTAAAGGATTAGAGGTTGGTTCGAGATATACCTAAACAATTCGAGTCTTGGACACTTAGCCGTAAACTCCTGCTATCTTTTCAGGGCATGCTTCCTCCCTTATCACACATCGTTTCACGTCGTCACTGTCTCCTGGTTATTCGTACTAGTTGATTCGCGTATTCGTTCACTAGCTTGCTTGAGCAATGTGTCAGCTGGAATCTGGCTAAACAGCCACTTGCACTGCACAGAGTTTGTTTAGGGGGTTTGGATACCTACCATAGTGCAACTTACTATGCTGTTTCCTTAGAGGTCGCATTCAAGTTAAATTCATAAGCAATCGAGTGCAACTTTCTCACCAACATGGACCCGGTGCATTGCATTGTGATGCCTGGCGCCACGGTGTGCTGTCTTTAAGGGTAAGTGCTGAGAAAGTACAGAGAAGATTGGTCCAACAATATTTGTTTAGGGTACCTTTAAAAAAACAAAGCTAGAAATGGGGTCAGAAGTGTTCACGATTTTCATATAAAACAAAAGCTTAAAAGAATGACTTTAGTCACTCTTTAATGCTTTGGTTTTAAATGTCTTTCCGGGCTAGACACAGTTATGCAAACCATATCTAGCCCAGAAAGAAACTGGCAAAAGATATCTACAAATAAAAAACTACTTATATCTGCATCGTATGCACCATGTATCCCAACTTGTTTAACATTGGTGCATTGAAGTACATGTTTGCAACTTGTTGAGGTACCCATGCCAACGACTTTTAAGCGTTTCATTAGCAGTGTAGCTCTTTGTCTTGTAAATCCCTTAACTAAATCAATACTGCAGGGATCAACGTGGAATTTCAGGTGTAAGTTCATCTCTGCTTGTACACTGCAGCACTAGTTTATTTCCAATTTCGTTTTTACAGGTTTTGCTATGCATTTCATCATAGGTTTTGAGCTTTATATTGTGCAGTCGTAGACATGTAGAGCAAACTTGCCAGTAGCTTGCACCGAATTGCAAACTTATACAGCTTCTGGTTGGTGCCAAGCCGTACCAGAGGGTCTGCTCAAAAAGGTATGATGTGTAGTTGGAATTGGGTCATGGACAAGAAGCGGTGAAATGAAGCAGTTCTCAAAAAGTGGCCTATTTTTGATACAGTGGGTTCTATTAGTTGTAATAGCACATGGGGTATATTAGGTTGTGTATCAAAGCTGGGTAATGAATGTGTGAACGTGTTTACCTGTGTTCGTATGTACATGTTTGTGCGTACATTTGTGTATTCTGAATTTGTACACGACTGCACGTGCTCACTTTGCATGTTCTTTGAGTGAGCTTGCTTGGATGTACATTTGAGTGCATCTGCATGTGTACTGCTGCATGTCTATTTGAGTGCACTGTCAGGTTAAAAGGTACTTGAGATTTGTGTATATGTGTCTCTCATAGTTTATGCTCACATAACCTGTATTTTTGTGTATGCGTGTGTGTGTGTTTGTGTTTGTGTGCATATGTATTCATGTGTGTTTGTATGTATGTGTATGTATGTGTATATGTGTCTGTGTCCGTGTGCACATGCGCGCATGTGTGCGCGTGTGCGTTTTCCGAAGCGAGTGCGAGTGTGAGTCGTACATATCTATACAACACCCAGTGCAACCAGTGCAACCACGTGCACCTGCAGCCCAGGGGTAGGGTTCTTGCTCTTCCCGACACGAATCGAAGGGTTCGAAAGTTGTGCACTGGTAAATTTTTCATTGACCAGTGCAAGTTACGGTGATAGCCGCTACGGCTCTTCTAAGTGAGGCTGTTAAATCAGCTTACTCAATCAGCTTACTTAACGACTGCCGGCTTTGATGCACAGGCCTACACAGGGTGCTCCTGGGTGCTGCAGGAAATCGGTGCCTTACCGCGTATTCAGAAAACGGCATCGGCATACGAGGAAAGTTTATGCAATGCAGACAGTGCCAACCGCTGCAATCGGTAACTGTACGAGCCTTCACAGCTTGATCACAGAGATAGTGGAAGAATGACCTGATAGCCCAGAAGGCAGACATAAGTGAATTCATCCTGCTCGGGTTATAGGGATCTTCAAGCATTTGCAAGAACAACTGGCCGCAATTACGATCGGCCAAGCCAGAGTCCAAGCAGTTTGAAAACCTGCAAGGGACCTGCAGCCACTGCAGCTGCCTTTGCAGCAGGGAATCTGCAAACTGTCCGAATGTGGTAGAGATGAAGCGCTTAGATGCTACGAGAAGAGAAGACACAAACAAGCGTTAAGCAATAGTGAGAGAGTGGGTCAAATTAAAAAGATTGAGATGCATGGCGATGTGTTTTGCTGGGCACCTGTTGACAGGTGTGAGCAATTGTGCCGTGGGGTCGTTGATGTAATTAGGATCCTTGCTGCCCTTGTCATTGATGCCACAGATATTGATCGAACCCTCGGGAAATGATAGGGACCAGGTAATCATGGAGACACCGATCTAAACTCTCCACGTGCATACTTTTGTGTGTGTGCTTGCTTGTCTGTGCTTCAATTTTGTGTTGATGGGTGTGCTGGTAGGTTTGCACGTGAGTGGTTTAGTGTGTCAATGTGACTGCATGCCTAATGGTACATTCTGCTCTCTCGTGCATGTGTATGTGCAGGCACTTTGCTTGTATATATATATATATATATATATATATATGAACTACTGAGCCATATATATATATATATCTATATATATATATCTATATATATATATATATAGATATATATAGATATATATATAGATATATATATATATATATATATATATATATATATATATATAGATATATATAGATATATATATATATATATATATATATATGTGGCTCAGTAGTTCATTTTCAAACTGCATTTTTCAGTTGCAACAAGAAGTCTGAGTGCTTAGAAACCAGTTATCAAGTTTTTGGTCATACGCTACCTTAAGCGTAAAACGTAAAGACCAACAATTGTGTGCAATTGCAGCCACCTGTGAAATTGAAGCTCATGTCACCAGCTGTCAGTGCCAGAATAGGGTTCTTCTGATGATTCCCTGGAGGCTTAGCATGCATCTAGCAATGACGCTGCTGGTCATTCTGATGCTTGGATGCAAGCGAAAGAATCAACGCATGGGCAGGTGTTAGAAACAGCACGGGTAAACGAGTTTTATTCTCAGCTCTCGGGTGAAAAAAGGCATTCGACATTTGACACATGGCAAGACTGCATCCAGGTGCTAGCCTGACGCCCCAGTCTGCCCGGCAGAACCCAGTGGCTGCATCAACATCGCCTGGTACCAGGGCCCTGCCACTTTCACTGCTCACTCTACAATTTCCTACAGCATCACAGGCACTTATCATGTCCTGCCTAATAAATATTTTTCTTTTGCTGTAACGTATCTTTCGGACAGGGTTGCGTCGCTCATTTGCCATGTCAATTCCTAGTACTCAGGCAAGCCAGCTACTAGAAACTGGAATAACGGAGCTACAGCCCTGGTCCGCATTCGGCCGCACGCTTTGCCTTTAAGGACCCCGTGGTTGCCTCGACGTATTGATCGTTTCGTTTCCTCGAGCAGGCTGATACGACCTCATGCAAATGGTTCATTCATTTCACCCGGAATGCCAACGCCTTCACTGTCCAAGAAAGCTTTTTATTTCGGGGCAACAGGATTTGTTAGCAGAACTTGCAATTTATCATCGCGTTTATTCAAAAAGTTGCAAAGACAAGGGCATTAAATAAAAAAATAATAAAGCAATCCACCTTGGATATTGCACGCCTCCCTTTCGGAAAGTGATGCTTGATCGCCTGTAGAACATGAATGGCGCAGGGTACAGCCGCTTCACGTCAGCGTAAATCCCTAATAATCATAATAATTAAATTATGATACAGTTGCATGACACTCTATGAGAACTAAATCTCTTCCTTGGCCCCTAGTATACGTTTCTAAGGATTCACATCAATTGATTAGTCAGCACGTATCGGCCTACGATAGACAATGCACTCGTGGACAGCAAATGCTGCCAAGAACAGGTGTGGTTTGGCTCCTGCTTAAATGTCGTTCAGTCAGGGGATGTCGTTACAACAGTCGGGAGTGACTTGCACGCTCTGGGTGCTTACAAACTTAAGGCATTGTCTCCAAAGGATTTGAGGTTGGTTTGAGGCACAGCTAAGCGATTCGAGTCAGAAGAGCGAGTGGTACGATTCGACATGCTTCTTGACGCGGAGAAAGTCGATGCGAACGACACATACGACAGACCAGCCTGGGTGCTGAGTTTGGCACCAACTGTTAGTGCATTCTTTCATAGAGGTCGAAAGACCTTTAAGTATTTATTTACATAAGTTGAAACAGAATGTCACAAATACATTGAATACCTTCAATCTTTTTTATCAGGCCTCCTTTCTCACTGGCACTGTCAGCCTCCTTGAACGTCTGTGACCTCTTTCATTCTTACCAAGGATATTCTCTTGTGACAGGATGTCATTGGAAAGCCAGAGCTAGCGTTACGTCCTCCGACTCCGGAGTATTAATCAAGCAACCTAGACGTAACGAGCTGTGTGTCATCATTAGGGATACCCGGCATTCACACTCATCGGTGCCTCCAGCCTTGTTTATTCACTGTGTAAATGCTTTGTATGTACCCTATATATGTTAGGAGTGCAGATCGCAATGAGTAGCTCTCAGTTGCGTTGTCTTCCACAGCTCTCGTGCAGTCTATCCTCATTGTTTGTTAGATGATGCAACCAATCTGTCATCATCAGTGGCCAGTTCAGGACCTCAGGTGATTCAGTGCATGCCTCGTTGAAAATATCCTACAAGCTGCTGTGAGCAGATTATGTTGACAAGTACGAGGTGTGCGTAGCTGGTGCATGCAGTGCAACAGAAAGGCTATGGTAGCAGTTAAAGCCATTGCTGAGTCATGCACTACTGGCAAATGGGAAAAACACAAAAACTAAGCTTCAGCCCATGAAACCAGAGTCTTCATCTCTTCAGGATGGGTGGGTTCGGGCAGATAGCTCTATCGGTAGCAGGCGGCGGCACATATTAAGGGCCGTGTCCCTGCTGCAGATCCGTGTAAGAAGCATGTTCTGATGCAGGTGAAAGTCTTCGAGCGAAGTGCTCTTTGAACAAACTAATCGGTGCCTTAGACAGCACAAGCTATTTTCACGATCATTGATAACGTTGGCAGTTGGCTTAACATTTCGTTGCTCTGAAGCAAGAGAATTTTATTAATCTCTATTGCACCGTATAAATTGAGCTCCCACCTTGCATTTTGCCGCAGAATAGGCCTGCGTTCAGGAGGATGAAGGTGAGTTCGAACGAGAACGAACTGACCATTGATTGATGACCAGCGATTGATTGATTGATGACCAGCGATTCCGCTATGACTCGAGGCACTAGAGGTGCATGCACCTACAGACATCTGCATCCTACATAGGACACTGCAGAGAACCTGAAAAGGTGTACATTGTCAGTACATTGCACAAGTGTGCACGTCTAACGAATGCAACAGCCACAGAGCCACTAGAGGCTTTAGCGGCACTTGCTTCAGCCTACCACAGGTAGCTTTCTTACAAAAGACCAATACAAACTATGGTATAGTAGTTCTGAGCATGCATATCTGTTTGTAAGAATGTGGTGGAAGTATTCATCATTCTACTGCAGTAGCCGAGCGTTCGAAAAATTGACATGCAGCCTCTTCTTGAGTGAGGAGGTTAAGGTGCTTTAACTGATACGTAGGAAGTCTTACATAGGATCCTTACCATCAAGTCATTTTTGGGCTCTGTGTATCACCAGTGGACATTGTAAGTGCTGTATACAGTGCACTCTCATTCTTGATGTGCCAGCATTGTCTTCACAGGAGCTTTTTAAGCTCAGATGCTATGCTATTTAGCACTACTCAGGGACTCACCTGGTTTTTGGTGCAAGCTATTTCTTTTATGGCAACTGTCACCTTTGCAGAGAAAGATGTGGTCCTATATCTGCGTCTCTGATCGGCTTATTTTTGGTCGTGTTGTCTGCTGATTTTCGATCCTGGCATGGTGTAGTTCTGGTAGTACTGGTAGTAGGTCTTGAACATGGCTCTACATATGGTGTGTGTTGCAGTCGGCTTCAATCGCAGGATGACTTTGCTAAATTCATGGTAATCTGGTAGCCACTGCTTCGGTTCTGCGTAAGTATAGAGATCCACGTGAACACATGCAGGGTAACCTACATCTTGCGGCTAGAAATCACAAAAGCGATATTAATAGCCCCTCGGAAGTGTGACCTTCAGTACACCAGTGCAGAAAAGCATACATAACCTTATGTTACAAGCACTATACTATAGTTTCTAATGGCATCAGCTTTTCCACTTTCACCGGATATTCGCAAAAGTACTAATATTGATGCATGACTTTTCCTGTTTTGTCATTGTATAACTGAAAATAGGCCATATTTACCTTCTGTTATGTGCTTTCAATTGCTGCATCGGCTCATATTTGCTTCCTGACCCTGTGCACATCACCTCTATTCCTGTTATGCTTGTTCACTGAGCATGCTACCGCTAATCCTTCGATCATGCTTCCTTTACAGCATGTTTAACGTGCCTAGCAAGAGATTGAGTTCTCTGAGGGTGCTATAACAAATGTATTATTATTGTTATCTGCTCCTTGAACAGCAAATTCTCAGTTGAATCTCTTAACACAGCAGCAGCTGATGTATAAATAATTGAATGTACTCCAACTAAAGCTCAGGATCTTGAGGTTAACAGCCAGCCTTAAATTATGTAAACTACAAATAAATCAGTGTACGAATATTTTCCCTTAACACCACCCTAGTTTGGCCCATGATTAAGAAAGGTACTTGCCCCGACTAAGGTCAAGTATTTGATGACCGAGATTGAGAGCTAGAAACACGTGACAGATGTAAAACCTCTGTATAGAGGTTAGACTCTCTTAGGGTTCTACACAAATGAATTGTATCTATTTTTATTTAATGCAGTGTCAACAAAGGCAGCAAATCTTACCCAGTACTGACAAAAGAACTTATTCTTACATTGCATTCCGGAAATTTGACCATGACTAACTCCAAGCATTCTTAATTCGTATGCACCAATAGTCTAGAAATTGCTTCTGGCTTCTGTCACCACATAGAATAAATTTGTATTCTTTAAGTCTCAGCCAAAGGCTCATCTGTTTAGCTTAGCCCTGCGCCTCAGTCTGCTTGACTTTTTGGGTATCGTGTGCTTCGCATACTTGTCCGTGCATGACTCGGTGTAGGTTACTCAACAGGATTCCTACTAACCGTTTACCCAAAGTCTCTTTTTTGATATTGTATATGCTTGTCTAAGCAGGCCAATTCTTGTACACTGCAAAGTGAAGTGCCTGGACAGAGATTTTGCTCTCTTAAAATGTGCTGAGTTATTGAGACATGGAAAGATACTGAGACATATCATTAGATATTTACTTATTACCTTAGGTCGGCCTATCTCCAGGTTCATCGGTCTGTTAATAAAAATCTATAATTACAGACAATAATAATAATAAGATTAATAAGTCACTTGTATAGCATCCTGGTGCAGCCAAGGCTAGATTATAACTTCATATACAATTATGCCACACCACACCTGTGATAAAGTCATAATGACTATACGAAATATAGCAGCTGCAGCGACATAAAAATGGATAGCTGGGCTATAACTATTGTTATCATAATCATTATTATAGCTATTATTATATTATTATATTATATTATTATAGCTAGCATGCATTTTTTAGTGACAGAAATTGTTTATTACCATTGGGGCTTTCCCTGAGTCATTAGGACGGGCCACTCGAGTCACCCTCTCAATCCATAGAAAAGAATATTCTGGTCAGGGTGGTGCTGTTATAGCACGATCTTGCAAATAGACTGACATTTAATGCATCTATATCATGGTATCCATCCGCCTATCAGAAATCGTATACATTCAGCAAACCGAGCCAACCTCTTACGACTTATCTATTAAAGTGATGCGTAGTGATGCAAGCAATCGCGGTTCGAGCTTACCTCCAAAATGTCGGTAGTCAGTAG
Organism: Cristatella mucedo; assembly: GCA_009760855.2. Taxonomy (NCBI): domain Eukaryota; kingdom Metazoa; phylum Bryozoa; class Phylactolaemata; family Cristatellidae; genus Cristatella; species Cristatella mucedo. The sequence goes on along the minus strand of WPIO01000006.1, from coordinate 6,311,429 downwards.
GAAGTGGTCAAAAGTGGAGTACCGAATGTATATTATGCTATCGGCGAGCGAAAAGGTTACGAAATGCTTGTCATAAAAGGTTTGGCAGCAATGTTTGTAACCGTGTAGGCTTTTTGTGTTTTCAGAGAAACTGCCCTGGGTAAAGTAAGGTCATCCTGGCCTGGGGATGGGGCCGGTCATTGGGCCAGAGAATAGTGAGAAGGCTCGTTCTTTCGGGATTGATCGAGTTAAAAGTGGGTTCACCCGACGCCGTTACCTAACAGCCAACGAAATCTGCAAACGTTGCTCTGCAAATTTCCCGTGCAATTGGCCTTAAACAGCGAGCACTTTGCTCATGCCGGGTCGTGAAATCTCACCTTTGCAGACGTGCAGCGAGTGGTTGTTGCTGCTGGGCGCCAGCCCGGCTTGCTGGCGACATGTGATGCACGAGGCCCTGGAGCTTGTCGAGCGGCTGGCGAAGCAGCTGCACGAGACGGCTTACGAGGGCTTGCCTCTAGACGTCGACGCGTTCGAGAATGCAGAGGAGATCATCAGCATAGTTTCCCAGCTGAGGTCGGCTGCAGGCTCAAGGACCAATAGTGCTGCCACCGAGCCCAGACTTTCGGAGATAGCTCGAGGCTACTTGCGGCAGCTCACACTGCACTACCCAGTGTTCGTTCTTGCGGTAGAAATGGCGACTGGCGTCAGCCGCACGGCTGCTTCAGGCTTCGCAGAGCTTCGGCTGACAGCCAATGCTAATGCCGACACCCAAGCCAAACCGGCTCAGTGGTAGGAAAAGAGTTTCCGATAAAGGCAAAAGCGTTCCCGATACTCACGTCGTGAGCCAGCTGACTGCTGATCCTGCGTGGCCTGCTGTTTTTCACTCGTGAGAAACACGACGTGTCATCGTTGTCCTTCGTTGCACGACGACGGAGGCGAACGCGGCCCCTTCGTGGTGCTATCGACGATCTTCCCGGGCCAGATTCACTCTTGTGGCGTTCCGTGATTATTTCCGTCTTTGCACACGGCTCTCTATATTGGTTTGGCTCCGACTCACGCCACGGAAAATCAACCAGCCAAATGTGGCAAGTGAATCAGGCCGTCAAACTTGGAGCAGTGCTACAAGGGGACCTGAGGCAGGATAGGCAGCTAATCAGACTCGTGTCCAGACTTCCTGCCAGAGTGGCTGGGGTAAAAATGGTTTAGGAAATACAAGAGCGGCATGAGAAAATCTGCTGATCTTAAATGGCAGACCCTGTATTTGAGAAGTTCTCTGTCGTTGATAGTTTATATTGAACTGCAGGGATAATCAATTTCTGTACCTGTAGCAAGAGTAGTAGTATTTGCAGCATCTCTTCGTGCTGCCATCTGAGATGCAAGCATAAGGCTACTCACCTTGATCTTCAAAACCAAAGAACCAGTCGTGCAAACCAAGTACAAGGAACAGCATTAGTCACAAAGGACATGAAATTGCTCATACATCATACTCGTCACGCGAACATTTTCAAGTATAGCCTCTGGCTTTAACTTGATAATCGATGCATCTCGGTGCTGTTAGGCCGCCACGCCACGGGTGAGTTGGTGTGACTCGCTTGTGGCTGGTTATCGAGTCGTCAATTTAACTTATGCATTCCTATTTTTCGTCTTGAGCTCCCATAGCCTTGTTGTGCCTTTCCCGATATGCAAATTGATCTTACTTTTCTTCTGCTATTATGTAAGATCACTGAGCCATGCACCCCATGTTTACCGGTGCGACGAAGAGGCTGTCGCAGCTCACTGCTATTGAGCTGCGTGTGTGACAAAGTGTGGTTCGGTGTGACAAAGCGAGGCAGATTTTGCAGCAGCTCAAGCGGGCACGTGTGTGGTGGAATAGTGAGAGGAAGAATATTTTTATTTTACCTGACATAATTATATTGATAAACTTGCTGCAGAGATGCTGCATGCATGCGTGTTTATTTCAGTCGCCAACAACGAAAAGCCCTTTGCAGATATCGCTTGACTTTAAATTTTGCGAGCTGCAATGGGCTTCGATAACTAATGTGAGGAGCAAAAGACAAGTATGTCATTGTATGCCCTTTCTTGCTGAGAAATCCATGCCTGAGGATGTTCGCTTTGCTTGTGAGCCAGCAGCGAATCCAAAGCTGAGGTTCAGAGCTGAGGCGATTGATTGCGGCTGATGTTCTCGCCAAGAACGGAGCAAGAATGCCATACTTCGTCAGTTTTGCTTAAGGAGCAGAGACTCACAATACTAGTAACAACAACAATAATAGACGCTTGCATAGCACCCCGAGAGAACTAAATTCCTTTCTGGGCACTTGACGTGAGCCAAAAAAGAAACTCTCTTCTCAGGCACCAGGGTAGCTACGCGAGTAATCTCTAGAAGGTTAGGGGGCCGGTTTGTCGCTTTAAAGCCGGCCTGCCAGTGTTGGTTGCAACGCAATTGCCACGAGCTTGCACCGTGGTCTCTGGGTTACCGACTGCTCGGGGTCGTGGTCTACTCGATTCTCAGCTGTGCTTGTACCGGCAAAAACCGAAGTCGGGAATGCCATCGTAAGGCTCGCGCTTCTACTAGCGCTTTTTATAGCCTCACTTCAGACGCCGTCCGGTAGAGTCCGAGATCTCCCGGATGTCCGGGATTTTGTCATATAATGTCGTAATAAGAATTTCGATCCCGAAGGTTCTCTGAAGCCATCCGCGGGTTTATAGTCTGGCTATGTAAAAAATATAAATTATTCGTATAGCACCCTAAGAGAACTTAGTCTCTATCCAGACGCTTTGCTCATGCCGCAAGGCTCGAGCCCACGACATCGGTTGTGGAAGGCGAGCGCCTTATCCCTAGCCCAAGCCAGGGCGGTAAACTGTATTGATGCCGACACACGCGCAGCAGTGGTGCGTGCAGTAGCACGATAGTTGCTAGGCATATTATTTGAATGATCCGCCCTAGAGGGATCAGCGACACCCAACCTTACGGTGTATTTCTTTGGCCTCAGAATGACGCCGGATTATGAGTCTGTGCTTTAAGGGGGCCTCAGAAATGGAGAGCCGTTCGAATGCCGTACTCGGGCTCTGATCTTGCGGGCTGGAGTTCCTGGCCGGAGACGGGTGTCAGTTCTTGTCGGACTCACAGCCGAGATGGCAGAAGAGATTCTATTGGTGCATTGCAGTTTCAGCCAGACCTTCTGCTCCTGCTTGCTCGTCTTTGGCTTCCAGTATCGACTGCCGATTCGACTGCGTCTGGTCCCGCTTGTTTCACTCGAAATTCCCTGATCTTAAGTGTTTATGACCGAACTTTTACCTGACACCTCACAGCTCGCCAGTAAGCAGCGATCTTCGGATGTCTTTGAGCAGTGCTGACGGTAGGGAACTTTGAGCAGTGCTGACGGTGGAGACTCGATTCGACCCCACGATCGCTACGACGGTACGGAGACGTTGGTGATCCGGACCAAAATCAACTTGTCTTTTTTCTCCAGCGCTACCGCCTGGTTGCAGACCCTCTGGCGATGGCTTGTCGCCGAACCCACATATTATCGAGGGAAGGGGAGAGAGAACTGGACATAAACCTGCTATAGCCATTTTGGGATTTAGTGGTCCCGCCGGGACTATTCCCGTTGGCGATGCGGCCAGGACAGATCCTTATGCACGAGTTTCTATGGTGTACTAGCAATGCTGAGATTGCATTTTCTATCGCGCTTCATCGGTGTCTCCAGCGAGCGAATGCTACTGAAGCACGGTGTGCCGCCTGAAAGGCACGTGGCTCGATTTCGGCAGCCCATCCTCTCCCGGAAGGCGTGGCGGTGCAATATAACAGTAGATATTGGTTCAGTCGCTATAGTTGCAAGGAGTAAGGCAGTGACTTCTTCCCGCCGCATGAGTATTTTTTGCCGATTTGACAGGATAGCACCGATTTGCAGGGTAGCGCAAAATTTGGTGTGGCCCAATGCCTCTCTTGGGACTCCCATCTTAAGATTTCTATACAGGTTAATTACAAGAAATATCCGAGACTTTAGTTACTAGCACGAAGAAGCAAAAGCACGCTATCGCGCTACTAAATCGGGATCATTTGCCAACGATAGCTTTAATATTGAAATGCTAGAAGTAGATGGTATGGCAGCTCGTATCTAGTTGCGTTACTTGGAAAACAATGTCGAGGTAATTTAATATACAAACACAAGCCCAAGAGTTAGTATAAGACGACTGAAAGTGATTTCTAGGCTGACGAAATCTTGACGAAACTACCCTCTACAGCTGAATCTGCACTAAAAATTCATTCTCTATAGGTCAGTCAGTGAGAGAAAGCAGGCGACCACTAGTGCAATGAGTGAGTTTTAGCATAGAGACAGACAGACAGAAAGGCAAACAGAGGGAGAGGGAGAGAGAGAGAGTCCGGCAGACAAGGTGTGTGTGTGTGTAAGAGAGAGTGAGAGAGAGAGAGAGAGAGAGCTCAATTGAATTCAAGTTCCTCCATCAATCGCTAGTGCAAAGCCCAGCATGATAATGAATGAGTAACGCAATGAGTACACCAACTTTGGTGGCTGATGACCGAATTTAGGCAGCTGAATATATGATCAAGTAGTCGGGTACCCCCACATAAGGGGATTCATTTCAGTCCCTCGAAAATCGAGGCCCTTACCTAATAAAAAATACCAAGAATTCAGCATTGACGGGGTGAAACTTGGTCTTTCCCAAGGTGGCTAATCAAAAAACGAACTGAAGCCGGCACTGTACTGCAGGCACATCAAAATGACCTTTCTCGGTTGATCAGCGCAAGTTTCTTTGGTGCTATTTCAGCCCCCATTTGAACAAGCAAATGACTGGGTGTAGGAAAGGTAGAAAACGCCCGCGACTGTAACAGTGCTAATAAAAAACACGTGTAGCAAGGCTTCCGCCTAAATCCTTCGCTACTCTTGCACTCTCAAAGTGATTTAGCTGATTCAAGCAAATGGCATCTCGCGCTTGCATTTTTTGCAGCGTCTGGAATGTGCAGATCGCGGGACGTATTTTATTACAAACAACGACGTGGCCATGAGATAGAAAATTACTTGTCGCGGGAAATTTGTAGGGATACTCTAGGTGAATAAACTCCGTCGCTATCCGCTCAACGACCTTTTATCTTCGTGCGAGCTTTCGTCCCAAGTTCCACGCTCCACCGGCGACCTTCTACCTGCTATTTCTGCAAAGTGCAAAGCTTCACATTGACATGTGACCAACGAGTCATCATAAATTAATGCGAGCTCTTCTCCTTTTTCGGCGGCAGAGACCGTTGTCCTGGCATTTCTTCTTCCTCTTCGCAACGGTTTAAGGACTGAGCATATAGCAGAAGCTACAGTTCTGCTATATGCTCGGAAATCTAGATCGCAGCTCAGCGGATTGGCACGCACACCACTTAGGCGAGACATCGGAAGGCGGGCAGTCGGATTTCCGGTCCGTGGCTGCTTGGTTAGCAAGAAAGCAGCAGGCGGCAGCGGGCGCCGGACTGTGTCATGTAAAACAGCAATGCCAGCTCATGCTGCAACTCCAACAAGCGAAATGTCGTTCTCGGGTTTCGAGCAACTGGTCGAGGCCTGTACGACGCGCCCGCAGTCGAACCTCAGCCGCCGCTCTGACTGGGAGACTTGAGCGGGAGCTCTCTAGTGCTTCGGCTTCTTCCGCCACTGCCGCTGCGCTTCGCCTCGAGCAGGGTCCATTCGACTGGTCGCAGGCTGCCAATGCTGCGCCCTCGGAGCTCCGGAGGCGTGGCGCAGCGCACGTAATCTCTGTGAGCGAAGTTGACGCCACTCGCTCCGCGATCCGAGTCGCTCCCGCTCCTGAGCCAGCCTTGCATCCAGTAGAGGCCTCGATCGCAGCGCCACGGATTGTCGCCTAGCAGCAGCGTCTCGAGTCGAGGCAGGTACTGGGGAAACGTGGCCACCAGCGTCGTTACGTTGGCTCGCATCAAATTCAAGTAGCGAACGTTTTGCAGACCGTAGACGGTGAGGTCGTGGCTCAGCACGACGCTAGCCACAGCTGGGCTGTCGTAGAGATCCAGAATGCGGAGTGCTGGCGATCCCATCATGAGCGGACCTTTCATCTTGATTCTCGCTGGGGTGTTACCTGAGGGCAGAAAGCTTGCGTTGACTCTTCGGGAGAAAAAATGTTGCCGACAAATCTATTAGTAATGCTACTGGCTGGCAGCTTTTGCAGAAGCCTGATCGGCAAATGTGGTTCTGTTTTTTGGCAGAGCCTGGCTTGGTAGCTGCACTTGGCTCTTTAAACTGGTGAAAGTTTTCAGATAACAGGCACCTGATTGCGAGCTTTCGAGCACCTATGATTTTCTGGCGGGATGGCACTGCAACTGCAGGAGCATTTAAGGGATAGAACCAAATACGGTCGCATATGGCTATTCACCAGAGCCTACTTAATCGTGTTGCCCCATGCTTTTATAGACTTCTTCAAATGATATTACTCACGATTCAATCGCGTTTCCCTTTGCAGCAAATGTAAAGCGCCTAGGAAGAGATTAAGTTCTCCGAGGGCGCTTTATCAAGTGCATTATTATTATTATTATTATTAAGATACAGTATTTATGGTCCAAGACTCTGAAGATAAGAAGTGGAGACTAAGTGAGTGAGTGAGTGAGTGAGAGACATACTGATCACGGACGTTTGCTTCAGGTGCCTCCAGCGGCCCTCGTTCAACTTCGGCCAAGACGAAGCGACAAATCCTACCCGTTGAAAGATGGCACGAAGAAGATGTTGTAATGACCCGCCGTAGGCGCCTGGGATCGCGGAACTTTCCTTTTTTAATAATATTAGTACATTTTGATATAGCCTCTCAGAGAACTCAGTCTCTTTCTAGGCACTATACATCTGCTGCAGAGAAGTACGATCGAATGGTTTTTGGCGTTGCCATCGAAAGTTTTCCTGCCGCCATGCTAATAGGCAGCAGGAAATGGGACGAACTAGTTCTAGGGCAGCATAGATAGCACAACATAGTGCACGCTGCTAGGAAGGCACCGCTAATGGAATGCGTCGTTCGTCTCGAAGAGCAAATAGCGATTTACTGACTGTAGCAGCAGCAGTGGCAATACTACCTGAGTCAATCACTAAGCACTCGACGAGTCAACTCAGCGACCGTCTGCTAGTATCTGCTGTAAGGAAAGTCGCCACGTCGCGATTCGTCAGCACTTTGGCCGCACAGAGCAAACGGGAAGCGTGCTAAACGCGCTCCTTTTCAAACTGAATGTGCAGGTGCGGCCATATCTGGCCTGGTGTGCAGTGGCCGCCGCCTGCACGAAGCACCTGCACACGCCTTTGTTTCGTGCCTGCAAAGAGGCGAATCCTTGAAGAGCTTTGGCTTGGGTGCTTTCGCGACCGTACGCGAAGCTGAATGAGTCGCGGGGATCACTCAACGTCAGCTTTCCTCAGCTTTCCGTTCTTCTTTCCGAGAAGAAGAGTTTGCACTGAGGACACCCGACCTCCGGCAGAGCTTCGGCGTACAGGAGCAGCGTTCCTTTGTACTCGCGGTTTGCACTTGGTTCCGCCTTCTCGTCTTTCCCTACTCGAAGCCTGCCGGGTTTGCTTGCCATCCGCGTCACGCTGCACGCGCGCGTGCCCGCCGAGCGATGGCCGGAGGACATAATAGCTGGAGGATATAATAGCCGGTGCTTGCCTCCTCGGGCTATTTAACTTGCACGGTGGCCCTCCACCCCCCCCCCCGATCGTCAATGACTGACGACGGTCGGCGGTCTATAGCACGAACGGAGGCGTAGGCAAGAGTCGCGTCAACCGACTCAGCACTCTGAGCCCTCGAGTGGCCCCCTCCAGCTGCAGTGTGCCTCAAAGCTTCACGCTTCGCTCTACTCCTCGATCGCAGCACTCAGTCTAGCACAGCTTCTGGCTCCGAACGGCTACCCTTGAAAGCCGCGCCGCAGGCATCGCGCATCGCGCATCGCGAGCCTGATACCAAATACGACGCTACGACGGGGGGGGGGGGGTGGGTGGGTTCTCGTTTGATTCCATGGAGCCAATTGTTAAGGTTTTCTTGCACAGGATGGTCACACTGATGTTGCAATTTTTAATATAATTGATCTTTATCGTATACCTGCATCCAGAAAAGCATATAAAATCAAGCTAGGGCTTGACTAAGTTAGTCTGCCAGTGAAAACCACAGAGGGGATGGTTAGGGTCTTCAGGAGACGATTATTTTTGCAAGACTATATCAAGGTTGCCACATCACATGCAGAAACCTTGAAAAATCTCCTTCAAGGGAATTCACAGCTTGCGACTCGTTGATTGCTTCAGTTTGACTCTTTGCTCTTTTTAACCCGCGCTGCGAATGTGTTATCGAACAGTAGATGCAACGTGGATCTCATTCTCTATATCGTCTCATTCGCTATCTGAAATGCATTCCCAGAGGTATACAATTGCAGGCAGGACCCTTAGCGGGAGAGGCTGGAGTCGTAGCCGAAACCATCGTTCGCAGGAACTCTACCTTCTAAATGCCAAAGAACAACGCCTTACATCAGCGGAGACTAGCTTAAATACAGCCTCATTGTTTTTAAAATACATAGTCCTACCCAATGGGCTAAAGTTGCCGGCTGTCTCGCGCGGACAGATTACGCAGTTACCAAGTGTCTCTTAAAACCAGTCCACGTGCTTCGCACGGAATCATCCGCAGCTCGCAGGACGCAGCGCGAAGGCGCTGGGCGATCGAGAAGCGAGCTGGCTGGTCCAGTCGACCAGTTTTTTGGCGCTCTGCAGTCGGATAATAGCAGAGCGCCAAAACCTGAAGCCGGTCTTCTTCATATGCCCGTTCGAGGAAGCCAGTCAACCGCAAGGGGCCCAGACACGCACCCCCCCCCCCGCTTTCGTATGGCTCCGCGAGGCTGGGCGCTAGTCTTCGTAAGTATCGCCGCTGAGGTCGTTGCCAATCGACGTCGGAAATTTTGGGCTGCGAAGCACAAGGCTGTCATTCTCGGTTTGCTCGCTTGTGCCGTTTTATGCACTCGCAATTGACAAGCCATGCACGTGATTTGCAGATAATCCGCACCGAGCAGACAGCTTTGCCATCAATTCCGAGGTTTCGTTGCACAGCCACATGCACGATGGAGCACGGGTCAGGTACAGTCAGTTGCCTCCGTTTGCCTTACAAGCATGACCTCCTCCTCCTTCTCAATCCAAGTCGGAACGAGTCGGCTCCTTTCTCTCGACACGCGTCGCACAAACGTCAGCGGATCGGCGGCCATTTATTTTGTGAGGAAGCGAGGTATTATCGCGCGCATTCTAGAAGCGTTTTGAAATATTCTAGATTGCGAGCGCGAGCGCGATGCACAGCATACGAACGCACACGACGGCCGCACGTTCCGCCAGGTTCCGCCTAGAGATTTTCGGGACTCGGAGCTCGCTCCTTCCATTTTGCGCGGGCGGATGAGTTGCTAAGTCGCTCGGTCGGCATCGCCGAGGTGCACAGTCTAGCGCGGTCTTATTTTTCTTTGGCTCCGGTTAATTCCTTGCGACTCCAAAAAAAACGTCGAGCATATCTCAGTTCAGCCCACGATGCGCACCGCTCGCGGCACCCGCTCCCTTTCGGTAAGAAAGAAGCCAACTATGCGATGGCGATGACCTGTCGAGGCGTGATATGTGAAACGTTCGATTTGTAAGCTGCACAGCTCGGACACTCCGGCATAAAACCCTTTGCTTTTTGGCTTTCAAATTCATTTCCTACTTTTTTTTACTCTAATCCCAGTACTTTAAAAGATTTTTCATTTCGTATCGTTAAACTCTCAAACTCACAGGGCACTTTCTTTCCGACTTTCATACAAAGGAATCGTTGTAGAAGAGAGGCTTTGTTGGGTTGACCCCGTAGCAATGAGGACGGAGCGGAGCATGACCTTTTGTTTATTAAAAACTCTTCGCTATTTTATTAGTTTTGGGTTGGTGTAATTATCAGAAATTGAAACCCGTTTTAGTTTTTTTATATGTTCGTAGCAGAAGAGCGCCAAAGCGACTGCGAAGAAATGTTTTCTCCCTACGCTCTCTACGAATTTCTGGAGACCCTTCTGCGGCTGACTTTCAAACCTTGGCAATCCTGGATCGTGGACTGTTTACCGGGAGACGAATGGCTCGGCGCACCGCACCTCCCCCCGAGCGCGCCGCTCATCGCATGGCTCCGCTCTCATTCTACCGCCTTTCGTTCAGTCTTGTTGCTCTGACTTTCAAGGCCGCCTCAGGCGAGGAGCCGTTCGTACCTAGCTGCGATTGCAAAGCTTCGCACCGCTCGGTCGTGCCCCCATATTCTGTCAGCTCTCTCGTCCGCTGTCTCTTGTTTTTTCTCTTGAGAAAAAGGTGGTGACATTTGCGTTCACCCGTACGCAGACGACGAGCCGAGGAGCTCGGCTTCCCGCCGCCGCCGCCACTTCCGCCCCCAGTCTTGCGCAATTGCGGCGGGCGGCGGCAGCGCATCCGTCGATAGCAGCAGCGCACCAATCCGGTCGTACTTTCGATGACGCTCCTGCCTCTGCTGCCTTTGCCTGCTCCTTGAATGTCCTCCGAATTCGGCTGCGCTTGAAGCTTACGCATTTTTCCTTTCGCTGGTCGAGACGGCTGGAGATTGCTGGCTCGTCACGGCGGCTAAGCTCCAAGTGAGACAACTTCCGCAGTCGGGCGCTCGCTCGCCCGCCGCTTCCTCGATCGACGCGCGGCGACGCTCAGCAGCAGCCGCCGCCGAAATGGCAGTAGACTAAGAGCCTAGGCGCTCGAGCGCAACCAGAGCCCGCAATTGTGGTGCGTGCGAACGACGCGAGAGCACCGAGAGCTGCCGAGAAACTAACTAAGGCAGGGCAAGGCGTAGGCCGCTGCCCCACTCAATGGCGGCGGCGGCGGCGGCCGTGCATGCCGGTAACGGCGGCGGCGGCGCGCGCGGCGGCGGCGGCGCGCGGCAGCGAGACTTACTCAGCTTGAGGCTGTCGAGACTGCTGAGGCCATCCAAGGAGCCCGCCTCCATCTCGCTCAGAGGGTTGCCGCTGAGGTCGAGACTGCGCAGAAGCTTCAGGCCGGAGAGCAGCTTCGCGGGCAGCACTTGCATGCCGTTCTCGTCCAGCTGAAGGCGTCGCAGCTGCGCCAGCTGGACGAAGGCGGCGCGGTGCACGCGCCGCAGCCCGTTGCGCGCCACGTTCAGCTCCTGCAGGCGACCGTTGCCCTCCAGCGCCACCGCCGGCAGCTCGGCGATCGCGTTGCCCTGCAGCTGCAGCTGCACGAGCGACGCCGGCAGGCGCGCCGGCACGCGGCGCAGGCGGTTGGACTGCAGCTGCAGCCGGGCCAGGCGCTGCGTGCCGTCGAACGCCGCATCGTCGACGCTCTCAATGAGGTTGTGGCCCAGGTCGAGGCTGACCAGGTGCTCGAGGCCGATTAGGTCGTCGTCGCGGATAGCGGCGATCCTGTTGCCGGCCAGGCCCAGGTCGACGAGCGTCGGCGGCAGCCAGCGCGGCACGGCCGCCAGGCCGCAGTTGCGCATGCCAACGTGCGTCATGTAGGTCGTGCTGAGGCTAACGTTCGTCGCCGCCGCCGCTGCCACCACCGCCGCTTCGTCCTCGCCGCTGGCGTCGGCGGCCAGCAGCGGGTTGTCGTTCAGCACGAGGTGGGCGAGCCGGCCGAGCAGCGCGAACGCGTCGGCCGCCACGGCCGCCAACCGGTTGCCGGCCAGGTCGACGTGGCGCAGCGCCGCGCAGCCGGCGAACGTGCGAGCGCCGACGCGCTCGACGGCGTTTCCGCTCAGCGCGATCGACTGCAGCCGCTTGAGGCCGTCGAACAGGCCATCGACGTCGCGCAGCCGGTTGTGCGCGAGGTCGAGGTGCTCGAGGCGACGCAGCGGCGCGAGCGCGCGCGGCGGCAGCGCGGCTAGCCGGTTGGCGGCCAGGTCGAGCGTGAGCAGACGCTTGCAGTGGCGCAGCGCTCCCGGCTCGACCAGCTCCAGCCGGTTGGCCGACAGGCGGAGGCGCTGCAGGCGCGAGAAGCCCTCCAGCGCGTCGTCGGTGAGCGCCGCCAGGTCGTTGTCCTGGAAGTTGAGGTAGACGGCCGAGGCTCGACGCAGGCCGTCGCCAAAGTTCGGCAGCTCGTAGAGGCCGAGGCCGGCGCAGTGTATGCCCTCGCCGTTGCACGGGCACGGTCCTCGGCACGGTGCGTCGGCGCCGACGGCGGCGGCGGTAGGAGCGGCCACCGCCGCCGCCGCGGCCACAGCAAGCGCCAGCGCGGCGGCCGCGACCGGGCGGCGTCCGCAGCCTTCTCCGCCGTCGTTCCTGCTGCCGCCATCAGTGCTTCCGCGGCGGCGAGTGGTCGAGTGCATCGTCGAGCCGCGGCCGGTGCGAGATCGCGCGAGATCTACTCTCGCGCGAGATCTGCAAGGGAAATTCGCGACCGGGTTCGAGAGCTCGTTAGCGGCGGCGGCGGCGGCGGCGTTTGCGACGGGTTGGGCACGATTATTTGATTCACGATCCAGACGGCGAATCGCCATCACAATAAATGTTACTAAATAAATAAAATTCACTTATATAGCGCCATTAGAGAACTTAATCTCTGTTCTGGCGCTTCACATGTGCCGCGGGGCTCGAGCCCACGACCTGGGCCAGGCTTGGTCTTGGCGAGCACCTTAACGGCGGTGCCAAACCAAATCCTAGAATGTCGATCGAAGCTACTTCGAAGACCGCACGACATTGGCCGACGATTCGAGACACTGACTGTTGCTGCCCCTGCTTGTGGGATCGCGTGACACTGGCACACCATCTCTCGTTCGTCTTGCAGCTGGATTTGGAAGTCGGATAGAATAAAGAGGAAAGTATTGTAAAGCCTCAGGATAAAAGCCATCTTGAATTTGGACGCGCGAGAGGAGCGACATCTGAGCTGCATGTGAGGCAGCGTCGGGGAAGTGCCTGAGGGCTAACGCTGATAACGCTGATAACGCTGATAATATATATAACGCTGATAACACTGATTTTATCTGTGTCATCAAAGTCCACAGCACCTAGGCGCCTAGCGCTCTAGCTTGGGTCTAACTGAGGCCTAGCTGAGGGGCAAGGTGTTCGAACTTCACGACCCAGGTCGTGGTTTGTCATATAATGTAATGTGTCTCCGTCAGTAAATCCACAAAGCTACAAGGACAAAGTGGGCGTTTTCAATAGCGAGTAAGCAGCAGCCGAAGCAGGCAGGCTTCCTTCAGGAGGCCGAGGTTTGGGTCCTGGAAAGCCAGCCCAGCCTTCCTCTCTGTTAATGCAAAGCTAAGTTCGGGTAAAGGCCGTCAGCAGTCCCAATTAGCTGCTCGTCCGGGAGTGCATTGACGTATGCGAGTGCATTGACAGAGCGAATCCGTGTTGCCATCCATGTAGTGCCCGTCGTGTGAGGGCGCATGAATCGCAAGCTGCCGCCAGCGCCGACCGGTCGGCGGTTTCGAGGGATCAGAAGCCGCCTAAGCGACAGCGAGCTCTTGAGCAGTGGAGGGGTGGACAACGGCTCGCGGCGGATATAACTCGGCAGCCCAGCACAAATCCATGCACTGGCGGCATCTGCGAGGACGTCCCCTGTAACGCAAGCTGCCGCCAGCAGACCGGCGGCTTTGGAGCGAACAATGGCTCGACAATGCAAAAACAATGCATGCATGGAATAAAGAGCTGCCGGAGTAGTTCACAGGAGGAGAGTTAGTAGAGGGCTCAGGCCGGCAGCCGTCTGGAGGGCAAAGACTGGGCTTGGTCGGCGCGATTTCTGCTAGTAAAATTCTGGCTGTTGAAGCCAGGGGACTTGTTGCTCGGTCACCCTACCCAGCCTGTCTGTAGGGCTGTCGCAATCCACCAAAAGGACTAATTTAAAAGTGAAACGACCTCCCTGACACCTCATATCAGCAGATGCACTGACGTAGAGGACATCAGCACTTGCGCCGAAAATTGCGATGAGAAACTAGCTGCCTTGCAATTACGTTAGCCAGAGCTGCTAAAAGATAGCACCGTTCTCGTAGCGTCGGTCTCGACGAGGCGGCCAGTAGCTGTCGTTGGAATTCAGACGATCTCGTCAGCTGCTGTGCTACAACTCCGACAAGCACACAGTAACGCCTAACTTGCTTTGGAGTAAGAAAGTAGATATCGGTTAGCTTATCCAAAGCTAGGCAGCTAGCCGTGCACCACGTGGCCACCGCGATCGGGTCTAGTATCCGCTTAATGAGCAACGTGAAATGGCCGAAGCGCTTTCTCCGTCGAGTAGATTCGCGATAATCTGGACACGATGTTCTACGAGGCAGCCCCCACTTAGTACCCGAGGTAGCTCCGTCCACCAACGCAGGCTTTACAGCCGCCCTGGGCTACACCTATTATCTGCTGCAACTGCCACTGCTGCTGCCACAGTGACGACAGCGTTCAGCAGTTGGCTGCTGCCACGTCTGGTTGTATATCAATCCTATTGACTGCTGCAATAGTTCGAAGCCCAAGTGGTGTGCTCCGATACCGTCATTGTAAGGAGCTCCGCTCGAGAGCCGAATCACAATTAGCTGACGCGCCAATTGTTTATGAACCGCACCAATCTTAAACACGGCCCCCCTTTTCCCATGCTGCATGCGGCCTCCTGACTGGGCAAACACAATTGCCGATTGCTGCTACGCTAGAAGGAGTTATCTGGGTTAGAGCTCTGGCTCACGATCGCCAGCAAGAAGAAGCAGCAGCCGCCTGCGGCGGGCTGTCGAGTGGCTGCCAAGCCACTGTCCCCGACAGACAGCCACTAGCCAGAGCCTGGGCTCTGTTTAGACTCCTCTCCCGTCGCACAGAGTTACTCGCGTGCTGACCCAAATGGCAGCTTCTAGGTTAAGAATTTGGTCAAGTGAGGCAAGAGAGCATCAACAAACAAGGCAGGCTCCCATCCGAGTGCCCGAGGCGAAAGCACAGCTGGTAGCCGCTGCGCCAGTTAATGCGACCGCTCCTACGAGCTTATCGCTACATGCGGTTCGCGGTCCCCTTAGTTGCTCAGGGACCCGCGAAATTAAGGTTTACTCCTTCAGAGGCTCACGGTCAAATCCTTTTTATCGAGCATGGCGCCATGGAAAAAAGCAATTGCTGCCGAGCTCAGGTAGAATCGTGGAAACGATTAATCCTTTTCAAAGTCCTAGTCGCCTAGTGCCGTAGAGTAACAAGAGTGACCTCCTTGGAATAGATCGCATAGCCTTACCGGCAAAAGTGGCTCTCAAAGCGGCCAGTTTTACGGTCACCTCCCCTGTGCAGGCGGAGTCACGTCCGGTTAGTAGACGCAGTAGCCGCCTCGCTGGATTCGAACAGCTCCTGCGAACGCGGCGATCGAACCAGAAACGTAGCACAAGTCTCGGCCGCCAGCACACGCTGGCTCCGGATAGGACTGAAAGTGACCCGGCTATTGTCCGCTATAGGGCCGGCCTCCTCCAACCAATCGGGGGGGGGGTAAGCCTCGTTGTTTGACCTACTGATTAGGTGACCCAACCATCGGCTGCGGTGTTGCCACATTTGAAGGCTAAAGAAATTGACACTAAAGACACCATAGCATTTTACTAGAGCTACATGCCAGCATTTTCACTGCATAACCCAATGACAGCAGCGGGCAAGTCTCGTTAGCCGATCGGCCTTGTCGAGCGTGTCGTTTCGACGCCGCATCTAGCGAAAGCCACGTGACACATCTGCATGGCCAATGCCAAAACCGGACAAGACGTCTTTTAAATAAAATTATTGACTGTCTGAGATAAGAATACCTAGGGGTATACTGTCTTGATGAGATATTACGGAATTGTGGTTAAGATAAATAGTCATCTGGCCGGCGTAGCTATACCAGCGCACAAGACCCAGTCGAGGTGTCATGCTTTCAGCACCAACGGGAAGAGAACAAAGTTAAACATTTTTAATCCATCCCTATAGCAAAGCAAGAGAACTTAATCTCTCTCCAGCACTTTACATATGCCGCACGGCTAGACTCAGTGACCTTTGTCATTCAAGGCGAGCACCTTACCCCCACTGGACCTAACCGGGGCCGCAGGAGAAATGCTGAGTACATCGGGTCACCATAGTAACTGAAGCTAGACGTAGTGACGTAGAGGATGCGTTAGAACTCGCAGCTATTCACCTCCATCCAGTGGTGCACAGCCGAGTGATCAGACGCGCTTGCTGCGTGAACGTTCATTCGGATGGTTCAGTTGTGTAACTGCCAGACACGCAGGTTTCTGCTAGGATTTGGATTTTCAGCTCTCGAAAGGACTGTGGAGGATTCTAGACTTTCATTCCTGCTATACAAACTAGACTGCTAGCGCGGACGTATTTTTCATGTATCCTACAGTTACTCGGTTCCTCCAGAGGCTAGGTACTACAAATGTCAGTCCCAGGATAAAAGACACCTGAGCACAACCAATGACTTCTGAGCAATATTTGAGTTACGGCATCGACCGCCGCTGCCTAAGTAGCTCACTTGTAGTAGCCTCTTGTGGTAGTAGCCTCATTGCGCCGCACAAGTGCAGCGCGCTGTACTAGTACAAGACGTGATGCAGAACCACTAACGAAAGGCTCCTATTGGGGATACGACAGTACATTTTCCACGCGCAGCTCTGTAACCTATGAAAAAACTAAAGGAAGAAACGGCGGCGTACGACTACAGTCACTTGGTCTTCCTATAGCTACCGATCAGTTCTGTGCAGCAGCAAATTGAAACACAAAGATTACTGCGTAAATATTTCCTTACAGTCACGGTTTAGCAGCTTAACCTGAATTTAAGTGCAGCCAAACGCTGCCAAAAGTTTAAGATAGCCAAATACTCTTTCATTATTTACCAAACTAACATTTTTTGCACAGTTTTCCCAGCCAAAATGGATAATTTTCCAGATTTGGAAATCGGCCGCAGGCTTGTGGTGGTCGAGTGACGAAAATTCTTTAATTGACCGGGCGTAAAGGCCTAAAACCAAGCCGGGCTAGTTGGTTCCGTTCAGAGGAGAAGACGCTGACTACTCGCCCGTGACAGACTCATTAAAATTAACATCCACGTGCTTTGGTATATAACGAAGGGTGTGATTTCGGCATAACTCACCCGTGTCTAGGTTGTGAGAGAGGAACGGACTAGAACAGCCAAAGGTGACGAATGTCGCAACTGCAAAGCTTTACTTTAAGTAAACTTGCCGCCGACCGGCACTGGCTCACATCAAGCAGGGTGCCGACTTTAAGATTTATTCATTCATTTTAGATCCCCTCATTCTCTTTCTCCAACCAGCCTTTCGCAACTTAATCTTACTCATGCTTGCTATTTTGAGGCCTGTCCCTGTGGCTCGAGTCATTTAGCCATACCTCAAAAGAACCTAAAATCTTTTGGATACCTTGGCTTCAGTTCTTATGTTCCCAAAGTCTCGAACTCATTTCCGACTGACGTCACGGCATCACCTGAACTGATGTCGTTTAAAAAGAAGATGATAATGCACCCTGCCTTACAGCATTTGCCGAGTCCATGCGAATTGTCCTTTGCGTGCTTATGCGTGCTGACGCTGCATGACAACACTAACAACGGACGTGCTTTTTTGCAAGATATTTAAAGTGCTTAAAATAGAATTAACCTTCTCTCAGGGAACAATAGAAACGTCTTTTGTGATTATTATCATTATTATTATGTCGCAAACCATCGCAGCGTCACTACCGGTGCATCGCGCTAAGGTGAATCGCGATGCTCTCGCAGCCGATTAGATTTCTACGCCGACGGGCGGTTGATTGCGGAACTCTGCGAGTAGCAGATTGGCTAAAACGTAAGCAGCGCAGTTTGTAGATCTGAGACAGAGCCGCCGTAATAAAAAAACGCACCTACCTTGCCGCAAGGCAATACCGCGAGAGAGCTTCTACTAATGAGGGAGAATGCAAGCACGGTGCTTCTAATTACGGAAGATATCTCTCGCGGGCGAAGGAACTGACGTGCTAATTTGCTTAAGCTAGCGGAGAGCCTGCGCTGAAAAGGTCTGCCTTTGGCGACGCGACGGAAGGGAGCCGCGGCTAAGGAGATTTCCGTTCCAGGGCCAGGCCTCTCCAGATCCGAAGGGGACGGCGGCGAAGTTCGGCGCAGGGATGTGGCACGCCGTTAAGCAGTCCGCTTTCGCTGAAATCCCTTTTCGTCGGTGCAGAACAGATGGGACAATTCAGGCCCTAGCCGCACCCGGCACGAACTAGGAATACCGCAGCCGTGGCGAGAACGATTGATCGCTTGCATCGGCCAGTCCCCGTAGCCAGGCGCTGCGTTCTTGAGCGCACGCGAGATTCGGCTGAGTCCGGAGAGGCGGCCGAGCGTTTACTGCTCGACTGCACGGCGGCGCGCGAAAACGCTGCTGCCCGGGCTCGCCATGGCGGCGGCGGCGGCGGCGGCGGCGGCGATCGACGATGTCGCGCGCGCGCGCAGATGAGAGCGCCGAGAGTCTTTTCCGCTCGACCCAGAGTCCCACCCGCCGCCGCCGGCTTCAATCGAGTAGCTCTCGTCGCGGTTTGCCGCCGCGGCGAGGCTGGCCCGCCCGCCCGCCCGCCCCCATCGCTGGGTTCGGGACTGACGTAATCAGCTGCCCCGATTTTTGCACAGCGGCGGAGAAATGAATTGAAATGGCTATCGCCGCCGCTTTCAGTGGGCAAGAGCGAATGGCCCGCCGTCGCAGGACTCAAACGCACAGCCTGAGTCGTTAAGAGCGACCGTCTTACCCCTGGGCTAAGACGCAGGGGCGTCTCGGCAAGTCGGCCGAGCCGTCTGGGCTGGCGAGCGCGGCGTGCGTAGTAGCGTTGTAGTAGCGCGCGCTGAGAGGAGGCGCCATCGCCGGCGGCGCGGGCCGCGTGCACGCGTCTCCGCGGCCGGCCGCGGCGCTTGGGACTGACGTGAGCCGAGAAACGCTCGAGTGCGTCGGAGGAGGTGGAGGAGGAAGAGGAGGAGGAGGAGGAGGAGGAGGAGGAGAACGGTGGGCGTCGAGCGAGCCGAGCGCGCCGAATCGAGAGCCGAGCGCTTCTCCGCTGCTTCCTCGGCAACCGTCTGTGACGGCGTATTGGCAGACCAGCGCAGCAGAGATCCGGCGGAAGGAGGCGGCGGAAGCCAGGAAGCGGCGAGCCTCCTCGTCGGCGGCCCTCCGACATTGAGGCTGCATTGCAGTCACTTCGCCGCCATTGCATCGGCTGCTCAACTAGGCCGTCTGCGCCGTCTGCTTGAAATCCATGCCGCTCCCGCGGAGCGCCGCCGCCGCCGCCGCCGCACGAGCTTGCTCCGCGAGCCGGCGGCGGCGCGCCTGGCGCTCTGTGGCGCGCCGCCGCCGGCTACGGCGCGGGCTTGTGGGGAGCGTGCGATTCCGCAGCGAATCACTTCGCTGGCCGAACGCTGGCCGAGCACCTCGCCGCCGTCGCCCGCGGCCGCAGATGCCTCTCACCGGCGTGGTGAGACACTTCGCAGCAGACTTGCGCGCGCTCGCTCACTCGCGCCGGGCGGCGCTCAGAGGCCGCCCGACGCGAGCGAGCGAGCGAGCGCGCGCGCGCTCACTCGCTCCTTTGTCGCTGGATTTATATCTCGGCGGCGAGTTGCTTGCACTTTACAACCCAGGTCGGGCTGGGGGCCGGGGTTCGAGCCCGGGAGCAAGCGACTGGGCTTCGCCGATCGAGAGCAAGCGAAAGCTGTCAAAGTTCGTCCGACCGCCGCATAAACGAGGCAGTAAAATGCGGCGAGGCCAGTCTTCGCTCTTTTGTTGTTTTTACCTTTGCGAAGCTCGACGGTAAACTGAACTGTCTTCATTGTGCCAAGCGGAAACCAGTTCAGATTGCCCGCAGCGGCCCCTCAGCTCTTCGCAAGCGTAAACACACTTACTTAATGCGCGGAACCTACCGGAACTACAGGAGCCTCTCCGCCGCTCCGCCGCTCCGCCGCTCCGCCGCTCCGGCGCTGCACTCCGCGCCCGCAGCCGCGGCGCCTGGCCGCCGGCGCCGCGGCGCACCGCGACGCGGCTGCTGAGAAAAGCGCGCGCGCGAGCGAAGCTTTTCTTGACTACCGAGCGACGAGCGACGAAGGGGCGGCGCGAGGATGAGGCGACTCGACTTCTTGGGCGGCTCCTCGGGCGGCCTGGCACACGCTTTCTCCGCTTTCACGCGGCTTCCTGCGCCTTTGTTCGCCCCGCCGGCTGAGTCAACGCGGTCGCGTCGACGGACTCTAAGCCGCTTGTCAGCGCCGCCAGCAGGCGTTCGCGATCGTCCACTAGAGGCCGACGGCGGCGCGAGCGCGCGGCGCGCCGCACCGGCCACTGCGTACCTGCCAGCCACTGCAGTGCGTCGTCGTCGATGCCGGCTCGCGGCGACGGCGGCTCTGCTCGGGAATGCCGGCGACGACGCCGCCCTGCGCGGCGGCCGGCGCAGCAGGGCTGCTGCGCAGTCGTCGATCGCCACGCGCTGTTCGCCCGCAGCGATGACCGACAGCGACGCTCTCCTCTCCTCCGCTGCTTGCTCGGCTACGTTCGGCTGCGGCGGCAACTGCCGCGGACGAACGAGCTCGCTCGCTCGATCGGAGAGGTTGCGGCCAATTGACGGCCCGACGCCCTTGGGCCCGAACCGCAGCCGCGGCGGGCCGACCGGAAGCGATGTCTGACGCAAGCGAATCGCGCTCGCTCGCGCGAAGAATCGAGATAGCCATCTTGCTGGCCGAACCGGAAGTGAGTCTCGGAGGCGGTGGCGGCGGTGGCGGCGTCGGAAGTGGCCTGTCGGTCGACGCCGCCTCGGGTGCAACTTGTTGTTATCGAGAAGCCGGCCTCCGTTTGAAGTCCGCCGAGTCCACGTCCGGCCTGGCACGGTTGGCCAGGTCGCCATTCAACTTCAAGCTCGCGGCCTCAGCCGAGACCGGCCGCCGGGCGGGGCTCGGCTCTCAAGAGCGCGACGACGCGAGCGCTCGCGTCGTCGCGCTGTCTCCTGGCGAGCGCCGGCCTCGCTCGTCCCCACCCCGCCTCTAGAGGCGGCGCACCGCGCCCCCCTCCCCTGGAAGCGGACGGCGCCTGCGGCAGCCTAAGCCATAATGGCTCACTAGGTAAGGCGGTTGCTTTTCACGACCTCGGGACCGAGGTTGTGGGTTCGAATCCTGCGGTAGGCAATCCCTTATTGCTACTGCAAGCGGTGGTGATAGCCGCATAGAGGCTCTTCTGTCGCTATGCAAAAAGAGGCTGTTCAATCAGCTATTGTTTTTTCAAGCGCGCCCACCCGGTAAACCTGCTGCTCGACGCTTCGAGTTTAATTATATGGTAATAATTATGATAATAATAATATATTATTATTATTATTATAACCCTATTATAATACTATTATATAATACAATATTATTATAATTATAATAATTATAACCCGAGTTTCGATCTCGCGCGTGCGCCGGTCGCGCTCGAGTTGCCCTGCACAGATTCCCGGGGCTTCGGTCGTACCAAGTAGCGCCAGGTCATCCTCGATCTGGGAGTGCGCGGACGAGACTCGCTAGCGCTTGATACGAGTAGATCAAGGTCGCGCGTCTCAGCCGTCTGAGACTCGCAACGCTCGACCTACGCGCCTCTTTCGCAGCGGATCGCCTCGAGCGGCGGCGGCGGCGGCTCTTTGAAAGTAGACGCGGGAAGATTAGCCGGTTAGAGGGACGTGCGAACGAACGGATCGTGCGTGTCCGTGGCCATTTCGTCGTTCGGATGTTGATTATGATAATAATGCATTCGATATAGCACGGCGCCCTCAGAAGACAATCTCTTTCTTTCCAGGTCCATTAAAATTGCTACAAACAAAGCACGATCGGGTGGTTAGTGGTATCGCGCTCATTAAACTACAAGAATAACAGGGTTAGGGCTGACATGCTCAAGGTCAGCGCGCAAGTGTGGTTAGTGGCAGCGTGCAACAGTGTCGGCACGCATAGGCGCACAGAGGACGAATCGCAGGGACCCGCTGAATGTTGGCCGTGCGATCGCGCCAGCGGGCAGCGGCGATGGCGCGACCCGCTGAGCCACTCGCCGCGCAGCCACTCGCCGCGCGAGCTGCCTCGCTACGTCTCGCTGAGACGCGGCACCGACCTCGGAGGCGAAGAGGAGGAGGAGCGACGGGAGCGGATGAATGGTGGCGAGAGGAGAGCAGAGAATGAGCGCGCTTGCTAATGGGCCATTTCTTGCCATTCGATGCGAATGCAAATCGGGAGGCTTGGTCTGCGGCATGAAAAGCGTTCTGGACCTATAAAGACGGGCGAGCGTTCACTTGAGCAGCCTGAAGTCCCTATCTGCGCGAGCAATTGAGAGATACCATCGTAATTGGCCGGCACCTGCGACTCGCGGCCGCTTTCGCGGCCGCGGGTCGAGTCGTCCTCGCTCGTTCCCATTGTGGCAGCGCACTTGCACCCTACGTCCGCTTTTTATGCGGTAACGCGGTGCGCGAGCGGCGACCGGTCAGTCGAGCGCACAGCGAGCCTCCTTATCTCTCGCTGCCGTCTTCGGGTGCGACCGAGTGTGGGAGGCTAGTTTTAACCTGAATCGCCAATACCTCAGCCTTGACAGCGCGGAGTCACGGGCTGCAGCGAGCTCGCAGCACCGGCTGGTGCTGCGAGCCAGTCAGCTGTGTAGCTGCGATGCGCAGGTCCAGTCATCGCTAACTGCACCAGGCCGCCGGAGGCACCGAGTTGTCGTCATCCAAGCTGGGCAGCAGTCCTGGGCTCCATGATCCGTGCCTGAGAGCGAGCGCCGTAGCAGCGATCGGCTCGTCGACCTTCACCTCGCACTCTCTCCGCTTCTCTTTCTTTTCACGTCGGACATCCAGCGAGCAGTTTTCGTCGCTCTAGCAGCTGGACGATAAAGATCCCTCAGCAGAATTGGCGCCACGCTAAAATCCGACCACATTAAAAAGCGCTCGAGACTTCCCGAGTCCTATATGCGCGCGGGGGCGTACGCACTCAAGCAGACGCTTGCTTGCGTACATTCTCGTGCCAACGCTAGAGATTCCTACAGTGCATTGGCATGAAGCCGTTGGGCCGTTGTCTTGAAAGTCTAGCAAGCACCTCAAGCCAATTCGCGAAGAGCACCAATAGCCTGACCGACAGCGTCTCGACGCCCGAGCGTCTGCTGCTACAGCTGATCACGTGCGTGGAGCGCCACCGCTGTTGGCGGCCTCGTGGCTGACCACGTGACGAGTCCATAGCACGGCAAACGTCTTCCTCAGTGAATGGCCGCAGCCACGATGATCGTGATATGAGCCGTTGCTCCCGATCTTTCACACCGTCCGCACGATGCGAACCGGCGCTTGCACGCGACTCCATAAAACAGAGCAGCGAGAGTGCGTCTTCAGTCTTGCTCTTCGGTATCAGTCTTAGAAAGAACGTATAAAACTAGGGTTTAGTTGACTGATATTACTGCAAAACAAAGATTTGTCACCTGGGAGGATAATCACGCCGAGAGACGGTGCGAAGGACGAATCGAATAAAAAAAATAGGAGAAGCTGACTCAGCCAAGGTCTAAACGTATCTTCAGCGAAGTGAATCTGACACGACGGCGGTCCGCTGTAGTATATAATTAATTTGTATAGCGACCTAAGAGAAGTGAATCTCCATTCAGGTATGCCACGGGGCTTCACATATGCCACGGGGCTCGAGCCAATGACCTCAGTCATTACGCAAATTAACTTCGACTTTGGTCGAGGCGAGCGCCGTAACCACTGGGCCACAGCGCGGTGTTCGGTTTTGTGGAATAGTGAGGGATATATAATGGACGCTGTTCTGAGGACCCTATATTTGAAGATCGGCTGGTTTAGAATCCCATTTTGAAAATTGTTTGCCATTTTGTAGTTGCAAACGACTCGTAGCAGCCTTCGCCTGCAGCGCTTGGTCGAGGGGTAATTAGCAACTGACTGCTGCATGGCTGGAATCCACGTGAGTCGACGCGAGTCGAGAAGCTGGAGCGTCGTCGCTAGGCTACGACTCCAGAGGAGCTCTCTAGTTTGCTTGTAGAAGCCCACGGGCTCTTTTAGATTGATTGTGGCCAGGTCAGATTGTGTGATGTTCATGTAGGACAAAGAACTTTCAAATTGATGCTTAATTTTTTGGAGGCACGAGAAACAAAATATTTTCGAATCTAGGTTATCGATACACTATTTGGGATGACGCATTGAGAATTATTTGTACCGGCCAAGATTCTTTTCAGGGAGACCCAAAAGCACCACGGTGAAATGATCAATCTAACTGCTAAGGAATGGGGGACTGAATGTAATCTCACCAGTCAAACCCTGAGAATTATATCTGTAAATTCAGATTTTTTTATATGTGAGGACGGACTCAGCAAGCAGTTACTTAAAAGAGCTCTTATAATTGAGATCACTTTCAAATTTGAATCTGCAGTTGAGCATTCTCTGGCGACTTCTCAATATAGCCCTCAGTTGCTGTAGAAAACTCATCAAACTTACTTGTTAGCTGGTAATTCCCAATGAACACGAGTTCCTTCCAGTCAGCGTTAAGGCCCAGGACATTTACAGAATTCTTTTGCAGTATTCTCCCTCTCGATGAGCTTCCAGGCACTTTGCTACATGTTTCTTCTGGTCTGTTCCTTCCACTTCCTTCTGCTCTTTGCCCACGTGGAGCGACGCAAGAAGAGCTCGATTTCATCGCCTTCCTGTGGCTCAAATGTGGCTCACATGTTCATACAATCGGCTCGACATAAATAACTTCACACATAGTCGTTGGAGAACTGCTGAAACGTGCCATATCCAGGCAGAGCAGCCTTGGCCATAGGGGCCGACGGGCATTGTTGGAGGGGCAGCCACTCCGATGGCGATGAGCCACGCTCTGAGGCGGGACACGCTGCCGCGCGTGTCCAGATCAGGTGTCCCGGGAGGTTAGACATACTGAAGGACAGTGCTGGCATTACCTTTTCCAAGCTGCGCTAGCGGCACCGTAGTGAGGTCATCTTGGAGAAGGAGTGCACGGTGTCTCTGGATGCAGAACCGCTTGCCGATGCATGAAGGCCTGATGTCAGCCAGGGTACACCGGCGATTGCCATGTCGATGAAGGCCAACGAGTTCACAAAAATAGAGGATACAGCGGTCAAATACTTTCTGCTCGGGCGGTGATAAAAGCTACCCATCACCGAGGAAGGGATCCCGGTCAGAGCACTCAAAACGCGCGATGAGATGTGACTCACGAAGGCGCTAGCGGACCCGACCAGCAGGCCACTGAGAGGCTTCGCTGGCATACTAAATTGGATCATCAAAGTCATCGAGCGTGCTGTGCTTGTGTCGGTGAGACCACGTGAGGATGGCGGTTCTTCAGATCCGGCAGTCGCCGGCGAAGACATCGGGGATAAATAAATAAATAAAGCGTAAAGCAGCGAGAGAAGAACACGTGCTCCAGAGATCTACGTCGCCTGTCGATGACGTCATCTTGCCTCTACAACTACTTGGTGCCTCGTCGAACTCGCAGCCGGGCGAGGACGGCAAGCATTTAAGGGGACACCGAGGACATGAAGGCGAAGAATAGACTCACAGTCTGCGTCTGGAGCAATCCAATTGACAGGTCTGCAAGCAGGGCAAACTATTTGTCTCAGACTGCTGCTAAGCAGCAGGATGCATTCGAAGAGCTGGGAATTAAATAGCTCCTAGCGGTTAAGAGCAATCTCTTTCTCTCTCTAAGTATAAATAAATAAATAAAATTCATTTATATAGCGCCCCAAGAGAACTTAATCTCTATTCAGGCGCTTCACATGTGCCTTGGGGCTCGAGCCCACGACCTCAGTCAGACCTTGGTCGGTGCGAGCACCTTGAACGCTAGACCAAACCATCTCTCTCTCTCTCTCTCTCTCTCTCTCTCTCTCTCTCTCTCTCTCTCTCGCTCTCTCTCTCTCTCTCGCTCTCTCTCTCTCTCTCTCTCTCTCTCTCTCTCTCTCTCTCTCTCTCTCTCTCTCTCGTTACTACTGTCCTGTTAATGCCAGCACCTCTAGCGCTACTGCTCTAGGGCACCTTCGAGCTAATGCTCAGAGGATCGCTGCTGCCCCGGGTGAGCACCCTCCAATAATGCCGCTGCGATAGCGGCGAGCTAAATTAGATAGATTATGGCTGCAATTCATTAGTTGTGATTTCTTATTTGTAACAACTAGGAGCCAGATGTGCTATAATCTGTGGCCAAGGCCGCATGAAAATAAATGCAAAATAATAGATAACTAGTTTCGTTTCCTGAGCTGACCCAATTATTCGAGCTGTTAAGAGCTTTGGGGAAACTGATTCGCTGGTGTACGTCGCTGCCGCCGTTGAACGCCTGCGACCTTCAGCTGCTATCAAATTGACTTCTCTACGCTATGGATACGTACGGATACTTTATGTTAAAATTCTGTGAGCTCTTCGTCACTGCCTCTTTCCTGCAACTTTCGGCGAACTACCTGCTTCGCTAGCCGTCATACCCCGGAACGAATCTTTCGCGTAATTGTTAGCACGAAATTAGGCTCATGCATTTCTACCTCCTCGGCGTTCTGCGAAAGAGCAGCGCATCGAAAAGCGAGAAAGCATCGCGGCAAAGACTGCGCAGCCTTTTGAACTGAGCACCCAGCTCGCCATTTTAACTGACCTTTCGAACCCGGCGAACGTCGGCAAACGCGTCGGAGAGCTTGCATTCTGCACCCCGCGGCGCGGACCCTGCGCGACGGACGATTAAGTTGCCTTCTTCCGTCGAGCAGCGCACTTGGTCTACGCATACGGCAAACGTTCGCGCCTCCCCGCGCCTACCTGGGGCTACTTAGTTTAGAGCCACAGAGGCGTCTCTCAGATCCTCAAGGTCCCGGATACTGCGTGAGTCCAAGTCCAAGTTACCTCAAGAAGGTGGGCGTGACAGCTCTTTCGCGTCACTGAGCAGAGCACCGCCGTCTGCTCGGCGCTCGGAGCTGCGAGTCTCGCAGCTCCGAGAAGGAGAAATGCACGAGCGGATCGACACAGGGCAGGACTCGCAATTGCACGGAAACCTGGCTGCTCTGAGTCGATAGTGACCTGCTGAATGACAGTGCCGATCAGGGTAAGCGCTCTGCCAGGTCTAGATCTCTCAGCAGAATTTGGTCGCAATCGTCCACTGAAGTCTTCCAGAACAATACGCTTGTACCGCGCCGACACAGTGCCAAACTAGGTTAGGTCCTATGTCAGCGTGAGATTATCAGAGCATGGAAGGAGATGGCTTTCGGTCATCCTGGGAGCGCTTACAGTGTGGGGTATCTGGCAGGGTTCGATCTTGGGCCCCTTCTTTACACTACCCGCACGCCTCCTCTGGCTCACGTTACCGCTAAGTACAATCGCGGCTTCATTTCAACGCTGACTGTACAGAGCTCTCTCTCTCTTTCTCTCTCTCTTTCCTTTAATTAAGAGTATGTGCCTTAATTCAACATTCTACACACTTATGGTGCACGTTCCTTGCATCGTTCGCCGACGTAATTTGCCTGTAAATAAACAATATATGTACACACAATTTATTCGTTTAACGCTCCAAGAGAACTCAGTATTTATTCGGGCGGTGCACATACGCTGCACAGGAGTCATCGAGCCCACGACATCGGCCATTTACTACATACACTTCTACCTCGGTCGGAATGAGCACCTTAGCCGCTGAGCCAGACCAAAGCGGCTTAGCATAGATATACAGCTGGGCCAAACCAAAGCGGCTTAGCATAGATAGCCACAAGCTTCCTGAAGCTCAAGGACAGCAAAAACAGACCTAATAGTTATGAGAGAGCCTAGGATAATCCTCAAATTGTAATCCCTCACCATACAGATTGGTTCATCTAGCATTATTCCAGGGATGTCTGCTCGCAAACAGTGCGTACGATTCCAAAACGACTAGTTACTGGATGAGTCCGTTGCCTGCGATGCCAAGTTGGCTTGCTTTCAGCTGAGTAACACTACTAGTATCCGGCACGGTAATACAAGAGTACGACAGCAAAGATAGTTTGCGCCCTTGTGACATCTAGTTGACTGCAAATCTCTTTATTCAAGCCCGGCATATGCCCATAACAGTCTCCAAATAGCAAAACACTCAGTCGCTCGTCCGATCATGCGTCTATAACTATTTTTTTTAATTATAATTCATTTGTATAGCGCCCCAAGAGAACTTAATCTCTATTCAGGCGCTTCACATATGCCTCGGTGCTCGAGCCCATGACCTCAGTCAGACCTTGGTCGGGGCGAGCACCTTAACCGCTAGACCAAACCGGCTCGGCACGGCTTTTCGGCGTGCTTTGGCATTCTGGTCCAAACATGAGTACTTCTGCTCTTTTTCAGGCTAAAGTCTAAGCGAAATACATGGCACGTCAGCAATGGCCTTGGCCGTGGCTTCTCTCGCGCCGCCGCCGCCGCGCTGTAGATACAGCATCACAGACGGAGATTCAGCTCTTCATGTGGATGCAACACAAGCGGTCTAGTATATACTAATATATTATGTATATTATACATTATATATATTATTATATATATTTTATTATTATTAGTATATATATATATATATATTATACTAATACATTACCCATTTGGGGTCCAGCACTCGGGGCCGCACATCAGCCACTGACGATCGGCAGCTGGCGCCTAAAAGACGATCGCAACTGACGTTTGCAAAGCAAAGTAAAATGCCTTTAGCTAAACAAATAAATGAGTGACTGTCTGAAAACCAAATGAGAACGATTTGGGCACAAGCAAAAAGGTAAGCGGTTCCGATCAATGTCGCGACGTCTCAATCCTAGTGTCCTAGTGTCAGCACGTCGACACCTCATCGGCATTGTTTTTCTATAGGGATCACCTCGGCTTTCCGATGTGCGCAGAAAGTGATTCTTCCTCGTCCAAGTCGCATCGTTCGATCGCGGAGCCGGTCGGTACCTCGTGCGTCGTCGTAGGCGTTGCCCGCTGCAGGCTTTCAAGCCGCGTGCCGTAACCCAGCGCCTGGGTGCTGGCGCGTGAAGCCACACCCGCAGTTTCATTCACGCGGTCGGGCGATTCTCTCCATTTCCCGCTGCCCGATGCAAGGGCGCTGACATCCGCCAGGAGGCGCCCTTCTGACTGCTACGTAAATATGGCGGCTCGCGATTTAGCTCGCATTCCTTTTAATCTACTTCTACGGCCTCTTCTGCTCAGGGCATTCCGCCTAGGCCTTCCTCCCGGTGAAAGTTGCTTTTTTGTCTCGCAGGACCAGCTAATGCCAGCGGACAGCGACGTGCGTCTCAACTGGCAGCCGACGGTCAGGTCGAACGCACGTATGCAGCAGCAGCCGCCTCTCGCCTCCTCGGCTGGAGAGCGATGCCGCAGCAGGCGCGCCCGGTGCTGCGTCGGCGCGCGGCCCTGGGCACGAGACCGAGCCGCCAAAATGCGCTCGTCTCGTCGGCTTTCTCCGGCTTCCGTCGCCCGAGGTCGCGAGACGACTTGCGCCGGAAAGGGAGTTACGCCGGATACGCGAGTCGCTGTCGCTCGGCGGGAGCCGATGCCCGTCGATTCTGTACCGGCCGAGTTGACGCCGGCGGAGCGAGCTCAGTGTCGGGGGAGGGGGAAAAGTGCGGCCGCACGCGACGTTCAAGCCCGTCTTGGCGGCGGCTGCGGCGGCGGCTTTTAAAGCAGCCGATCCGTCAGAGCACGCGCGTGCGACCGGCGCGTCGCGAGCGCAACCGATCCGATTCGGACAGCGCCGTCTCAGGGCCGTCGCCCTCCGCCGACGACCTTCAACTTCGCCGCGCGCGCCGTCCGTCGCCGCACGCGACGCGCGAAGCGGAAGAGCTAGTCAAAGCGGCAGCGGAGCGGTCGAGCGGCGCAGACTGGCGCAGACCGGTGGCGGCGGCGGCGGCTTTATTTTCACGGGGGGCGGGCGGGCACGCCCGGTCGTCGCGTTAAAGTGCTAGCGGCCCAGTCGTACAATGCCGCCGCTTCCGGCGAGCTGGCGAACGCGCGGGACTTCAGAACATCGCGCGTAGAACGAGCGAGCGACGGCGGCTGCTTTGCCGCCGACGGCGACGACGCCCGCAGCGAGGCGGCGGCGGCGGCTGGGCAGCGGTGTGCAGCGCCTCACCTCGCAGAGCGTCTCCTCTCCGCTCCGCCCCACTCGCGAGGAGCGGCCGGCGGCGGCGGCGGCTGGCGGAGATCTCGCGCGCGCGCGCAGCGCCTGCCTACGAGCTCGCGCTCGCCGCGACCGACTCGGCGGCGATCGCGCTCCCGTCGTCCTCGACCGGAGGCGGGATTCCGGCGACGGCGGCGGCGCCGAAGCCGGCGCCGCGTGCGCGTGCGGACGCTCGCTCGCCGCCGCGACCGTCGTGCGTCGGACTCCGCGCGCTTCCGGCCGCTGCGCACCGCCGGGGCCCTGCCTGCTGAGCGTCGACGCCGCTTTTAAGTCGTCTCGCTTTGCTCCGAACGGCGCTCGGCGAAGCAGCGGCGGCAGCAGCAGCGGCGGCAGCAGCAGCGCCAACTAGCGGCCGCGCGTTCGGCTCCCGACTAGTGGCCGCGGCCGACAGTCCTCTGGCGGCAGATGCTATCGCTGCCGGCAGATTTTGCACGGTCGGTTGCGTCGCGCTTTCGCCCCGCGGTGCTGCGGCGCTCGCGGACTGGAAGATCTCGCCGATGATGATCGCGCGATGATCCGCGTGGCCTTGCATTTCGGCGGCACCTGCTTGCCCGCGAGGTGCGCCCGCGGCGGCCTCGGTGGCGCGTCGGCGAGGGCGCCGGCTCGGCTCGCTGTCGGGACTGGCCGACGTCGCTAGCGCCACGTACAGAAGCTTCTGGATGGACGTGGTCAACAGCCGCATGAGAAACACTATCGATTTTGGCTTCGCCTTCCACGCAACGAGTATAGCGTACGCCGGCACGCCGGTTAGCGTCAGGCCAACGCCAATCAGCGAGTCGAAGGCTCCATTGTAGACGGTGAGCAGTAGGAGGAATAGGCTGAATATGAGATAAGCGATCGGGAAGATGAGGCTGACCTGCAAGAAAATTGAATGAAGCGGCCATCCATTATTAGCGAAGCGTTTGTGCTCCGCCGAAGTTGGCACCCGGAGGCGACGGATGGTTCATTTGGAGGCCGCGAAGTGGGCTGATGAGAGGCCACGGCAATTCTATGCGTGCTTATGCGCACAACTTTGTGTGAGTATGTGCGTGTTTGTGTTTGTGTGTGTGTGTGTGTGCGTGTTTGTGAGTGTTGGTGTGTGTGTCTCACTCTATCCCCATCTCTCTCTCTCTCTCTCTCTCTCTCTCTCTCTCTCTCTCTCTCTCTCTCTCTGTCTCCTTCTCTCTCTCTCTCTCTCTCTCTCTCTCTCTCTCTCTCTCTCTCTCTCTCTCTCTCTCTCTATCTCTCACTCTGTCTCCCTCTCTCACTCTCTCTCTCTCTCTCTCTCTCTCCTCTCTCTCTCTCTCTCTCTCTCTCTCTCTCTCTCTCTCTCTCTCTCTCTCTCTGTCTCTCTCTCTATCCTTGTCTTACCAGTCGCAATTAGAGCAATGACCTTTTATTTTCTCTACTCGTTCTACGTGTCCCGCACTTTCCCACCTCTCTTGTTACATCCTCAGTTCCACCTCTGTTTACCTTCTTTCCTGTAATCCTAATATGTCCACTCTAGACGTATATACCATACCCTCCGTTTATTTACTAGCTATTGCTGGTTATGGCTTTTTACTTTATAGGTCTCTCCCTCTCTCTCTCTCTCTCTCTCTCTCTCTCTCTCTCTCTCTCTCTCTCTCTCTCTCTCTCTCTATCTCTCTATCCTGGCAATCTCTGCTGGCCACTATTTCGCTCCTTGTCAACCCACCCATTTTGCTCTTTCTCGCGTTCGATCTTTCTCTCGCAGGGCTCCATCCACTCTGTCTCTGTCTCTCTTTTGGTATTTATTTCCCTCTCGTTCTCTCCATCTCTCTTTCTGTCTCTGACTCGCTCTCTATCTCGCTCTTCTCTTTTCCCTCCCTCTCTCTCTCTCCTCAGTCTCTCTTTCTGTTTTGGTGTCCCGCGTGCTCACATGCATTGCCAGCGTAGGCTGCTCCATGTTTACCTTTACGGGTCGCAGCGTCTGAGGCTCTGCTCTCCTCAGGCGCAACAAAGCCGCCACCGAAATGCCAACGAATGACACTTCGACAATGGACACGTAGCCGATAAGCTTGAGCACTTCTCCCGAGGAGAGTATGGCTAGAGTGACGGCGCACTGGAACGCGAACAAAAAAACGCAAGCAGAGCGTCAGGCTACGCGTCAGTTCGTGCACCGAGCGGACGCAGCGAGCGCGTGCAGGCGCACTTTTCTCGTCAGTTCTTCGTATCGCTGCGAATGGTGGAAAGGAAGAAAGCTGGCGCAGCTGTTTTGGTTCGTGCTTCGCTCGCTGTGCTTCGCTCACTGCGCTTCGCTCGGGTTTTCTCGCTTCGATTTCACCTCCGCTCTTGCTTTGATATCACAGCAGTGGTGCGGCAGCGGCTCACTTCAAATGCCAGCCACCAACGTCCGCTGCGACCTTTGATGATTTCAGGCCAGCCGTTGCAAGCTGGGATTGTGCAAAGACCGCCTTAGTGGTAAGACTTTACAGCCCGACAAACGGCGGTCTACCCACTCAGCTAGCCACTGAACGCGTACATCGTGGACGTGGCCAGTGGACGTCGTCGCAGAGCTGTGAGTGCTTGCTAGTGCGAGTGCTTGCTGCGAGTGCTTGTAGCTACAGTAAGGCGAGGGGAGTCTGCTGTCTGCTGCTGGAGGTCGTGCTGCTGGAGCCTTTAACTGCAGCAATCTCCGCGAGTTTAGCTGCTTTTCAGGAGCGGAAGTCTCCGCGGCGGCGTCGCACGTGCTCGCGGCGACAGCTATCTCTGATGGCAGAATGCGATATGCGCTGCCTAAGCAGAGAGAGAGAGAGAGAGAGAGAGAGAGAGAGAGAGAGAGAGAGAGAGAGAGAGAGAGAGAGAGAGAGAGAGAGAGAGAGAGAGAGAGAGAGGAGAGAGAGAGAGAGAGAAGAAGGAGAGAGAGAGAAAGAGAGACAGAGGAGACAGACACAGGACAGAGCAGACACGACTATCGACAGACTCTCGACGACTCGAGCACGACTCTCGCACGACTCTCGCACGACTCTCGCACGACTATCGCGCGACGCTCGCACGACTCTCGCACGACTCTCGCACGACTCTCGCACGACTCTCGCACGACTCTCGCACGACTCTCGCACGACTCTCGCACGACTCTCGCACGACTCTCGCACGACTCTCGCACGACTCTCGCCGACTCTCGCACTCTCGCACGACTCTCGCACGACTCTCGCACGACTCTCGCACGACTCTCGCACGACTCTCGCACGACTCTCGCACGACTCTCGCACGACTCTCGCACGACTCTCGTCGACGCGAGCATCAGCGCTTAGGATCAGCTACCCAGGTTCATTTATTTGCTCATTGGAAAAACCACCGAAAATAATATTTTTTAAATACTTGTAAGCTACGCAATGTTTTCATGAACAACGTGCCCAGCGGTCTATCTGGAGCGGTACTGATGGGCAGAAGGACGACGCTGCTAGTAATAATACTTTATTGTCAGCGATGTAACCTAGGACGTGAGAACTCTACTATGTCATACTGCCACATTTCTCTTCAGATGATATAGAGTTCTATAGGTTTAAAGGTTAACTCCGACTGCCAAAATTACTGTCCACCGCATCCGCCATACATTGTCCTTCCAACTCTTTGCAGCATGATGGAGCTGAGAAGCGACTATAGGAAGTCCAGGAGTTTAGCAACCTGAAGGTAAGGACTCGCGACCTAAACGTTGCTCGTTAAATTGTCTGCTGCTAACATGCCCGAGTATCGAAGCATCAGATAACACAACATTTATATAGCACACCCAGTGAGCTTAATCTCTGTCTAGGCACTTGACATATCCTGTAAAGGAAGTGTGCTCGAATGTTTAGTGGCAGCATGCTCAATTTTAACGAGCAATACATGGTTAGAGGTAACTTGCTCATGGTTAACATGCACACATGACTAGATACATCATGCAAAGTGTCAACACGCATAAATACCCAATGAAAAGAATCACATGGGACCAACTAAATACTGTGACAAGTAAATGCGTTTTTAGCTTCTACCTCCACATAGGACAGATTGTGCTTGCGTTAATAAAAGCAAAATGACGGTTAGCAGATTTAACGGGCCTGTTCCATAGCGGCTGAAGCGCTTTAATGGCTAGCACCACTGCTTGCAGCGGGCAATAAAGAATTGCGAACTGCAGGACTCGAACCCACGCGAGCCGGGTAGTAAAATGGGAGCGGCCTTTGACTCTTCGGCTCAGACCCAGGGCGGCATGTAACTGGCTACGGCAGCTGTTAACGATTTGATAGAGAAATGAAAACAGCGAAAGCTGGACATGGGTCAGCGCATCAGTCAGGAGTGGCTTCTTTTCAACAGTCACGGTGTCACCGCTGAGCATGCGCGCGCGTGCAGCTGTGGCTAAAAAGCCTTGAGGGCAGCCCTGAATAGCCACAAGTCCTCTACAGTGGAGGAGACCCTCAGGATACTGTGTCCGAAATACTGTTCGTCATTAAATATTTTGCCTAGCCTTACTAGGCACTGGACGGGCTTCATCGACAAGAACTTTAATCTAAGACGAACGCTCTTGAGCGAGGCCTCCTACAAGAGGCTCGGCCGTTTTGACAAATAAGATCTCGTGCTCGCTCGATCTGTTGGATCGACCGAGCTGCCCTGAGCTGGCGCGAAGGGCAGTCGTTGCAACGTACAGCAGCAGGAAACAGCCGCCATGCGAACGTGCAGACCACTGAGAGCGGGGCGATACAAGAGCCGACGAACGCTGCAGACAGCCGGGAGCAGCCGACGCAGCAGCCGAACGAACGCTTCAGACAATCAAGAGTAGCAGATAAGCAGCCAGGCCATACGATAGGAGCAATGAATTGATGAGCGCATGCTGGGCGTAGCACGCAGCTGGGCAATGCGAGGGCTTGGGTCGTGTCATCAAAAAGGTCTATAGAGAAGCTGGCCGAGGAGACAAACGACTTGGCGAGTCACGCGTGGCAAAATCTGGGTACAAAGAAACAGGTCGCTCTCGTGTGTTGAGCAGACCAACGGAGCTCTGCCGGCAGCCTTGATTGACTGCATTTTTCCTCCTTTCTTCTTCACCGTAAACACAGGACCTCATTTCAATGGCGAGCCAGTCAGACCGAGCATTGGAGCGCCAGGCGTGAGGCTGGTGGGACTCGAGCAGCAGACGAAACTCTCTCTGCGCCGCATACCTGCATGATCAAACTCGGTATGGGTGTGGACATCTCCTGATTGACTGTCTGAAAGAACCGAGGCAGGTGGCCTTGTCGAGCTGCGGCGAAGTACAGCCTGCAAGTGGATGTTCTTGAAAACTCCACGCTTTAAGGCATCGAGCGCTTACACGAAGTTGCTATGGGCAAGGCAAACCGAGGGAATTCAGTGATCGTTCACGGTTCTACGTCACATTACATCTGCAAAAGTAAACCGCGTCACAGGAAGTGCTAACCTTGTGCAAGATTATAAGGCCCCAGACTAGCTGACATTAAGGTCGTATTATTTGGTCTGTAACAATAGTATTAGCTTGTTTATGCAGTGCACCGAGATAACTTGAATCTCTATCCAGGCACTTTACAACTCACTACAAGCGAATCAGTACCAAAGAGGTTAGGGACTGACGTGCTATCACCAAAGTTAACTGGTATCATGCTTAGGCGAGCACGCTAAAGCAAGCATGCAGACACTAATTTCCACCGGTTAGTAAGACAGCTTGCTTGTAATATGCACTGAATCATGCCCACTTAAGTAAGCAAAGCGCTCCCGAGCACAGAAGACACAGAAGACAAGTTCGTTGTTGCGAAGGGAAAGCAACAGACGAGTCTTTACCCGAGATTTAAAAGATGCGAGGTCACCGCAGGTTATGACCTTATCCGGAAGCTAGCTCCAAATTTCGATATGCACCTATATATAAACATAAATAAATAAATAAATATATATATATATATGTATATATATAAATAAGATAAAGGCTCAATAGCCAGAAGACTTCAACGTAGTGCGAAGAATGGCTAGATGAGCCGGGTGCTGAGGAGCGTAGGATGGAACGTGAGTACGCACTAAAGAAGACAGGAGGTCGGATTGGCAGGCAGGTTCAAGTGCGTGCAGCAATCTATAGGCTGCAGATTAAGGATCATGAGATCGACTCGATGCCCGGTAGGAATTCAGCAGACAGCGAATGTCCGACGCGAGTGATGCGATGTGATGTGACTGCTCGGTCATTGACGACAGACCAGACAATCTGCTGAGTTGGGCATTCGTGTTTACACAATTAGGAGCAGGAAGGCCCGAACGTTGGCAATAGAAATGCATGAAAAAAAATTTGTTGTCTAACTCTTACTTGAGCAGGCTCTGATTTGGTGATGTTGCTTAGCTAAATGTAGGCCTACTTGACAGTGGAGGAAATGTGCTCATCTAATGACAAGTAATTTTTTTCTATAGAATGCCTAGATTATGCGCA
>WPIO01000006.1:6117500-6270000 GCA_009760855.2 Cristatella mucedo | reverse complement strand
GCTAGTGTGGCGAAGCCTCAGTGGATGCGACAAACTTGCCCAACAGCGGATGCACTTTAAATACCCATGCTCCCACAGGACTGAAGCTGCGAATGGTTTCCATCATCCCGCGGCGAATGAAAGTACTCGAATTGCTAAATGTTGATAACCAGAGGCTGGCACTTACCAACCTTAGTTCATCTGAAGTAATCTCATTTATCTAATTTACCGCAGCTGCTGCAGCGGCAGAAGCCTCAGTATTTACCACATGACACACATTGGTCTTTGCATCACTTGGGACGAATAGTCTGAATAGCTCTGGCTCTCCTGCTCAGCTGACCCTCTCAGAAGTAATTCCGCAATCGTTTCACGATGCCACTGGCTTTACTTCCATTGTCCGAGTTAACATTCCAAAAGTCCAAGTTGTCCTTCGCTTTCGCCACTTTGAAACTCGCCTCATCCAGTAGCCTTCAGCTTTTTACTATCTCTCTCATGTCGTTACAATCTTCGAGATGGATGCTGCTGTATTGCACCAGTGAATGCTCCCGATATTCCATCACGGTTTTTGGTGCTCTACTGAAAACTCGTCAACTTAACAATCATCTATATTCGTGGCTTGTTGAATAAACCGATGGAGCTTGATACTATGCATTACCTCAAATATACTCAATAAATCAACAGGACCGAAGCCACCGCAATGCCTTGCGTCCATTGCCGCTCTGGACTTGCCTGCATTTTGATGGGGCTAGTAGACTGATAGGAACATAGCCTTGCGTTCATTCTTGAATGCAGTGTAGAGGCGCAGATAATTCCCCATGAGCAAACGGTGCAAAATATAAAAGGTGCACAACATAAGTGCAGTCATTTGCACTGCCGCGTTGCTATCCACGATCTATCTTACCATGGCAACAGCTGGCGACGTGAGTATATCGTAGGGCGTCAGGACAATGAAGAAAGACAAGTTAGTAAGAATATAAAGTAACGTAACTAGTGGCGCTGATATCCACAGTCCTCTTGGAATGGTTCTAAAAAAAAGCAGATACTTGCACAGGTGTCGTCTTCCGGAAGTAAAATGGACGACAGCGACCCGCGACGCACCAGCTCCTACTCTGGCTCCTACACAAATTTTACAACTTTTCAGATACCTTAGTTCGGCACAAGAGCTTATAGAATGCTTCAGAAAACTGTAAATGTACAAGTTGACGATATCTTGATCAGTCTAATTAGCTTTGACTTGACACTTAGTTACGTCGTGGCGAGATTCCCGGAAGCGAAGTTTTATCAGCTCTTGACTCGCCTTTCGATGGCACTACTTCGCAATCGCGAAAGGCATCGTACCACTCACTTTTCTGACTCAGTCTTTTAAATGTGCTTCAAGCGATTCTCAAATGACTTTGGAAACCATGTATTTAGTTCATTCGCTCGTAAAGCCTGGAACTCGCCCCCAAATGACGACACGACTACCCCAATTTGACTTTATTTAGGAAAAGCTATAACACCACCTCTTTCAAAGAATAATTTTCAAGTCCGTGCGAATTGTACTTTTTATGCGTACGTGTGCTGAAACTGTGCATGTTATACCTAAACTAATGACATGCTTTCTTTGCAGTGTATTTAAATTGCCCTAGAAAAGATATTTAGTTCTCTCAGCTTGCAATAAAAATGTCCAAATGTTATTACTTAGTACTATTAATATGAGCTCTAATCTTGAAACTGTGGGGATATCATTAAACTTTATTCGAATAAAGGTCACAGAAAAAAAGGCTCAATCGGATTTTACGGTATTTTACGTATTGGCAAGAACATTGCTTAAACCTAAATGCTTATGCAATGCCCTTTTTAAGAACTCAACGAAAATGAAAAAAACATTTTATTAGTCGTTCTGTGACTTGTTATATCATGCATATCATTTGCACACGAGGCCGCAGAAGTTCTATAGTGACTGAAATCGCAGATGCTCCGCAGCAAAAGTTAAATTTTTGTGCTAAAATTGTTGAAATGTAGATGCAAAAGTGAATCATAACCAGAATTCTTAACCTACATTGATTGTGCTCTCTAGTTACGAGCTATACTGGCGATTGCTGTGGGCAAGGGCTCAACAAAATAATAACATCAGGATTTCTGTTTCACTTTGAGTCAACAAATTTTAAAAAGACTTGATATTGCTCAAACTAGATCTAGTTTCATTTCGTGCCAGGGCTGCTGTACAACGTTAGCAATTTTTTTCTTAATCAAAGCCGCTGAAGACTGTTCGTGGAGGCTGGCTAGTGCGGTATTAAAGAGATGCATTGGTGAACAATATTGTATAGCCCTGAGCCTTGTCCTAAAGGACACTTTTTGCACTTTGAATTATGTAAATCTGCCACGTGCTAGCTGTGGCAGTATTCAGGATAAGAGGGGTCGTTAACGGCAAAAATTTGAGCCGCGTTGGTAGTACACTAGTGGTCACCCTTGCTATATTTCGTACGGCGCATGACCAACAAATGGGAATACTAAGTAAATAAGGGAATGCAAGCTATAGCTCCAAAAAAACAATTGTCAGATGCACGTCATTTTGAGGAAGTTGTTTAATGAAAACTAAATCAAAATAAGTTCGCGATCTGATAAAAATTGGGCGACTATCAAATAGAGCTATAAGTGCAATGTTGCAGGTATACGGGTTGTTGTGCCGTGGTCGCTTAAGCCAGGCGGATAAGAATGCCGACAACTACGATTAATTGGTTCGGGCAAGGTCAAAATTCAGTATCTTTAAAGTGTTTTGACCCTTTACTAAATTTTTGGCTACATCTCCAACATATTAGCACTAAAATACGTGAGAAAAAATGACTAAAACTGTAACTGATTCCGTGACGCTAGCATGAAAACGGTAAAGACGACACACGCAGGAAGACACGAAGCTTCGTTTAAGCCATCTGCGATACTGCACTTGTCTTGGTTCTGGATCTCGTGCCTTCAAAGCTAGGTTTCCTCTCGTATTGATCCATCGCTCATTCCGGGTCTCACAAGCAGGTCTAATAAGTTAACTGTATGGATATTATTTGGCTTTGAGAGCTTACTTCAGGGATAATGCAGATGGCGCGTGCACCTTACTGTGTTAGCACAGCAGGAATGCAAAGGTTAATTGATCTAGCTCCAAAAGCAAAGACAGCTATTTCCGACATGTATTTCTGTGAAAGGCTATTTAGCAAAGCTGAAGCTTCACATTTGCGTCAGCTTCTGACCTTCGAAAGCCTTTCCCAGCTCTACAATGTCACCAAGCAACAAACTTGTCCACACAAAGTGACAGATTAGGTTTTGCTACTTTCTCCCTCTCTGTCTGTCTGTCTCTCCGTCTCTCTCTCTCTCTCTCTCTCTCTGTCTCTTTCTTTCTATTTATCCTCTCTCTCTCTCTCTCTCTCTCTCTCTCTCTCTCTCTCTCTCTCTCTCTCTCTCTCTCTCTCTCTCTCTCTCTCTATCTTCGCAGTTTGAGCCATATGGCCAAGAATCTAAGGGATGGCCGCAAGTGCTTTCTTGTCCGAAGTTTAATCCTGCCCGAGTTACTCTACCGTACGATTTCCACGCAGTAGAATGCAAATGCAAGAGTGAGAAAGTATGCATAGCACCAATATAGTGGGAGAATAACTATGGCAATACTCTTGCAGATTCCTCTGCACTATCACTCTTCAATTCCCTGAAATCTAACGACAACAAAGCCGCTGTCGGCCTCGTGCTTAGATATTGACATTGGCCTAACATTGGCTGATCACACTAAAAGGCCATCTGTCCTGCATGCAATTAATATATGGTGCTCTCCGGCAAGTGCTCCGGCTGTAAAGTACGGTATAGTGAGACACAGCTGACAATCAAATGCTCCTGCTTTAGTGCTCACCGGCCACCTACCGGAGCGGACTTTTCACTTCCTCTGCAACAGAATTGAGATAGTTCCTACAAGTAAAAGCCGATATGAGAATATTGTTTCGTCTGACGCCTCTGCCCAACTGAGTACAAAAACTCTTTAGAGCTTTGCACGATCCTGTTTTGTGTCTCTGTCAGAAAATATCGACATTACTCTGCTAAATAAAAATACCAAGAATAAGATACTATTACACGCGAAGACTAATGAGATATTAAGTCTCTAAAAAGTATACATTCTTACTTGTGTATGAATCGGAAACGAAATGTTTGCTTCTGCGGCCCTGGTTTGACCCAGGGTTAGGTTGCTAGTCTTTGATGACCGAGGTCGTGGGCTCGAGCCCTGAGATATATGTGAAGCGCCTTAACAGAGATTAATAATAACAATGATAATAATAATGCATTTGATAAAGCGCCCTCAGAGAACTCAATTTATTTCTAGGCACTTTCTCCTAAGGCGCTACCAAATGACTTATATATATTTTCCTTGATCCCAGTAATAGGCATCGCCTGCACTTACGTCTTGACTTACTTGTGCACTAGTCAGAACTGGGGTACTATCGAAGTTATCACGCTATGAAATCTTGGAAGTACCAAGCTATAAGAACCAAAATTCATCGAAGCCCTGAAAATGCAAATGCAACAATCCCGCTGCTAGAAAGTATTTCGCTCTCTTAAGCAACTCTCGGTCTTGGTAACACATTTCTGTTAAGAAGCGAAGATCGCGTGGTCGTAAAGAATTCTTTGACGCTAGTTCTTACCAGCCTGAATAGGTGAACACGCAGCTGTAGATCGCTTTCGCCCACTCCACCGGCTCTGCGCTCGTATGACTGAAGACGTCAACAAGGTTGTAATCTCTTCCTAAAGTATGCATCATGCATTTAAAATTAAGAAAGACAAGGAATAATTGCATTTATAAGCACTACAGCCGGCCCAAACCTTACTAACATGCCAAGACTCAATGTGCCGACCTTGTGACTTGGTATAGGTATTTTTCAGATCAAATTGCTCGTTCATATATCTCTCCAAGTGCCATATAGTCAGTTTGGACTGCCCAGCTAAGGGTTGGTACTGGTGAACAATGAAAAGACGACCAGAGTGAATAATTGAACAGGGATTCATTGACCCAGAAAGTATAATCTGACCGCGTTGGAATAAGCAACCATTAGTCTTTCGCATCCGTCGTATGACTTAGTGCTTTTTCCGAAATTGTCAGCTTCCAGATAGATTTTAATAGACGATTACGTTTTGAAACGTCTGAAAACTTGATCCTTGTGGGGAGCATCTCAGACCGATAGTTTCATCTAGCATGAGCTGCACGAGCCATAGGCCACGCATGCGATTAGGTAGATCTCACAAGATGGCATGTGCTCTCTGTAAACAAATCTTACATGCACCAGCAGTACTTATTTAATTGTCTAGGCCCATCAGAGAACTCGTGATCCTAGTCTGCAGTTAGCTGTCACTCCTGTCGTGACACATCAAGAGGGCGGGATCAAAGATGTGAATTTCACAGCAGCACAACGGTCGCACATGCTACGGCGACGTGCCGCGCTTACTTACTAGCAAAATTTAGAGCTGACATAAAAATTGCTCTCGATTTGAGTTTAAGCTTAAAATATTATTTTGTGCCAATTTCATAGTCGCTTCTCAATGGAACACACCGCATCGACTTATAAGCAGCAGTCCACTGGCTTATGCAGTTTGTCCTCGAGTTACATCCGCATGGCCTCTCACCATTGCCGTGAGCAGGCTGAGTTCCTCAAGATGCTCGAAGCTCCGCGCCTTCAAGCATCCTTCAAGCATCCTTCAAGCGCCTTCAAGCATCCTTCAAGCGCCTCCAAGCACTCTTCAAGCAGTGGCCGAGAGGCGGCCACTGCCAAACTAGTCTTCACCAGATGACACGGCGGCTGCGAGATCTGGGCTACGCTCACACTTACCAAGGCCGAGTAGGACCAGGCCGGTTGCGATTATTGACGTCAGCGCAAGGCACTTCGTTATCAAAAAGAATTCATGCAGACGGCCGACCGCACTCATGTTGATGCAGTTGACAAGGGTGAGCAGCACTAAAAAGAGCGAACGCATTTTTTCACACGCAGATTTTCGCTCGCTGACGCATTCGATCTTCGCAGCACGCGTAGACCGAAATCATCGGCATGTTAACACGGGCCACAGCTTCGCGCCATTTTTTTAAGCATCCTGTATTCAGGCAATTCAATCTGTGTCACTGAGGTCCAAACCACGTGACAACCAATTACTTTGGCCGACGGAAGGAGAAGAAAGGACGCGGCGAAACTCTTTTCAAAGACTTTATATTGTGGCTCAATTCAATCGTGGAAAAGGCACTTTTTCACACAGCGACTATCGATTTGAATGCTCGAAGAGACAAAAAGTCAAGGCAGATGCCCCATAATAGATACTAAAAATAATAATACACTTGATAAAGCGCTCTCAGAGAACTCAGTCTCTTTCTAGGCACTTTACATTTGCTGCAAAAGAGACACGATCGAATGGTGAGTGGTATCATGCTTGACAAAGAACATGATTAAAACGGTTAGGGGTGACATGCACAGGGTCAGCATGCGAGTTTAGTTAGTGGCAGCACGCACAGTGTCTGCACGGATAAGCACATAAAGGACGAATCACAGGGACCAACTAAATGCTGTCATGAATAGGTGCGTTTTTAATTTCGTTTTAAGTGTGGTCAAGTCAGGAGATTCGTGACGGAAGTCGGGAGTGAGTTCCAGGCTTTAGGAGCGTATGAACTAAATGCACGGTCTCCAAATTATTTGAAGTTTGTACGAGGTATTGATAAAACGTTAATTTCCGAAAAGCGAGTAGTACGACGCTTGGCCGGGAGGGGGAGTAGATCTGATAGGTAGGCTGGAGCCAAATAATGAAGGGACCTAAAATTGAGATAAAACCTTGAATTCGATGAGTTGCTTTACTGGTTGCCAGTGCAGATCGGTGAGAAGTGGTGTGACGTGGCAACTGCGACGCTCACGATAGAAAAGCCTAGCTGCAGAGTTTTGCACCAGCTTTAAGCGCCTGATTGCACATTCCGGTAGGCCAGCAAGCAGTGAGTTACAGATAAAGGAACCATAGAGTGAAAATTGAGAGAACAGTGGTTATAAACCAGAAACTTACTGCTGCCTGCAATAGGCAGACCCGAGGCTAGTAATAAATTGCGACGAATGTGTATCTCCGTCTGTAAGTCCACAAAGCCACAAAGACTATGTGGGTGTTACGCAGAAGAGTTTTTTTATAGTGAATTCACAACCTAAGCGAATTTTGGCACGCTTTCGGTCAACAACATACTTTATCTCACGCAACAAAGAGAAATTCGGAAGCATAGCAGAGTCAGGAGAGTAGTTGAGGTAGTGAGTAGCATGGAAGTACCAGCTCAGGACCACTGGAAAGGATGCTCCATAGTCGGCAGCAGGTGAGTAGTTGTCGTTGCGTAAGAATCGTCGAAGCTAGTCCCACAGTCTCAAAGGACCTGCAGAGCAAAAGTGGCTGTCGCCAGCGGTCAGGTGGCAAGTGATAGCCTGTTCTATTGGTAGATCAAAAGCCGAGTCGCTCCACCATAGAGTTTGCTGCAGGCAGTTTGCTAGGTCTTGGACAGACATTTACCATCTAGAGCAGAATCAGCCATTATTTCTTTAGTCTGTTGAAGCTTGTTCTAGTGGCAAACTTTTGAACGGTTTTTGGTAACGAGGTAGGACCCATAAAATATTGCATTCGCATATAGGTGCTATATTTACTTGGATGCCTGTACGCATAAGTTTAGCAATGCTGATGACGAAACGGATACAGTATTTCTGGGACTGCAACCAGCAAGTGAATATTGTGACTAGCTCATGACCACCATAGCTTTCTAGAGTTTAGGCTATATACGGCTTCCAACGACAGT
This sequence comes from Cristatella mucedo, assembly GCA_009760855.2. Classification (NCBI taxonomy): domain Eukaryota; kingdom Metazoa; phylum Bryozoa; class Phylactolaemata; family Cristatellidae; genus Cristatella; species Cristatella mucedo. The sequence continues at coordinate 6,262,217 of WPIO01000006.1, read as the reverse complement.
ATAGCCAGTTTGAAAGTCTAGTACATTTTGATTTTGCATCGATAACGCTAATAAATAATCATAATTCATTTGTATAGCGCCCTAAGAGAACCGTATTCAGGCGCTTCACATATACCACGGAGCTCGAGCCCACGACCTCGGCCAGACTTTTGTTGGCGGAGAGCATCTTATCCGAGGTTCAACTATGAGCATCCGAGGTAAGTATTTTCGTAGCTGACCACATGTTAAAGCAAAAACGGACACTCCTCGCATGCTTCTTCAAACCTTGTCCCTTAGAGCTTGGATGTATGTGTACGAATCTTTCACACTTCACCAACTCTCCGCATGCACGCACCCCACCGAGCAAGTCTCTGTGGCGCATTTTTAGATAAATTCTTATTCCTTACTTATTTATATGGTTACCCTTGAATCGCCAACTCCTCTTAATCTTGTCGATTAGCTCTAATGAACCTATAATGAACCTAGCATATAACGTAGCCTCTAATTAACCTCGAACCCTTCAGAAACTATGCATTCGCACGCCTAGGAAACTGAAGAACCTACTACCGAATGGCACAGCGTTCCCAGATTTCAAGACACATAAAGGCGAACGGAAAAAACCCATCTCTTCCTCAAACCATATGTATTAATAATGCGGAACGCCCAGTATGCGAGTGTTGTGAACATCGGCTATATTTTTCAGGACACAGTTGCTGTGCGGTAGATAAATTAAGCACAGCGTGCCTAAGCATCGCTGTCTCCGTCTCAGCAGTAGCTACAGTGATCGCTTAACGACTAGTGGCAGCCGCCTCTTCAGTTCTTAGTTTTGATTATTGAATTCGCCACATTGGCAACAATTTATGACGCTCGAGGTACGTATACACTTTCGGCGCCCGTCATCTTCTTCGACCTTCAAGGTGCTACCGGATATAGATGGACACGGCCATGCTAAGCCAAGCAGGAAGTCGTACCTTGCCCTTGCTGGAGGACGCCAATTATAGATTGGTTGAAAGTCAAGCCACCGCACGCACTCTTCCGGGTCGGTTCTGGGGAGGGGCATGGCCCGTGGCTGCTACGTCATTTTCGCTTTATGTCCCCACGCAGCTGCACCGCAGGCATTGGCGCGGTTTTTCCAGCACGACCAAGCACTTACCGATGGCGAATGCAGCGACGAGAGTGATCGCGTGGCCTGGCGGCTCGCAGTCAGGAAACACCAGCTTGAGCAGGTACGTGGCAAAGGTCAGCGAAACAATGGCCCGGTCTCCCGGCTGCACTACCAGCAGCATCGCCCACATGTAGAGGAACTGGACGAGTCCGCCTCGGCCAAAGGCGCGCCCGATGTAATGGTAGTCGCCGCCCGACTGAGGCATCATGGCGCCGAGCTCTGCGTAGCACATCGAACCGACGAGAGCAGAGACGCCGCCAAACGCCCATACGACGAGGGCTGCGCCCGCCGACTCGACGTGCCGCAGGACCGCCACTGGCGTGACAAAAATCCCGCTGCCAATCATGAGGCCCGCTATCATGCTGACTGCCGTAAAGGAGCCCACGCTTCTCCGCAGTCTGACTTCTTCGTCTCTCCACTCCACCCGTTCGCTTCCGACCGCCATTACTTGCGGTCTATGAAAATCTAGCCAACTACGGACAGCTCGAGCCACCGAGAGCGAGTGACGGTCAAGGCGGCGTGACTCGCACGGGAAGCCAGCTACAGTAAGTTCAGCTGGCGCCCAGAGCTCGCACCAACGCCGTGCAGTGCAGCTGAATAGCTCTCAGCACCAATACCATGCAGTGCATCTGGATAACTCCCGCACCGTTACTGTGCCGTGCAGCTGGATAACCGAGCAATCCGCAGCATGCCCGCTGGGAGCCATCTGATTAAAAGTATTCGATTCGGGGTGCAGGGCGAGTGCCTAGCCGCGGTTATCATAAGCCTGCACAGCAGAAGCGGTCACTCGATAGTCGCACTGTTATTTGGATCTACTCTGTCGGCTGCACGAGCTCGCTGCTAGATTTCATCAAGCGATCGCTTGCTTCGGGCACTCATCAAAGCTGTAGGAAATTGCTGCACGCCTCCTCGTTACTTTACGATTGCAATTAAATATTCCTGTGGTCGCGTGCTCGTTCTTGCTCTTATTCTGGGACTCGCCCCCACCATTTCATTCCACCACATTCCACATTTCCCAATCGCCACAGCCGCAGTGTTACAAACGGTGCATAGTGGCTCCCACGTCCGGGCAGAACGAGACCGAAAACGCAGGCCCCAGTTCCAGCCGACGCTCGACATGTAGCGGCAAAGCCCTGAGCCCTGGAGTCGCGGGTCAGTGACGCCAGTAGGCGCAGCGATTGCGGAACACGGCTGCAACGAAAAGCCTTGCACCGCGCCTTATTATGCCAACTCCATATCCACAATGTAGAAACGCCTTTTTTTTTAACAGCGACGGAGAGTTACCGGCGTTCACTAGCGGCCATTAAGTACTGCAAATCTCCTTCAGCTCAAAGCGTAGATCTAAAGCTAGCTCAGCTACTTAGGCACCAACTCTTGAAGCACGAATCCCTGCCTATCACGTTGTTTTGGCTTCTATGCTGCATGGGCCATGGATCTCGCATAACTGTTTCCTAGCTAATGTAATTCAGAAACTTCGAACCACGAATATCAGTCATAATCTGGTTGATTTAGGACGCTACCATGTCAGCAGCTCTGCGCTAACTCTCCTCTCTTAATTCTGATAATTCTGATTAATTTTGCATTCAATGCAGATTGACTTACTGTAAAAGTGTTGCACAGAAACCATGAAAGAAATACCAGACTTTGTATTCTTTCTAAACAAAGCGCATGAAGTAGATTAGGATGACATCGAGCACTTGACGCTCAGTTAATATCTTTGCAAATTATTTGGAACGGTGAATTTAAATAGCATACTTTTCTCAGAAAAAAGTTAGTTTTAAAATTGGTAGCTCGATCATGTTGGCAATTGTGACGAAACGAGAAAAAGTTCAATAATAAACTCGTCCAGTACAAAATCCGACACTGACCACAATCACACCCCCTGTAAGGATCGCGAGCATGCAGTGAGTCATCAGATGGGCTCGTAATTCAGTCGAGCAGCAAAAGAAGCTTACATATATAGCAGTAGAATTTTGTGGAAAGTCTTTCGGATCAACTGCATTCTTCAAATTTACGCGTGGTGAATTCGTCTTACTTATATAAATAAATATATAAATAAATAAATACATACATACATATATATTTACATAGTGTATTTGTAATGGACCCCAGGATAATTTAATCTTCATTCAAGCACGTCGTGTGTGCCACGGAGCTCGAGCCCACGTTCTCGGACAGACCTTGGTTGGGGCGAGCGCCTTAACCACTGGGTCAAACCGCCTTTTGCCGATGTTAGGCTGGAGATTTCTCTAGCGACTTCAAAGCCAAAGCGACTTTAGGTGGACATATGGTAGCAAACAAACTTCATCTCACTCAACAAAGCTAAAGCGAGAGCAGGAGTAGATGAATCTGGAGGATTTCGGGGAGGCGGCATAGAAGTAGCAGCCTTTAGAAGGAGGCTGGAAAGAAGCATAACACGAGGCCTCTAGGAGAGAGATGTGATCGTATCGGAATTTTGAAATTATTTTCCTATTATAAGACAATCGGAGAACAGTCTTTCCTTCGTAGAAGTCCAGTTGAAATAATTTCCGTGCTTATTGTCGAGAGAGATCTTAAAGACATAGCTAAGTTAAGACTGGTCCAGCAGCATGAACGCAGCCACCGTAAAAGGGTCAAGCTATGATGGGCATTGTGAGTCGCAGTTAGAATTTTGACTAAATCTTTTGATAAACATTGCAGCTACTGTAATTTAGGAGACACGTGGCTGAATTTCTCGGACTTGAATATCTGACTTGGATAGTCGTCATTTTCATTTCGCCCGAATCGGGGAAAAATTTGTGCAAAAGAAATTCATCTGCCAAAATTGACTAAGGTTTAACATAGTGAAATGTATTTAGTAGTAATACATTTTTGCGGATTCATTAATCATTATGATAACGCCCATGAACAGTTTAATTTAATTTAATTTATTTTTTTTTAGTTTTTTTAATTTAATTTAAATTTAATTTAAACACGTTAATATACAACGAGATCAACCGGCACGCCATCACAGAACGGAAAAGTTGATAAACGTAGTAGAAATAAAAGTGTTAAATGTACCTCATAAACATAAAGTTACTTATGTTTTCGGGTATAATCAAGAGTTGATTATCGCTCATAAAGCCATTTACACAGAAAACATTCGCTCAAATATATATTCACAATCATTTCTATATTGCTCAACTGACGTGTGCCTAATTTCTTGGTATTTGGATGATTATTTTTCTATGGTGGCTCATGTGCGTGACCCTACTCAATTCCAGGATCACAATCTCGGTCGGATGTTCTCCCGCAATTGTAAGCTGTCAACCTCAATGATTACCAATTTCTACAATCCGACAGTTTACGGACCTCTGTTTTTTTGTCGTATTTATACTCTTTGATATCTCAAATTGCGTACGACTAAATTCTAAACTTACTTACTCACTAAACCCTAAGAACCCCAATATTGCAGTGGTTCTCACAATTATTTTCTTTGTACTTCTGCTTAGTCCACAATCTGACCTGCCATCATTAGTGAAATGTTAAAAGGTTATGTTAAGCAGCAATTTACTCGGCGGAAGCTTGAACTAGCGAATTAAAACATCAGGAACAACTTTCCACCGACTGGAATACGAGGATTATTTAACTCGTACTAATTTTCATATGCTTGCGTAATGTATCTCCATCTGTAACTCCATGAAGTCATAAAGACCATTTGGGTGTTACGCAGGAGAGTCTTATACAGCGCACTCACAGCCTAAGCGGCTTTCGGTACGTATTCTGTAGCCAACAAACTTCGTCTCACGCAACAAAGAGAAAGCGGGAAGCATAGTAGAGTCAGGAGAGCATTTAAGGTAGTGAGTAGCATGGAAGTAGCAGCTCAGGACCACTGAAAAGGATCAGCCATAGTCGGCAGCAGGAGAGTAGTTGTCGTTGCGTAAGAATTGTGGAAGCGACTTCCTCTGTCTAGGACCTTCAGAGCGAAAGCTTCTGTCGCCGCCGGTCTTTAAGCAGAGAAATGGAACAGTTAATTTATTGTAAATACAGGGCCTGAGGGCACGATGAGGCTGAAACTAATGCAGCAGTCCAGCTAGGTATGGAGGAGCCAAGCCGTGGCGGGCCTTGTGGGTCGGCATAAGAACTTTGCTCTGTATCCGTTGATCAACCGGCAGCCATTACAGCTCTTTTAGCAAAGGAGAAATGCAGTCAACCTCTGGGATTCAAAAACTAGACTTGCAGACATATTCATAGCCATCTGCACTGGCCTAGTTGCTTCTCTTTCGATAGCCCCGGCCAAAAGGGAATTACAATAATCAAGCCGAGACAGAACTAAGGAGCCAGTTAAATGTTTTGCAAACCACTGTGGAAGACAGCTCCTAATCTTGGATAGGGATAATAATAATGATAATAATAATAATAATAATGCACTTGATAAATCGCCCCCAGAGAACTCAGTCTCTTTCTAGGCGCTTTACATTTGCTGCAAAGGGAAGCGCGATTGATAGGTAAGTAAAACTATGCTTGATAAACAACATGAGTAACATTGCTAGGGGTGACATGCACAGGGTCAGCATGCAAATGTGGTTAGTGGCAGCATGCACAGTGTCAGCACGCATAAGCACGTGAAGGACGAATCACAGGGACCCACTAAATGCTGTCCTAGATAGGTGCGTTTTTAAGTTCCTTTTAAATGTGGTCAGGTCAGGGGATGTTCTGACGCAGGTCGGGAGGGAGTTCCAGGCTTTGGGAGCATACGAACTAAATGCACAGTCTCCAAAGGATTTAAGGTTTGTACGAGGTATTTCTAGACTGTTGGATTCCGAAAAGCAGGTGGTACGATGCTTGGCCTGATGGGGGAGTATGTCGGAGAGATTCCCTGGAGCCATAGAATGAAGTGACCTAAAATCATCAATTAACTCGCTATACTCGCTAGCTAAAATAGCAGCTGCCTGGGTTCATATGAGTAGCCATAATAATGCCAACGAGGTCCCTGATTTGAATTTCGAGAAGTATCTAATCGTGTCAAGCAGCAGGAGGGCGTGTCTGACGACAAGCTGCCGGAGACGCCCTTTTCGGTTGGTCAAAGGTGAGAGGGGCAAAGATGCATCACAGAATGGCGCTCCTGTCAGTTGCAAGGACTGAAGCCCTTAAATTATTTTTGAGTGCACTACATGAGGTCTATCTTCTCTGCGAAGGACACGCTCGAGGTTTCTCGAGCAGTTAGCAAACACTTTCAACCTGACCAAGCGAAAATTCAAGGAGTGGAGATAATTTCGTGAAAAAAGAATTTTGGGATCGAACGATGTTGTTTTTCGAGTGCCAATAAAATATGTGATCGACGGTGCTGGCCATTGCGCTGGGTTTGCGATTGAGGGCGGCAGTTAATGAAACGATCAGTGCAAAGTATGAAATCCTAGGGTGCAGTCACATTATGTTCGCATGGGCCGAGAGAAAGGGCCGAGCATCTAGAAAACCTCGACAGCTGCTAGATAGTTGTCTACGAATATCCATTCAGTCCATACTCGGTATCATACAGACAAACAATACTTTGCTATTCCCTCTGAGAAGGTCGTAGTTCGCTCACAGCAGCGGATGCTTAGACCAAATTAGCCAGCAGTAGGTTCGGTCGTCGTGACGATTGGTTCTATCATTCAGTACATCCACACCCTAGAGAGGCGTGTGGCAGGTGTTCTTCTCTGAATCACTCCCACAAATAGCGCTGCATAATTACATGCAAGACAGCGTGACCGTGGATAGAGAGCAAACGTGAGGGATAGCAGTGGAAGCCTTTTACCGTATAAAATTTCAAGCGATTGACAAATTAGACAAATTTGTGAATCCCTCCCAGCCTTCGAGCACCTCAAATCCTCTCAACTCACTTGGTGCATGTATTGATGACATCCGCACATGGATGGCAGCAAATTTTCTAAAACTAAACGATGATAAAAAACTATATTAGTTATGGGAAACCAAGTGTGATTCGGAAATTGGAAAGGCTGACGCTCAAAATTGACTCTGCCACCAAATCTCCAGTTGAATCAGCTCGGAATTTACGTGTCATGTTTCAAAGTGACCTCTCGTTAGACGACCACATCAGCTCTACAGTCAAGTCTGCTTACTTTCAGCTTCATAACATTACTAAAATTCGGGCTTATTTAGATAAAGATACCACGTCTAAGTTGGTCCATGCATTCGTGACATCTCGTCTCGACTTCTGCAACTCACTGCTTACTGGCCTACCAGCATGTGCGATCAGGCGATTGCAGCTGGTGCAAAACTCTGCAGCTAGGCTTGTCTGTCGTGAGCGTCGCAGTTGCCACATTACTCCACTTCTCGCCGACCTGCACCGGCTACCAGTCAAGCAACGGATTGACTTCAAGGTTTTGTCGCTCACTTTTAGGTCCCTTCATTCTATGGCTCCAGCCTATCTCTCCGACATACTCCCCCATCAGGCCAAGCATCGTACCACCTGCTTTTCGGAATCCAACAGTCTACAAATACCTCGTACAAACCTGAAATCCTTTGGAGACCGTGCATTTAGTTCGTATGCTCCCAAAGCCTGGAACTCACTCCCGACTTGCGTCAGAGCATCCCCTGACTTGACCACATTTAAAAAGAATCTATAGATACACCTAGTTAGGACAGCATTTAGTGGGTCCCTGTGAATCGGCCTTCTTGCGCTTATGCGTGCTGACACTGTGCATGCTGCCACTAACCACATTTGCATGCTGACCCTGTGCATGTCACCCCTAACCATGTTATTCATGTTGTTTATCAAGCATGATATTACTCACCATACAATCGCGTTTCCTTTTGGAGGAAACGTAAAGCGCCTATAAAGATATTGAGTTCCCCGAGGGTGCTTTATCAAGTTTATTATTATTATTATTATTGTTAACGATATTGAACGAGGCTGTTCTTGCATTGACTGTGCATTCTTCGAAGGTACCAAGTAGAGTGCTTAGCTAACAGGTGGTATAAAGTGCCGGTATACTCGCATTATGCAACCGCAAAGTCGGCTTGACAAAAACAGCTGAAGCTATTTTATTTTATTTTTACTTAATTTTTGTTCGCTGTCGGGTACAGCGAGCAAGTAATCGGTCTCCCTGCTGAGCTACTCTGGAGCGTCAGGTCCAAACTGACTGCGGTTGGCTAACCATTGGCTTTTTCTCACCTCCACAGGCTTTCGCTCTCGATCCAAGTCGGACCCACGAGACAAAAATTCTCGGTCTGCCACTCATGCTTGCAACCAAGCGTGCCACCCACGGGACGTGTGAGCTTACGTAGCCGGGTTTGAACTCCAATGAGCAGAGTATACGCTGGGCAAATCAACATTTTATATCCATATGGGGGACAAGTGTACGTTGAGAAAGTGACTGCGTACACCCCCCCCCGGCCGGAATTCTAGAGTGCACATTGTTTATAGCTGTGCAGTACGTAGCTCTCAGTTCAGAGTTCGCAGTTCGAAGGGGAGTTGTAGGCCTCGCCTCCCTCCCCCACCGAGGTCGAGGTCGTGGCCGTGGAGGTCGTGGCCGTGCGCGCAGTCCTGAACGGGAAAGCCGAAGGATACTACGCAGCTTGCCGCCTCGCGGTTTGGCAGCTTTTATTACGTCGTCAGTAAGCTCCTGGACGAACGATGGAAGTTAAAGCTAAGGTCGACATACGGCGCGCCGGTCGTACCGAACCGCCTCCGGTAAGATCCGTCGCGGCTAGGGGCTGTCCAGAGAGTCTACATTCCGCTCCATTCCGCACCGTACTGGCTAGGGGCTGTTTGGAGAGTCTACCTTCGGCTCTGCTACGTGCAGCCCCACTTTTTACCCCCTCAATTACAAAGTGAGTAAGACAGCCGTAGGCGCCAGGGCAAGGAGGAGGCGAATGACATACCGTCGAATGACACATCGAGAGGACAAATAGCCAAGTACTGTCTGTGAACTGTTTCTCCCCACCGGTTGCCAAGCAGACAGACCAAACGACCACGCCCTAGGGCACCTTGGTTGCGGTTTTGTCGCTGCCGTCGCCCGCGAGTCCCGTTTTGTGAATAGTATCGTCATCGGTTTCCAAGCCACGAGAGAGAGAGACAGAGAGAGAGAGAGAGAGAGAGAGAGAGAGAGAGAGAGAGAGAGAGAGAGAGAGAGAGAGAGAGAGAGAGAGAGAGACAGAGACAGAGAGAGAGAGAGAGAGAGAGAGAGAGAGAGAGAGAGAGAGAGAGAGAGAGAGAGAGAGAGAGAGAGAGAGAGAGGAGAGAGAGAGAGAGAGAGAGAGAGAGAGAGAGAGAGAGAGAGAGAGAGAAGAGAGAGAGAGAGAGAGAGAGAGAGAGAGAGAGAGAGAGAGAGAGAGAGAGAGAGAGAGAGAGAGAGAGAGAGAGAGAGAGAGAGAGAGAGAGAGAGAGAGAGAGAGAGAGAGAGAGAGAGAGAGACAGAGAGACAGAGAGACAGAGAGAGACAGAGAGAGAGACACAGAGAGAGAGAGAGAGAGAGAGAGAGAGAGAGAGAGAGAGAGAGAGAGAGAGAGAGAGAGAGAGAGAGAGAGAGAGAGAGAGAGCAAGAGAGAGAGAGAGAGAGAGAGAGAGAGAGAGAGAGAGAGAGAGAGAGAGAGAGAGAGAGAGAGAGAGAGAGAGAGAGAGAGAGAGAGAGAGAGAGAGAGAGAGAGAGAGAGAGAGAGAGAGAGAGAGAGAGAGAGAGAGAGAGAGAGAGAGAGAGAGAGAGAGAGAGAAGAGCCAAACTGGTTCAAGCCGAAGCGGAGCGGAGCGAAGCAGAGTTCAAGCCGAGGTGAGTCCAGTCTGCTGCAGCAGCCGAAGGAGAATGGGCGGCGGCGAGACCGGTCCGACGTCGCTGTTGGCGCTGGCTTGCGACGGCAGCAGCCCCTCCCCTAAGAAGCGTGGGCGCTGCCCCGTTGCAGCTGCGTCTTTCTCGTCCAGTCGCGCTTCGGCGATTGCTTCGAGGAAGCGCCAACGCCGCCGTGGCGCTACTGCCACAGAGCTCCTGCGCCAGGCTCATTTAACCGCCATCCTCTGCTCAGCGTCCGTTGATCTGGTGCTGCGCTGTTTGACATCGGTAGCCGTTGAGTGCTCTTTCCCACTTGTCCGCTCCGCAAAGAATAGCTCAGGACTGGAGCATTTGTCTCTTCTCTGCTTGGGAGCGGCTGTTGGAAGCAGCGGCAGACTTCGGCGATGTTGTGCAGCCATCGAGGCACTGCTCATAGCCGACTCAAGTTTCCAACCCTTACCCTCCCCTTTAGTCTTGCACCGTACTTTAAATCTAGTTTTTGCTCAGTTTGCTGCACTCCGAATACGTCACACACGTGCCGATTACGCCCTCCGGCGCTGCTGCCGGTCGCGCCGCTGATCGAGCTACTGCTACCGTGCACAAATGTTAGATCGTTTTCTGAGCCATGGCGGAAGTATTTACCTCTCATGCTCATGTCACATTATTACAACTCAGGTTTCGGGCAAGCTGGTTGCGTTCACTTTTCCCCATCAGCCAATCAGCTCGTGCTTAATTCTGCTGCTGCCGATCCATGCATACTAGTTTCCTTGTTCTCCTTTTCCACCTTCCTGCCACGTCCTTCCTCTCACTCTCTCACTCCCTCCTCGCTCTCTCGCGCTCTCTCTCTCTCTCACTCTCTCACTCTCACCTTCCCCTCTTTTTTCTTTCTCTCCCCTTCTCTCTCTCTCTCTCTCTCTCTCTCTCTCTCTCCGTCTCCCTCTCCTCTCACCCTCTCTCCTCTCCCTCTCTCTCCTGTCACTCTCTTTCTCCTTCTAACTTTCATTCTCCGTCTCACTATTTCGTCTTCCCTTTCTCTCGCCCTATCTCCCTCCCTCTTTCTCCCTCTCTCTCTCTCTCTCTCTCTCTCTCTCTTCATCCTCGGTCTTAACCCTTGCCGGCTAGTATCAAGATAAATGCAAACTATGAGCTGCTGCAATTTTAGGTCAGCAACTGACGTATCACCTAGAAAATTGTGACAACTTTACGTACTTCTTGGTTTACCTTTGCATTGTGTACAGACCGCGGCTGCTGTTTCAGTCTGCTCTCTTGCTATTCGGTGAGACGCAATGGATGCACGAAAAGTCGAATTCCGTGTTCTCACTCTCAACTGCTGGTAAGTCAAGCTGGCGTCTGCATGTCTATTGCATGCATGTTTTGTTAGCTGCCAACCAAGGATCGGTGCCTCCCTCAGAATGACACAGTCCCAGAAGTGGTACGAAATAAGCATCGAAACAAATATGGTGAATTACCTCATTCGCTATAATCACGCACCTCGATCTCGGTCGTGGCTCTGAGCCGACCACGTACGTATAGGCTGGCAAGCGTTCTGTAAGGAACTCATACGTTTTTGAGGGCTCACTTAAAGAAGCCGACCTTGAGCACGTGTCTGTGGCCATATGGTGGAAGGGCTCAAATCCAGAACTGTGCATGTTATGGGTACATGTACGAAATTTGGCACGATTGCTGATCTTGCTACTCCAAATTACTTTTGGGGGTAGAGATATCGTGAATTCAGCCTGAGCTGAATTATATGACGTAATCCACCATGGCTGCCAGGAACGGATTATATGTTAAAAAATAGTAAAAGTTTTCTGATCGAAAATGGTGTTATATTACTTTCAAAATTATAATTATAGACATCTAATAAAATACCATTCAAGACTTCAAATTTCGACCTAGAGCCGAGTCTTGCTTATTAATCTAAAATGGCCACAATAGAAGCTCATTGCTTATTTTACTGCCTGTATAGCGCATGTAATGATTAACAAATTCGTCGCTAAGTTAAAGCCAAATCTGAAGGTGTTGCTTAAGCATTTTCTCATGAAATCACGTCTCCCATGGCAAATGAAACTTGTGTTAATGAGGATAATCGGGCAAGTTGTTTTTAGTGATTTATGGAAAGCCTAGTCAAACACTGGGCACAAACACTCTTTAGTTCCACAGACATGTTAAGTTCGGTATACAGATAAGTTTTTTAATATGAAAAAATTAACTGTATTGAAAAATAACTTCGCCATATGAATGACGGATAGTTTGGTGGCAATGTAAATATAAACTTATTCTTCCGTGCATCTGCTTATGCCAGTGCATAGCTTAGTTCGCCAATGTCTTGGTACAACATATTTTCACCATTTCTTGCATCTGTGGTTATATGGACATCAGTTCGTTAAAGCTTGTGAGGGCTTGGATGGATGCATTCTTATAGGCTGCAAATGCCCACTTGAATTTTCTTCTCCCAGTCGCCAAGTTCAAGAAGCTTAGGTTAAGAATTACCACGTGGTTCTTTTGGAGCAACTCTCGATCAATCTAAATCAATGGCACTGTGATGAACAGGGTTAGGTTCTACCTCAGGGAAAGATATCAGAGTGTTGAGATGTAAATGGCAGTCGGCTATTGGGTTAGCCCTGAAAGTATGTGGTACGTCAGGGTTCGGTCTTTACTCCCAGTCTTTTCAATGACCCAATGACCAATACCATCGCTAAGGAAAATCTGGGCTTTCATTACTACGCCGATGACACCAAGCTTTCCTTATCCTATGATCCTTTGCAGCCTTGTTCTGCATTCGACTCGAAGCCTGCATCGACATTTGCATTCGGACTGCCACTGTCTTCACCAACTTTTTTGGCAATAAAACCAAACGTAATAGTGATGGGAAAGCCTATTGTCACCCTCAGTTGGCCGACATGTCCCAGAAGACCAGTCCATCTGGCGTCACTCCTGTGATGTCTGCCCATAATCCGTGAATACGATTTCAACACGTCGTCAGATGAATGCATTGCCGCCACCTGTGTAAATCACCTACGTTCAGCTAAGGAACATGGTCAAATTCATGAGCTGCTTCGACATGAGTTAAGCTGTGAAACTAGTTCGTGCGATTGCATCAAAATTATTGCAATTCCTTTCGTTCAGAACTCCCAGCCTGCGCCCTCAATCGTCTGCAACTGGTGCACAATTTACCAGCTCGGCTGGTCTTTCGTCGTCACCATAGCTACAGCATCGCACCAGCTCTGTCTAACTTCCATTGGTTCCCTACCTAATATCGCAACGACTTCAAGTTCCTCTGTCTGGCATGTGCAGGTCGCTGCAGTCGCTTGCACATGCAGCCTATCTATCCGACCTGCTCATTCTTCTGTTGATTCCACACATGCCAGACAGTCTGTTTCCCTAAACAGGTGATGCATGCATGGAACCGTATCAAAGCCAGTTAAAAAAAAAAGCGGAAAGAATATTGCTTGGCTCTGATTGGTGAGCCGTGGTGGCACACTAGATGAGGCGGTTACTTTTCACGACCTCGGTCCCGAGGTCGTGGGTTCGAATCCTGTGGTGGGTGATCCTTTATTGCCACTGCAAGCAGTGGTGATAGCCGTCAAGGCTCGTCTGTCGGTATACAAAAGAGGCTTTTGAATCAGCTAGTATTTATTTATTTATCAGACCTAGAGAGCTTGAAATAAGAAGAGCCGGTATACGTCTGAAGTGAAGGTCTGTAAGCAGGATCTTCCACGGAGGGGGGGGTGGGTGAGAAGGCCATCATAAAGACCGATGGCATGATTTCCTGATAGAACTCAGGCAGGTTCGGCACAGTTCGGCTGCTTGCCTCGAACGTTTGGTTTAAATTTACTCGCTCGGTCCTGCTTAGAGTTGTTGTTGGATGCTGAAACAGCAATGTTGCAGTTCTCGACCGAGTTCATCGAGGTCGTGAGACTTTTGACGATCTTATATATAACTGCAGTACTGAAAACGTTTTTGTGGCTGATTAGACAGACGGCGCTTTGTTCAGTAAACTGCTGGCAAGCTCTCTGACAGATGTCCGAAGTTTTGAAGCATCTTGGGTAGCTTATGCTCAAACAAAAATTGAAAGGCATTTCAATTATCTCATACTTGCGAGCCTGAGAATGACAAAGGTTGGTTTCATCCAAAGTTAAGATGGGATTCGGCATCCCCTTCTCTTTACAATGACATGTCGATTATAATGGCTGCCTAGTATTTGTGCAGTCCAACATATCCGAGACGGATATGTTAATTCAAATGCAATGCAACTCGTATATATGGCAAATGGGTGCCTGCAATATGGTAATCATGCAGCACGATTCTCACGACTACCGAAGACTCGGGAGCACTGTCTCGCGGACAATATCCATAAACGGATCCCGTAAACAAGCTAGACATGCTTAAGACGTTTCCGCGCACGATTCGCGAAGCTGGTTCCATCATTCCAAACCAACAGCTTCATCATTGAAGTACTGTCCCAAACAATTTTGAAAGCTTTGCAGCTGTGCTGGTTGTCAAAGCCAAGACAAACACCTTCTGCTCATCTGGCAGAACGAGTAACGAAATAACTCAAACCACTCCGCGGGAAGCTGGTGATGTGCGTGGCACCCAGCCCTGGGTTTTTTAACGTATCTCCTTCTGTAACTCCACAAAGCCACAGAGACTTGTGGGTATTAAGCAGGAGAGTTTTCTGTAGCGCACTCAAAGCATAAGCAGCTTTATGTATGCATTCGGTAGCCGAGAGACTTCATCTAATGCAGCCTTTTAGTCTCAGTATTTAGTGGGTCCATGCAATTCGTCCTCTGTGTGCTTCTGCGTGCTGACACTGTACTAGCTGCCACTAACCACGGTTGCATGCTGACCCTGTGTATGTTGCCTCTACCCATCATCCTTGTTGAAATTGTGCATGCTATCGCTAACCGTATGCTCGTGCTATCTTTCCATTCATTCAGGATCGAATGTCTGCAAGGCAAGCATTTATTTTATCAGACACCGCTGCAAATTCCGACGGTTTAAATGAAAAATACAGCAGAGTATCGTCGGCATAAACGTGATAGCCGATTCCATAGGCCAGAATCACCTTTCCCTGAGGTCTGGTGGATGAGATCTGATCCCACTCGACACGAATTAAACACGGCCGGATTCATACGATTTGAACCGTGGCAGTGCCACGTCTGCCAGACCGGTTGTTTTTCTCAATCGTTTAAGTAGGATATCATGATTAAAAGCATCAAACACAGCTTAAAAAGCTAGCAGCGTTTTTCCTGCAGTTCTCCAGCAGTTCAAAACTTCGGCGATCGAAAGGTACGTTAATCGACGGATGAATAAGCTGACCATAAATAATATCGCAAAGCAGCAAAGCTCATGAAGATAGGATATATGCCCACACTGCTGGGTGCTACCTTGTCCCCAGCACCAGCTGGCAAAGTAAACAGTTCCCATGATTTAGCTTTAATAGACGAACGTGTTTTGAAATGTACTAGCATCACAGCTAATATAAATAAAGTTACTAGAAATATGCAATTGCTAACTCAAATTCGAGCATAACTACTAGTTGCCGATGGTGAATCTGAACAAGAGCCTGTCAAGAGTGCCACCATATTAAATTCCTACTCTTATCCATTTTTCTTTCTTGGTACCTAGATCTCGATAATAGTAGCAAATTTTAAATAGAAAATATAATTTATTTGGATAGTGCATGAAAAGAGCTTAATCTCTATTCAGGGGCTTCGCATATGCCACGGGGCTCGAGCTTACGACCTCGGTCATCAAATACATTCACCTCGACCTTGCTCGGGCCAGCCCCTTGATCATTGGGCCCCTATGACCATACTTCTAGAGAGATTAGGTAATATTTAAATTCCAAACCCCGTCATTCTATTACTTGATTCATTGTTTTTTCAATTTTGTTTCGGTACCTTATCTCTATGAACTAGGGCAGGGGTATGCTTCTGGTAATTAAATACATTTAATATAATTTATTTGTACAACGCCCCAAGAGAACTTAATCTCTATCCAGGTGCTTCACATATGCCATGGGGCTCGAGCCCTTGAGCTCGGTTATCAAATGCATTCACGTTGACCTCGGTCACTATAGGAAGCACCATAACCTCTGATCCTAACCAGAGCAGACATGTGTGCAACTTTGTGTGGTCGTGGTTAGCTCTGAGTCAGCTGCTGCCTCAGGTCTTGTCCGGCTTCCTTTCGTGCAGCACCGATCAACCACGTTCGTCTCACGGAAGTTGATTAGCTAAGTGGGGATAAATAGCAAACCTTAAAGCTGCATTCAGCTGCAGGCCACCCTAAGCAGTGTTATGCGTGGCGATCCCTATAGCATGCCGGTAAGATTTGCAACGAATCAACCATGGATGTGCCTGTAGATTGTTTTGCTTTACATCTGCTTTATGCCGGACACAGAGATCAAGTGCAATCCAAGCAATCACTTGTTCAGTTTAGCATATTGCACTAGTAATGCCGTATGCATTTGCATGTATTTGTTTGTACTCTGGAATGCCTTGTGAGTGAGTGAGTATGTGCGTGCATGTGTGTGTGAGTGTGTGTGAGTGTGTTTGTGCATGTGTGTGCACCCGTGTGCACGTATGCATATATGCCCACAGGCCAGTGTGCCCAACCCCATGTATGCACGGGTGCCTCTTCTCTTAATGCACATGCATGTGCCCATGACCATACGTGCACGTGCATGCGTGCACACGTGTTGTCGTGAGTGTCGCTCGTGTTGTGTAGAATGGATTCACCAGTCAAGGCGAGCATGGGACTTCTACAAAACATATGAACTTGGCAATGCCCCTGAGATGGCTCTGGCCACCATTTGCTAGTCAATTCTGGAATGAATGCTGGCCGGCTGACTGGTAACTGGGTGTGGGTGATATGTGATAGGTGATAGGTCAGGGAAGAGAGTTGAAGTGGCAAGGGGTGATAGGTCAGGGAAGAGAGTTGAATGTCCCATTGGGAGGGGGCCGGGAGGAAAGGTTGGGGAGAGGAAGGGCTTAAATGCTTGGCTTAAGGAGGGCTGCAACTCAGCGTTTCTCAACTCTGCAACTAGACTGCAACTTTTGCAGGGCGATCGCGATCAGAGGCTTCTGCACCAAGCTAAGAAAGGAGAGAATTTCGGCGATAGCTGAACGCCTTCGAGATGCTGCCTACGATATCGTAGCCCTGCAAGAGGTGAGTGGCATGCCGGCAGCCACCGTCTCGAGGCATGCAGCCTTTGCTGGCCCTTGCTGCCCGACCCTTGTCCCATCTGCCGAAGCCACGGCGGCTGCAGCAGCAGCTGCTGCTGCTGCTACTTCCGTCGTCAGCGCGTCCGTGCCCGGGCTCGTTCAGATCTGGTGCCATGACGACTACGTCAACTTGTCTCTTGGTCTGCAGGAGCAGCTGCCATTCAGCCACTACTTCCATAGGTATCGGTCGCCACGGCAACACACCCCGACTGCGGCACGGGCCTCGTGTGTACCCTGACCTGAGCAGCGAGCGACTCTGTGCATTGACCGTGCAACCCCGTGGGCTGCTGTCCGTCTCAGATTCGGCCTGGCGTTTGCAGTGGCTTCACGGGCAGCGGCATTTGCGTGCTGTCCAAGTACCCCATCCTTCAGACGATGTGGCATGCTTATCCGATGAGCGGCTATGCACACAAGCTCCATCACGGCGACTGGTATGGAGGAAGTGGCGTCGGACTGTGCAAACTGCAGATAGATGAGTCGGTGGTGCACCTCTACATCAGTCACGTGAGCATCGTGCCTTAAGCTGGTCCGGATGCTACAGTGTTGGCAGCAATAGCGCTTCGACAAGTGCGCCCAGAGCAGCTGGTCGGTAAAAGAATTGACAGTGCTTACTCGAGGCACTCGCTGGATGCTCTGCATCATCCTTATACGCTCTAATCAACAAACAAATGATTTACCATTTGTCAGCATCGGCCCTCTGGATGGTCATCGGTTTGCTGTGCAATTGAACAATAGAACAATGCTCACGCACCAACTCTCTAACTGCATTCGATAACGCAGAGCATGTGCAAGCCATCTGCTAGTGGGACCAGAGAGCAGAAATAGTTTACACCTCGAGCAGGGGATTCTTCAGTCACCCGCACAGGCAATCCCTTGCTGTGACCCAAGAGGGTGTGTAGGACTTGCCTTACGAGCACGATACCTTTAGAAGACAGATGTGCATGTGTACTGGCACCATGTCCTCAATGCGATGCATATGGCATCCAAGTGAGTGACACTTAGGGACCACAGTTAGCAACCATCGCACTGTTATGTACCTAGGAGCCCTTTAAAAACAGCGTCTACCTAGGAACCCTTTAAAGGCATTTGAGTTGTTGTTTTTGTTCGAGTAACAGAAAAGCATGCATCACCGATTGACAAAGCAAACCTGGGACTTTCTTTCTTGCTCAGAAGCAGAGAGCAGGAGCTTAGTGATGGAGCACAGTGCAGTTGTGAGACAAAACCACTTCACAGCAATTGCGATGACTGCATCCACACATTAGCTACGTGAACCGGTAAGAAGAGACTTTCATCCGAAGGCTGGGCCGTCGGCACATTGAGATCAAAAGTAGGAGAGCAATTTTGCCGGAGATCAAAGACAGACGAGATTTCAATACCGGGACAAGAAGTGCACCGTTGTTTGCACTGGGCAGTAAAGGATTGCCAGCTGCAGGACTAGAACCTGCCGTCTGGATTGTGAAGTACAATTGTGCATACAACTGTACATTGTGCAAGAACCTTACCCCTGACCAAAAACCCGGCACTGTCAGGCCACCTTGCATCCCTTCTCAAGTTGATGGCTGCCTAGCTATAGTCCAACGCTGACATTTCTCCAGTGTGGTCACTCATCACTGAACCGCTTGGCCGTACCCCTAGGCATGCAGCTTGCTTCGGCAGAGCAGCCCATTGCACTTGGCCAGTAGAGCGTGTCACTCTCTTGCAGGTACATGCCCGCTACACTTTTGATGAGACAGAAGAATACGCTGCTCATCGCACCATGCAGATGCTGAACTTGGCTCAGTTCGTACGACACACGAGCGAAGCATGCGACGCCGCGCTGCTGTGCGGTGACCTGAACACAGAGGACGGTGAGCTGGGCTATCGGCTGCTGCGCAGCCAGGCCCTGCTCAAGGACGCCTGGGCTGAGCAGGTCAGTGTCGGCCGGACTAGCCATCCCGGCTACCGTCTGCCACCCCCTTTGCCTGCCACCCCCTGTACTCCACCCCTTTGCTCGAGTTTCTCGCCCGTTGGTGTCGGCTCTGTACACGTTTCCCGGTCTGACTGCAATGCTGCAGAATCCAAATGCCGGATCCAGAGGGGCTGGCCAAGGACAGACGCACGGCCTGCCCGACAATCCGTTCACCAGTGGCAAAGTGCTCCAGCACAGACCGAATGGCATGCGGATCGACTACATCATGTACCGCCAGAACGACCGTGAGGATGGCGGGCAGCCGTTTTGTTGCCGCACATGTTTGGCTGTCCCTCTAGTTTGGCACGAGCTCCTCTCACTAAGCAGCCTGGCACCAGACGTGAACATGTCCATGCAATCGCCTGCATTGCCCTAAACGCTGGGCTAGCAGCAAATGGCCATTCGCGAAGGCTGCTCGATGGTCTGTATGGGAGCAGGGCGGCATGATGTGAGGGCGGTGTGGGAATTTGAACAATTAGCAATTTTTTAACACGTGGCCAGCGCAGTGAGGATGCACTCGACCAGTGCTTTGCTGCCTATGCAGCAAACCAGGGACCAGAGTGCCTCTCGTGTTTCGAAAATCCATGGAAGCAAAATTGCTCCGCGCGACCGCGATCGAATCTGTTGAAGCTGCTGAGCGGCTGAGCTCCTGACGTGTCGTCAAATTAACAACAAAACAGGTGGCTACACTCAATTTGCTCGTCTGAACAACTAGTCAGTTGACTAGCTGTTCAGACGAGCTGTTTTTGAAGGAGTCTTGCGCAGGAAGCAGCAAAAGAAGTAGAGGTAGTAGAAGAAAAGACTGCATTCTCTCTCTCTCGCTCTCTCTCTCTCACTCACTGTCTGTCTGTCTCTCTCAATCACTGTCTGTCTTTCCCTCCATCCATCCGTCAGTCCAACCATCTGCCTGACTGTCAGTGTCTGTCTCTGTCTGTCTCTCTGTCTGTCTGTCTGTCTCTCTGTCTGTCTGTCTGTCTCTCTCTCTCTCTCTCTCTCTCTCTCTCTCTCTCTCTCTCTCTCTCTCTCTCTCTGTCTCTGTCTCTGTCTCTGTCTCTGTCTCTGTCTCTGTCTCTCTCTCTCTCTCTCTGTCTGTCTCTGTCTCTCTCTCTCTCTCTCTCTCTCTCTCTCTCTCTCTCTCTCTCTCTCTCTCTCTCTCTCTCTCTATCTCTCTCTGTCTCTGCCACTCTGTCTGTCTGTCTGCATCTTTTTGTCTCTCTCTCTCTCTCTCTCTCTCTCTCTCTCTCTCTCTGTGTCCGTCTCTGTCTCAGTGTGTCTCAGTCTCGCTGTCTCTGTGTGTCTCTGTTTCTCTCTCGCTGTCTCAGTGTGTGTGTGTGTGTGTCTCTCTCTCTCTCTCTCTGTGTCTGTCTCTGTCTGTCTATCTTCTCCCTCTCTCTCTCTCTCTCTCTCTCTCTCTCTCTCTCTCTCACTCACTCGTTCTGCTGCCGCCTTCATGACCGTGTGTCTCTATCTTGCCACTCGGTCTTCTTCCAGCAAAGGCTATCCATGCTAACCCAGTAGGTGGCTCAACTCCAGATGACACTTGATGCATTCTACTTTCTGTCTATTGCCGAAGGAAGCCTTGGCAATGGGAGCTACAGTCGCCGTGCCCCTGCCCCCCACGCACCCTTCCCCCAGTAGACGGAGCCAAAAGAGCATTTAGACCCGGCTTCCAACCGGCATGCTCCTCCCAATGGCTGCTTCGGTCAAAGCAACGAGTTTTCTTACCTTCCTTCTTAGAAAATCCTTACTGCAACATGCAGGCAGGCAGGCATCGGTGGCCCGATGCTCGGGGTCCTGACGGGTGCTGGCAGTCGTCGTTCTTGTTTCTCCTTTCATTTAGAGACTGAGCTGACGTGTACGCAATGTCTGGTGACCATGGGCCAAGTACCGAACGAATCGTACCATTACTCAGACCACGAAGCAGTTCTTGCATGCTTCCACCTGCAGAGGAATGCCAGTGGTAAAGGGTCCTTTCCTTGCCTGCTCCCTCCGCCTGCTGCTGCTGCTGCTGTGTGCCGGCTTGGCAGATGCTAGCTGGGTACACTCCCTGTTTTGTTATCGTTCGAGCCAGAGCGCCTGGACTGCCTGTGACCCAAGATCCCTAGTGTGATCACGGCTGTTAGGATCACGGTTTCGTACGTGGCAGCATGCCATAGGCCAGCATTGCTGAGGTGCCGACCATTTACAATGTAACTCCACGTGTAACTCCACAAAGCCTCTGTGGCTTTGTGGAGTTACAGACGGAGACATTACCACTGCCAAGCAGTACAGTGCACTGATTGGTGGTGATGCCTGGGTTGAGCAGATGAGAGGTTCAAGGCTAGTCTAGCGCAGCTGGCGGTTAACTGTGAGCATCTAACTTGCATAATAATAATAATAATAATAATTATAACAAGCCTTGCAACGTTGGTGGTCGCTCTGCCGAGTCAGTTAAGAGCATGATTTCGATGCACCTTTGGCAGAACTACATGCGATATGCTCGTTGGCATAATAGGCCACATTGTGGGCTCGGAGTTCCGCGCAGACACACCCTAAACTTAAGTCGGGTCCTAGCCACAAGCAGGGCTTTGGTACGACACGCATGGAAAACAAGCTACCAGAAAGATGAGATTCCCCCGTCGACCAACGGAAACCGGTAGGGGACACCTGCAGCAGGCTACTCACACAGGCTGGAAGGGGCTGTGATCGGACGGACGAGCAAGCGAGCTCGGAGGAGGAGCAAGGACGATGGCCCGAATGCAGCTCACTCACTGACTCCTTAATCAGTCGTCGTGCTGTCTATCACGACGAGCAGCGATCAAAGCCGATTGCAGCTGGCTCCGGAGCAGGCCTGTAGCTATGTGGGAGGTCTACCGAGGATCCGAGCTACAAGACCACAGCTGCTCCCAGCTGTCGTCGTCTTGCAGAGGCGTCGGTCCGAGCGTGCTCCGCCATCGTCACGTGTGGACGTAAAGAGCAGTGGCACAGTGTGCACATGGCCATGCTCGCCTCCTTGCTGAGTGCTATCTCAGCGTGCTGCAGCCTGTCGCCGGGCGTCTCGTTCCGGCTGCTCTGCTCGGAAACCCACCTCTACCGACACTGTCCGACAGCTCCGGTGCCTCGACGAGACCCGGATGCCTGGCCTCGACGCCTTGGTGGCACACATGCAGCAGACAGGCTGGCTGGGCAGCAGCAGCAGTCCAGAGCCAGTCAACCAAAGAGCTCCAACAGAAGCAGGCTTCTTTGCTTCCCCGTCTGCGGCAGAGGCAGCCGGTGTGCTAGCAAAACAAAGTCTGCCACAATATAACTACCTAAGGGGCTGCTCCTTTGCCTTTGCTCCTTTGACTCTGCTAAAGACTACTTGTCATTATTTCAGGATGGTCATTGTGGTCGATACCTGTCTGGCCAGCTTTAATTGGCACCCAAATTAAATCAGGCTGTGCTGTGCATTTTGCAAGCTGCAGCTACTCACTAAACAGTGTTCACAGGAAAAAAGCCTTTGCTTTTTAGGTTTGCCACTCATAGCTTTTTTAAAGCTTAGCTAAGTGCAACGTTTGCTGAACAAGTCAGACATAGGCAGGTGCCCTGACTGCCATCGCATTGCTGTGGAGAGCTGACCGAACAAGCTGCTTGGGTTGTATATTTATAACTTATTGCGGTTTGTCATTTGCTGCTTGTCCTGCCTACCAAAGCAACAAGCTGCTGCCTTAGGTCCTAGGCACAGTCACTCGGTCTTGGTCTGGCTGACGGGCCACTCTGGTGCTATTGCAGGCTGGCCTCTGCAGGTGGTGGCAATGCTCTAGACTGGTATGTGGTTGCCCCAACGTACCCTAGGCTTGCTGGAAGATCTCGAAAAAGGCGGCTCATCCACATTTTGCGCTTCACAGTTGATTATAGTTGAATGGTGCGAAAAGTGAGAGCGGAATGCCAAAATCGAAAGCTGAAGAGGAGAGCTTCGGCCGCTGTCTGCCGCTGTCTGCTGTCTGCTGTCTGCTGTCTGCTGTCTGCTGTCTGCTGTCTGCTGTCTGCTGTCTGCTGTCTGCTGTCTGCTGTCTGCTGTCTGCTGTCTGCTGTCTGCTGTCTGCTGCTGCTGCTGCTGCACTTTTCCTTCACGTTATAATATCGCTGGCAGCCACCTATGAAAGAAAGTCACTTGATTGATCTTGCTTGATTGACCTGCAGGTGCCACTGACCCTACTGTCCTACATAAGAGTGGATTGGCTTACAGTCAGCTGTTGCGTGAACAACGCTTATAGGCAATGCATATGCCACTTTCAGCAATACCAGGACAAGAATGCATTAAAAAGGGCTCTCTCTCTCTATCTCTCTCTCTCTCTCTCTCTCTCTCTCTCTCTCTCTCTCATGCCACTTTCAGCAATACCAACACAAGAATGCATTAAAAAGGGCCCCCTCTCTCTCTGTCTCTCTGTCTCTCTCCCTCCCCCTCCCTCCCTCCCTCCCTCCCTCTCCCCCTCCCTCCCTCCCCCTCCCTCCCCCTCCCCCCCTCCCCCCCTCCCTCCCTCCCTCCCCCCCCCTCTCTCTCTCTCTCTCTCTCTCTCTCTCTCTCTCTCTCTCTCTCTCTCTCCCTCTGTCTATCCTCTGTCTGTCTATCCTCTGTCTCTCTATACTATGTCTGTGTATGTGTCTCTGTCTGTGTATGTGTCTCTTGTCTGTCTGTCCCTCTCACTCCCTCTCACTCCCTCTCACTCTCTCCCTCTGTCTGTCTGTCTGTCTGTCTGTCTATCCTCTGTCTGTGTATGTGTCTCTGTCTGTGTATGTGTCTTTTGTCTGTCTGTCCCTCTCACTCCCTCTCACTCTCTCCCTCTCTCTCTCTCTCTCTCTCTCTCTCTCTCTCTCTCTCTCTCTCTCTCCCTTTCTCTCTCTCCTCTCTCTATCCTCTCTCTGTTTCTCTCAGTCCCTCCATCTTCCTCTCTATTCCTCTCCCTCTTACTGTCTCTCTTGAAAGCCGTCTGGGATAGTGGTCACAAGCCACGACTGGCTAATAGGAAAGTGTCCAGGCAACACTGGTAGCAATCACAGTTGCAGTGGGGCACTTTGGTTCGCTACTCTTTCATCTGACTCGCGCAATAGAAGCACAGGCCAGACACTGCAGCACGTGAATAAAACGATCCTAACATCAACAGCTGTGCATAGGTTTTGCACTGCATCACGTGACCTGCTGCAGCCAACAGGGAGCCTCGCGATGCCATGCTGATTGCAAACAGCCTTGTGGTCGAAAAGAGCTGCATGACTGGAACCCGGGGCCGTCCACTGCCCGAAGCAGCGCTGCTACTCCTACTCCGGCTACTGCAGCAGGCGCTCCTTTCCTTTTTAGCTCATCGGCAGCCGGAAGCAGTCGGTGACGTGCAGATCCAGTGCCTTCAGCAAGCAAGTCGTCTGCTCGACGATGCTCAGCGCCGGTGTTGCTTCCACCGAACGCGCCACGCCGTACTTGCCATATTGTGGCTCATCATTTTGGTGCTTGCGCGAGAGCAGTTCCTCGGCAGCGGCACCTCGCACGTGCTGAGCGAGTTGGTGCAGGTGGTGGCCACCGTGATGGCGGCTGCATGCGCCTGGAGTGCGCTGGTACTGCTCCGAGTGGACGGCAACTCACTGCAGCAGCACAAACGAGACGTGTCCAACTTACTGCGTGCAGGAAAGTATCTGTCAGATCGGCAACCACCGCCACGGTCCGGCTCGTCCTAAGCCGGCCTCGTGCAGTGGCTAGCTGCCAGGTGCCTTGATGAGGGGCCGGCTGCCAGGGGCTCCCAGTAGCCGTGCTATTCTGCTGGCTGGTGCTGTTCATTGTCGCGAACTCGGTGAACGGGTGTTTGGGTGCACAGCATCGTGAACTTTGGCTGATATGCATACGAAATCCCTTGCGGCAGCATCTAGTGTCAGATCAGCTTTTGGCATGCCGGAGCTTATTGGGCTTTGGGCAGGGCAGGTGTGACCATCGTTAGCAAGATACTTTTCAGTATTAAAGAAGCTTGCACAATGTTGAGGAAAGGATGCTTGACAGTATCGGAGAAGCTGCATTCTGTAAAACGAGCCTCCTTTGACTGATCGCTCACTCGCCGATCTGAAACAAAGCCGGGTACACAAAATACGGTGCTCGGCTGGTGCTGCTTGCCACCACGGGTTGGCTAAGTGTCGAAAGACGAGCCGTCAAACAAGCGATTTTTAAAGAGCCTTTCGGCTTCATTCTTTATTGCAGAAGTGATTCGTCATGTCTGATGCCGTGTTAGTCATTCTTTATCGAAGCAAGGATGATTCGTCAAGTTTGATGCCCTGTTAGTCACTGTAAAAGTCAGAAAATTTGTTTAGATGAGGAGACGGTCGGGGTCTCAGCAGAAGAGATTTGGATCGACCCGTGAGAGGATGAAGGAGATCTATTTTTATAGCCCCTGCTCAGCCAGGCTGCCTATAACAGTACTACCCGATGCCAATAAATGCACGTTTTGCCACGACTACCGAGGCATTCGCACTTATGCCAAACAAATTTCAATCCGTTAGCTAGACACTAACAAAAGGAGACTGGAGCAAGGGGTTAGGTCAGATTGCTTTATCAAGAGGAGGCAAAGTATTCGCACTACTGTCTCGTCTTATTTGGCAGTCTTGCTATTCAGTATTGCCTGACGTATGACAACTTCACCACAGCTAGTTGCTAGTTCGTTAGTTATGAACTAGACCTTTCTTAATAAGTTGGAAATTTGGTGGACAGGAGAAAAAGCCATTCAATTGGTAACCGCGAATAAATCGACTCAATTTCGATTCTTGGTCTGATTGCCTATCTTTTCGCCACCCAAATGCGCCAGCAAACAAAATTTAACCTTAACAAATATAAGGAGTAACCCGTCGATTGATATGCACTTTAAAAAATGTCCAAGATATTAACAAAGTCCAGTGCTTTTTCAGGTTTTACGAATTGCAGCCTACGTTCACCTGAGGTTTGACACGGCACAATAGATCAATGAAACCTAGGAGTTTTAACATACCTTATCCAAAGGTCTGCTGGGGGGAGATTTCATGAAACGAAAATGGTCCAGATCGGTGGCTGAACTTGCTATGCTTCGAACGCTATTCAAGCCAGGCTTGCACCATTTTCTGACCAGTGACCCGCCCTGTTTAAGCAGAAGATACAAACTTAGCTTGTCATTTCTACTTGAAGTTGGGACCATCGAAATGCTTTTGCAGGTGTAACGAAATTCAAATGCTCTTCCAAGCCTTACTGCGTCCATTCAAAACCTGGGAGAAGTTCAACCAGTGATCATGCAGGAGTAGTTTGTTTGTGATCTATTTCCTTATAGGTATTTGCTTTGCAACACTGATCGCCTGGTCAGCTAGTTTCGAGCTATGACTGTTCCGAATCAGTCTCAACTACATGTCCACACCAGTTCAGCGACCTCTTAAAGTTTCATTGCGAGGACTAGTCCCATGCAACGAGCAAAGTTTACATCGAGGTTTCTTCCAGTTAAGTGTGGACATTTCTTATAGACTGCGACATCTGGGAAGGTAGCGCATGCCGGCAGCATAGACATAACATTGTTCAAACAGCCAGCTATTCACTCGGCTCCTGTAGATACAGCCGAGATTTTAGATTGCTGCTCTATAAATAGGAGCTTTCGGCCTTATGAACTTGTAGCCACATTGCATTCGACAAAAGCGTTATCCGAGGAGTCCACAAGTGGAAACTTTCGCCAGCAGATACTGCGATGCCCGTATCGTGGTTAGGCCGCAGTGCTGAAGGTCACCCTACCGACCGAACCCCGACGTTTACGCCAACCGGTTCTTAAGCCAGAGCTTCGTGAACAAACGAGTCACCATCAGAGTGATTACAACAGCATGCATCTATAATTATACATCTGCAATTGTAGTATGCGTCAATACTAACTAGCCTGCGTCCGCAGCCTGTGTAAGACAGCCACACTTAACAGCGAGCGCAAAGGAGAGTTTGTGCAAACCAATCGACCGGCAGACAATCGATGCCTAGTTAGGCGCATCGGACAAGCCAACGAATGCATGGTCGTCTGCAGGCAGCCCCTACTGCTCACTCCTAAACGCATGTAACAGCGGCCACCGTTTAGGCTATGTCTATTTGGAGTCCGTTTAAGCGAGATAATCAGGTGGGAACTTTGGTTCGTCCTGCTGCTTGACACATTGAACATCTTTTCACTTAGCAGCTCGTCACGTATTGGTCGATATTGCAACGTCTCCTGATCCCGACGAATTTTTTGAGAGAGAGCAAATTTGTTACTATTATCCTTACTGTCCGTGGGAGGAAAACCACTTTTCGCATATAACTTTGAATTTCGAGTTCGTGAGTACGCGAGCCCGCGGGTCCGTAAGAGTGGCTGACATCGCGCTTATGACTTGATCTTCGAGATATTTAAAGTATTAACATAAATTTAAAGTTATGACAGGTGTCGTGTCTCAAAGGGGGAGGTAATTTACTAATTTTCGCACATCGCTGCACCGTGCACTCTCACGTATTAATGTAAGCAAAGAGCGGTGCATTGAGTTAAGAAAGAGCAATTTTGATCAGTGGATATTGGATTTCGTAATTGAACTTTGTGGAGATTATCTCTCGCGGGAGCTGACACAAATGACGAGCCTGACCGCAACAGTTGGTCTTAGCGACGGTTCAACAATCGGTGTCATGGTACCTGAGTCTTTGCACTGCTCTACGCTCATACGTTAGCTTTTAAACTTCAAATTGAATATCGTCTATCCTGATTTTTTCATGGTTACATGAATCAATCTACAAGTAAGTGATAAGAGCGATAAAACTTTGGGCAGATGCAATAATAATAATAATAATAATAATAATGATAATAATAATAGCAATAATACTTGGTCGTTCATCAAGCCCCATAAGAAAACCGAATCCAGGCACCTTACAATTCGCTACAAGAGAATCGGCATTCGAGGGTTGGTATCATAAACAGTATCAAGCATACAAAGCAAGCAAGTATCGTGCTTAGGCCAGCTTGCTAAAGGAAACATAAAGACACTCATTGCCACCGGTTAGTTGGACCCCGGGTAAGTAACGTGCACTGAATCGGGCGAAGGTGAGCACGGAGCAGCACACCGAAACATGAAAGACAAGTCCACTAAAGCAACCGGAAAGCTGGCCGTAACAGATATATCGTTATCAAAGACTTGCAAGGATGCAAGGTCACTGCAAATCGTGACCGCAGCTGAAGCTAGCACCAGTCTTTTGAAGCGTGCGATCTGACGGCTCGATCGCCAAAAGATTTCAATTTAGTTGGAGGGACGTTGAAGTGACTAGATGCTGAGGAGTGGGTGGTTTGAGAGCACGTGACTGGAGGAGTAAGGAGGGTGGATAGGTGGTAAGGCTGGCGC
Source organism: Cristatella mucedo (assembly GCA_009760855.2). Lineage (NCBI taxonomy): Eukaryota > Metazoa > Bryozoa > Phylactolaemata > Cristatellidae > Cristatella > Cristatella mucedo. The sequence goes on along the minus strand of WPIO01000006.1, from coordinate 6,233,825 downwards.
TAGCGACCGAAGTGACCAGTAAGCCATCCTGAAGATCCTGAAATCGATTCGAGGCTAGCTAGCGAGCCAGCGAAGCTCGGCAGAAGTAGCTTGATTCGGCCTCGTCTGTGATATTATCGATATTTTAAGTTACAAACTTCTAGCTTCTGATCAAAACTAGCTAGGTTGGAATTATTTATGCGAAAATTCGCCGAGTGTACGCCGAGAGGAAGGCAGCAGGCAGGTCAAGTTACGTCGGGTTTCCCAGAGTAGAGCCCCCGTTTCCGGCGACGAGCCACGCCCTCTCGTGCTATTTCGTTGGCTGTGGTTTGACGAATTTTCGAGTTGGCAGCAGTTGCATTTGGCGTCTGTCGTTCGGGGTACATCATTCCTACTTCTGCGCTCGCTGGGTTGGTTTTGTTCTCCGGCTGAACTCATTTGCTAGTGATCCAAGCTTGGTGAATTGAAGCTTTGCTCCAGAGAGGCTCCGGTGGTCTGAAGGAAATGGAACAGCCTCCGGTTAGATTTCGGGCGCTGTCACTGAACTGTTGGTGAGTCTGCATTGATAATATCGCAAACACTGGGAGCTTTGCTTAAAAGTATCGGTAGCTTCCGCAGCCTCAGATATTGTGGCTTCCATAGCGTTCCGTAACGAAGTCGCAGCCAATGCCAAGTTGGAGCTGTCATGAATCCAGTACAGACGCTGCTGCTATACTGTAGGTATTGTTTCTTTCGCTCAACTATGCCAGTTTTTTGTTAATCATCTGGACTGTTGGAATTATTCCCGATACTCTGGCTACCCAGCATTATGCCTGCATCGTATAACCTACTTTTGCATGTTGTGCCTTATTGAATAGCATTGGTCGCATTGCTTAACAGCAGCTTCGGGAAATAATGTGCGATCGTAGTTTATAGTGAGCTATGGGGATTATCAACAAATCTTTGGCCATCCCTTGGCCAAGTCCTGAGACCAGCAGAGGCACTGAGATTGGACTGTGTTTGTGCACACGCGTTTGAACCCGGGGTGCATTGCTAGCACCATACCATGCTCGGCTTGATCCATGTGTGCCATTCGGTCAGCGGAAAACTGACCACATTCACACAGCAACCAGCCGCTGAGCCATCTGTGAGAGTAGTCCAAATATTTAGGAAGTTGTGACTACTGCCTAAAGATCTATGGCAACAGAAGCTTTTGCTGTGCAGGCCCCAGCCTGCGGAATTCACTTCCACAATGCGTATTCAGCAACAGATACATTCCTGCTGCCGACTATGGCACATCCTTTCCAGCCGTCCCGAGCTGCTACTTCCATGCTACTCACTTCCTCGACTGCTCTCCTGATCAACCACACCTCTCACTTTCTGTTTGTTTCGTGGGATGAAGTCTATTGGCTACCGTTTGCGCACCGAAAGCCGCTTAGGCCTTGAGTTCGTAGTAGAAATTCTCCTGTATAAGGCAAGTACTATTTGCAGTGTACTGTGCTGATGTGATAGTACATCGTCTAGGGTTCTAGTAAAATATAGAGAAGCAGACAGACGAGATAGGGAAGTGACGTATCTGTCTGATCGATTCTGACATGCTTACCTCTCAGAAGGGTCAAGGTCTGACGTTGACGTATTTTTACATCTCTGCATCTGAGTGTCTAAATCTAAATTTGTCCATGCATTTGTGACATTCTATCTCGACTTGTGTAACTCACTGCTTGCTGGTCTACCGGTCTGTGCAATCAGGCGCCTACAGTTGGTGCTAAACTCGGCAGCTAAGCTTGTCTGTCGTGAGCCTCGCAGTTGCAGCATCACACCACTTGTCGCTGAACTGTGGTGGCTCCCAGTCACGCAGGGCATCGACTTGAAGGTTCTGTCACTCACTTTCAGGTCCCTTCATTCTTTGGCTCCAGCCTACTTATCAGATCTACTCCCCCATCAGGCTAAGCAGCGTATCACTCGCTTTTCGGAATCTAATCGTTTACTTAAACCTCGTACGAACCTCAAATTCTTTAGAGACCGTGCCTTTATTTCATATGCTCCCAAAGCCTGGAACTCGCTTCCGACTGGAGTCATGACATCCCCTTACTTCACCACATTTAAAAAGAAGCTAAACATGCATCTATCTATCACATGTCCATGTTATTCGTTCTGGTTGTGCTTATGCATGCTGACACTGTGCATGCTGCCACTAACCATATTTGCATGCTGACCCAGTGCATGTAACCCCTAACCATGTTATTCATTTTGTTTGTTTTTCAAGCATGATTTTACTTACTATTCTATTGCGTATCACTTTGCAGCAAATGTAAAGCGCCTAGAAAGAGATTAAGTTCTCTGAGGGCGCTTTATCAAGTGCAATATTATTATTATTATTATTACTAACCATGTCATGCTTGCAGTAATTGCGCATGCTACCAGTAACCATTTTATCATGCTTTAGAAAGAGATTGAGTTCACTGAAGGTGCTATAACAAATGTATTATTATTATTATTATTATTATTATTACTATTATCACTTAGTTAATGTGGCCTTGTTGAGTTACACGCAGAGATGGTTGCATTATATTTCATTACAGTATCTTGATAGCTATGTGCCAAGAAAGTGGATCTAGGTGATTTGTACAGCTTTGCAGTTGCCTGGTGACTTGTCCAGTATTCAAGGTGGAATGTGTCATGACGTTAGGAACCTTGTTGCTATGAAGTCGTGCAGCAGCTCGAAAGCCTGCAGCAGCAACACCCAGCAGTTGCCGCAGCTGCAGCAGCAGCACCCAGCAGTCTCAGGCCATCAGTCACCGGCTCGGTCAGACAAAACGTGCTGAGCTGCAGACAATGTTGCCCTACGGTTGACCGTGTCGATTGCAGTCGGGTTTGCTAGCTTTGTTTAAGGTGACTTCGAGCAAATTCACACTGCTTCCCAGCAACTCATATCCAGTATTGCCCGAAGGTCACAGGTCATCTTTGGCAGTAGGGGCAGCCCAAATGACGGTTTGCCTCGTTTGCCAAACGGTGAAGTGTCTTCCCTAAAACTCCGATCACTGATTTGACTGAGCCTCATTTATAGAGCAGCAGAGTAGCCTTCACGGCTGTCACCACCACTTGCCCAGTGGATGATCAAAGGATTGATCAGAGGATTGCCCAGTGCACGACTCGAACTCGCGACCTTGGTCGTGAGGAGCGACCGTCTGGCCTCCCGGGCTAAGACAGGGGGCGCTGATATCTCCACGAGGCTGTGGTGAACGGAAGGCTAGATGGATGGAGTGTGTGTGTGCACACTCGGAGCTTCTCTGACCCAATGTCGAATCACTGCAGCAGTGCAGCACTGGTAGCAAGTGCACCTCACGAGCTAGGGGCTTTTGAAAAAGCAGGCTAAGCCCGTGTGCAGCTAAAGACTGGGCTGCAGAATCTCGAACTCGCAGTTTCCAGCAGGCAGCTACAGTTGCACATAAGCCAATACATAGAGCGAAGCCCTATGCTTTGAGCAGCTTGATCTGCTTCATTAGAAAACACATACTTGTAGTTGTTGTAGCAGAGCCAGCTGGCCGGCACTCTTCCTAATCCAGCCAAGCATTGTAGATCACCCTGTCCTGTCAGCAAGCACGGCAGTTCGTGACCGGCCGGCTGTGGCTTGCAGGCGTCCTGCTCCCGGGGGAGCGACGACGCGACCGGAAGCTCGAAGCCTCGACGCTGCTTCGTGGCTGGGGCGACTGTGTAGCGTGGGGTGTAGAAAGAGAGCTTGGTCGTTGTGTGAAGGCAGCTCGAATCGAGTCTTGAGCTCTCACGTGCACGAACGTGTAGTGATGACTGCTTGGCTCTGGCTGTGGCTTGCGTGATGCTTAGTCTTCCTGCTGTCGCCGCTGCCGCTCGACAGAGCAGTTTTTTAAGCACACTTGTGCTGGAGTTTTTTTCGCCAGCCCTTATAGTGGGCAATGATAATCATAATTTGGGCCCCGACATTTGGCTGGCTGCGGTTGTTGCAGGGGCATTGCTGTCCCCGGCTTTCAAAGCAAGCTTCGGAAGGAAAGAATGGCGGCCATAGCGCAACACGTCCACGACGCTGGATACGAGGTAGTCGCTTTTCAGGAGGTATGCTACGATGATCGGAGGCTCGGTCTTTTTTTCTGGTCTGGAGCTGCTCTTTGGCCCTTCTACCGGCGGCTTGCCGCCGAGGTTGCACTTGTCTGTCTCGCTCACTGGTTTCCCCGTTGGTCTAACAGGTGTGGGACCAGGACGACTTTGCTGGCATGTGCCTTAAGCTCGGGGCAAAGCTGCCATTCAATCACTACTTTTACAGGTATCGCCACAGCTCATCTGCCACAATCATGCTCACGCACCAAGTGCTTGCGCTGGCAGTGCTTCGAAGCGCTGTCAATTGCATTTCCCTTTGCAGCAGATGTAGAGCGCCTAGAAATAGATTGAGTTCTCTGAGGGCGCTTTATCAAGTGCATCATCATTATTATTATTATTATTCCAGTCATTTTTACTGCTGCAGGCTCTTCTCCAGCTCCTCTTCTCCCGCTCGCGCTCGCAGACACGCACTCGTGCGCGCACTCTCTTTCTCATGCCTCGGCTGATTGCTAGTTTCTTAGAGCCGGACAGCGGGCTGCCAGTAATCGGTGCTCTGTCGCGCAGATGTTCAGTGCAGCAGCGGCTGTAGCTGTAGCTGCAAGCTGTAGCTGTGCTGCGTGAGAATTGCGCAAACTCCTTTGCAGCGGCTTCACGGGTAGCGGCGTGTGCGTTTTCTCGAAGTTCCCCATTCTGGAGACTCTGTGGCACGCTTACCCAATGAACGGCTATGCCCACAAGTTCCAGCATGGAGACTGGTACGGTGCAAAAGGCGTCGGCCTGTGCAAGATGCAGATCGGTCAGATGCTGGTCCACCTGTATGCCACTCACGTAAGCAGATGCATCGGTGGTTGTGAGACGTCGGTAGCATAGCACTTTCGACTGCTGCTGCTGCTTCTGTTGACTTCACTCTCGCGATTGCCAGCTGCAATCAACTCGGTTTACTCCGTTGCTCATCCTTCAACCTCGGTCCCTCAGCCTTGCTCCCTCAGCCTGCCCACTGAGCAGACAGACCGCATGAATGAGAGACCCGTGACGTCAGTGCACGGCTGCTGCCGACTAGTGGCGTGAAACAATTCCCACCTAAAATTCTTGGCCACTGTGCGGAGATCCTGTGGGCGTGGCTCCTAGCCCAGCAGCTTAGCTTTGGCTTTGCAGAAAAAAGTAAAGTAAAAGGAAAAAGTAAAGTAAAAGCTTACGCCTGGCAAAATTCTAGTGATTTAAGCCTTGCTAGCAATTCACGGAGTTTTATTGCCCTCTCGTCCAGATCGCTCGTTAGCCCTGGGCGACCACTCGGCTGTTATAGACCAACTAAGTCCAGCCATAACCGAGATTTTTAATGCTTCTCTGGAAAAAAGGGTCCTGCCTAAGTCCTTCAAATCGGCAATCGTTAGACCCATACTTAAAAAGCCTGGATTAGATACAGAGATCCTTGAAAACTATCTCCCAGTTTCCCTTCTTCCTTTTTTGTCAAAGATCCTTGAAATAATTGTCGCTAAGCAGCTGGTTGCACATATTGAAAATAAAGAAGTGCCAGAAACATTTTAATCAGGGTTCAAGAGGCAGCACTCCACTGAAACTGCTCTTCGTGTTGAAAATGACATTCTATGCTGCTACGATGACGGAAATGCCACTGCCCTAGCTCTGCTAGATCTATCAGCTACCTTCGATATACATTGATACCATTGATCACGATGTTCTACTTGAATGATTAAGGACAACGATCGGCCTGGCATATGAGGCACTGCCGTGGTTTAGGTCGTTCTTGTCTGATCGTGTTAAATCCGTGTCGTGTGGGGGCTCAGGTCTCACCCACCAGACCAGTCAGTCCTCGGTATGTTGCTGTTCTCCATTTATTCTCAACCTCTGGGAAAAGTGGTTAAGGCCCATGAAATAGGATATCACTTTTGTGCTGACAATGCTCAGCTGTTTTTGTCATTCAAACCGTTCGAATCTGCTGCAGCAACTGATCAACTGAATGCTTGCCTTGCCGACATGCGATCCTGAATGTCGGAAAGTTTCTTGAAACTAAACGACGATAAAACTGAACTGCTGCTCATAGGACACCCAAACATGTGACTGGATCAGAAGGCTTTGCAACTCTAATGCAATCGACAACTACTCTCCTACTGCCGACTATGGCACATCCTTTTCAGCGGTCCTGAGCTGCTACTTCTATGCTACTCACTACCTTAACTGCTCTCCTTACTCGGCTATGCTTCCCACTTTATCTTTGTTGCGTGAGATAAATCTGTTGGCTACCGAATGTGTACCGAAAACAGCATAGGCTGTGAGTGGGCTAAATGAAACTCTCCTGCATAACACCCACATAGTCTTTGTGGAATTACAAATGGAGATACATTACATATATACAAGGTATGTATATATATATATATATGCATATATATATATATATACATATATATATGTATGTGTGTGTGTTTGTGTGTATATATGTATATGAATGTATATTTGAGGTATGTGTATATATATATATATATATATGTATATATATATATATGTGTGTGTGTGTGTTTGTGTGTATATATGTATATGAATGTATATTCGGTATATATATATATATATATATATGTACACACACACACTTACATATATATATATATATATATTCAGTGGTGCCTCAAAAAATTCTCATGCATCCTGGGGATCAAGATTTGATGATCAAAAATTACAGCGTTTTATGGATTTCAGGCCAAAGAAAATTCACCACAACCCTGCATTCGCATGAGTTAGCAATATTAACTACAAATTGTACATGCTACCAATTTTTGTTTGCTCACCAAATGCAAAAACATGCAAAATGGACCTGTTTTTCAGTATATGGGGCAATTTCCGACTCCTGACATCATTGTTATTTTCGAATGCTGTTGTTTTATGGCACCGTCTTACCCCTGGAGAGTAAGATTTAGTGAATGCACCGAGTATCCTCCTCTCTAGCAAAATATCCTATCACGTGTCCGGCTATTTTCTTAGCAATCACTGACGGTTGAAGAAGCTCAGTATTTGGAGCGTTTACAACGAAAGGCCTGACATGATTAGGAAACAATGCAAGAAATCGATGGCGCCATACAAATGTAATATTGCTTTACCAGATAGTCTGATGTACAATGATTTGAAGAATTCTTTGAACAATTGCGTAAGTCGTAATCTCTCAGTTTGCCCTATAGAGTTACTCAATTGAAATAGCTTCTACAGTTCTCAATGGAAACTCTCTAAAGCATACAGATCACTATGCTTATTGGCATTTCGGGTATTTGCCAAGACTTCTCGAGAAGTTTCATACGGTCCCCAGCTCCTTTTTCATCAGGAAATCTATAGTAATCGGCTGCTTTCTTGCTCCAGCTGCATTATCGATTTCTTGCCTAGTCTCGAACCATCTCTGATCTACGAATGCGCAAAACCGCAAGTCTCAAACCTTTACCCTTTTTAATTAAGTGCCAGGCAGAGTCTGGAGATACATTTTATGAGGGGGCCTTTCGCCTTTGTCCACAAGCTCATACTTTACCTTGCCCACGTGGTACTAACACAAACTATCCTTCGATAACCGCAGCAGTTTCCTAAAGACGACTTGAAAGTGCCACGAAAGTAATTGTGTATGTCTTTCACTCCTAATAGGGTAGCCAATCTGGCAGCATGCACAATTTGTTACAAATATTGCTATGCCACGCAGATCCTGTGATCTAGTGAAAGTTTGGCATGCTGTCCATGGAATGTAAAAATATTAGGTTACATCTTGATTCCCACGGTAACGTTTAGGTTTTGGAAAAGCACTGTATACATTAAATGTTCTATGTCAGTGGCCTTCCTAAGACACTGTGCACCTGGGGAGGAACTACACAGATGGTATCCCCCTTAGCTAGATGTGATATAAAAAAAAAGTTTCAAAACTATTAGGTGCGCATTTTGGAATCACCATCCAGCGCCCAGGGGCACATGCTTCTTCGGTACGCCACCGGTGTGTATATTTATACTAGTTAAACATCACTTTTCTCGATAATTATATATATATATATATATATATATATCATATCTGCACACATTTCAAGCTATGAATATTATACATATGACTATATAAACATGTACACATAGATTGGTGTGATGATAATAAAAATAGTGATACATTTGATGTAGCACCCTCGAAGAACTCAATCTCTTTCTGGGCACTTTGCATTTTCTGCAAAGGACGCACGATCCAATTGTTAGTTTTAGTGTGCTCAATAACAATAAGAATAACATGGATAGGGTTGCCAAGCACAGGGTCAGCGTGATAGCAATACATTTTCGTATCTTTAGTTCGAGTTCACACTTGTTTTTTAATATTCTAGCATGCAAGTTAGTCTGAAAGTGTGAACTTCCTTGCAATGCTAAAATCCCTGTAGCCCTTTCAAATGCTCCCCATAATTTGTGCTTTCGTGAAGAGTTCTTTTGCTTTGCCGATCTCTCAATCGCCGATTACTACTCTACTGATTCCAAGTTGGCTGGTAAGGGAAGTCAAAAGCTGCCTCTCTGGCACATGTCACAGTGCATTGAAAAGCAAATTTGCATTCAATGCTTTTGCCACTTTGAGATACGACGACATTGATTGGGTGCCATTTCTAAACCTATTCTTTCTTTTCGTGGCGGCTCCTTGTGCTACGTTTTTGTTCTGCTGTGCTTTTATAGTTACGTTCTCCTGTGCTAGTTGACGGCAAGACCCGCAAAATTTGTATCTAGGCAGGCAAGCCCTGCAATTACTGAAAAGTTATATCGAAAACAAATGACTGTGTTCATTCGACACAAGCTTGGGTGGCTGTTTATTGAGTGACAATGGGACATGATTTTGTCGTGTTGGTGACGGTCAGGGGAGGAGAAATAGGTGGCTGCCCAGTTCACTGCTTCCTGTCCTGAAATGGGCAGGTAGCAAATGCCCCCCCCCGTCCCCCTCTGGCTCTGCCACTTTCCTAGAAAGAGATCAATGAGAATGTCTGGCGGCTATGAAGGTGGTGGCTGCTGCCAGTTCTGCTAAGCAAGGGTTCGCTCCGAGTAGGTGCACGCACGCTATTCGTTCGACGAATCAGAGGACTATCATGCCCACCGCACCACACAAATGCTGAACCTGGCGCAGTTCGTTCGTCACACGAGCGACGCTTGCGATGCCGTGCTGCTGTGCGGCGATCTCAACACGGAGGACGGCGAGCTGGGCTATCAGCTGCTCCGCAGCCAGGCCGTGCTCAAGGACGCCTGGGCTGAGAAGGTGAGGAGCCGAGGATTGGCCACGCTCCTTTACGCCGCCCACTCTGCTGCTGTCGCCATCCCAGGCGACCATCGGGCTGCTGTTGCTGCTGCTTGCAATTGCCGATTTGAGCAAATGCTTGCAGAATGCGAAGTTCGGAGAGAGCTCGACTGCTCGCGGAGAAACGAGCGAAACGCCCGACAATCCTTTCACCAACCAGGCAACGCTGAAGCATAGACCCAACGGCACCAGGATCGACTTTGTCATGTATCGGCACAACGCCCGTAAGATAAACTGGTTTGCGAAGCCGTCATTCACCAGGCTCGCGAATTTTTCGAGGTGAAGGCACGTCGTGATCTCACGGATTTTCAGTCGGGTTCTAGGATATCGTCTAGGTCTGTCTATCCTCCTCGAATGTTAGAGATAGTTGAATCTGATCACCGATTTTCCGTGCAAGAAAGTTGGCTCGCTCCATGATGGCTGCTTTGCCGTAGCGTGGTGACCGAATGAACGGCAGAATTGTGTAGGTAGCCTTGAGACTAAAGCCTAAACTAGAATATGTAATCCGGAGCTGAGAGGTAGATGTGCTGATCTGTCGAGGCTGCGCGTTGGCAAATAAAGATGTTGTATGCGACTTCAACGAATATTTTATGCAAAGCTGTTGAGTTCAGCCCTTGAGGTCAGCAGCTGTGACAATGGCCTAGCTCTGGCTAGCTATATCTCAGCTCTAGTGATGGCTCTTTCTGTTGCTATGTTTTGCTCTTTTGGCCTGCCATTAGAGTTGCCATATTTTGTAAACATGGCCAGCCTGGTCACACTGTTCGAGTGTGCTTTTAACGTAAGCAGCCCTGCATTGCACTGCCATTTGTTTGCTATTGAGTTCCTTGCCAATATTGGGTCCTGCTTGTTTTTCCCTTTAGGTGAATGCGTGTAACTTTCCAGCAACATTCGCCCACCGCCTTTGCATTTAACTATAGGGACTGAACAAAGAGAGCAGGTCACAGGCTGTTGCACAGGCTGCACCGAAAGTTCCCTGGGTCCTATAGCAACACTTGGATATGGAATACGGGTGTTGCAAGCATAATAAACGTTGACTAGCTGAACTGGCATGAAATATAGTTTCCACATGCAGTTCTTGCTGATGGTAAGAAAGGTCTACGTCGTGGTTTACATATTACCCTGTAACGACTCGGTAGCCCCCCCCCCCCGACTTAATCGGCACCCTATGCAGAAGCCTCTCATTGCTGTCGTAGTCTTGTGCATCATGTAGATCATCAATTTCATGCCCTCTCTTTCTCTCTTTCGTCAGAGGTGGAACTCATCTGTACGCAGTGCGAAGTGGCAATGGGCCTGGTGCCGGGAGAGTCATATTGCTACTCAGATCATTCAGCCGTGCTTGCTTCTTTTTTGCTCAGGAGAAACGTGACAGGTGAGTAGGCCAGGATGTCAGGATTTCCTGCATGTCAAGCGATGCTGGCTGCACCTCGTGCACCCATGCTTGTGGACGAAAGCACACACCTTGCAGCTTAAGGATGTGCTGCGTGTCTTCTGCTGATGAGCACGAGACCGTTGACCAGCAGGCAGGCTGCTTAGCGGTCTTCCATTTGATTTTTTTGCGTGCTGCATGTTACTGCATCTTTTGTAGACAACTCTGCTCACACTGTGTATGATGCCACTTAACCATATTTGCATGTTGACCCTGTGCATGTCACCCCTAACCATGTTATACTTGATGCCATTGAGTATGCTAATACTAACCATTCGATCGTCGTGCCATATCAAATGCATTATTATTATTATTATTATTGTTTATTCGTTATTATTATTTTTTGGGAAAAGGGGACTTATCCACGATAAAATACGGTGTACATATATATATATATATATATATATATATATATATATATATATATATATATATATATATAAGGTGGAAGTCCGGAATTTTTTTTATGTGGTAAACATTTGCATTTTGAAAGCAATTAAAAATGCCATCGATGTCGCATTAAGGCGTGAAGCAAGTTTAACTAGAGTCTGAGCCAGGGTGTTCATCTACGAGCAAGTCCGGCAAATTTTTATTTATGGAGGCCCTTGCGATTATATTAGAAGGACCTGAGTGAGGCAGGGATTCTAAGGATAAACGCATGCGCTGTTACAAATGGAAGACAATCAGCAAAGTGGAAGTGTTCAACATCATCGATGCACCTCCTTAATGGGATGTCACACTCAATCCCAAATATTAACCGGCTTATCAATATCATGCCTACCGTTTCCGAACTCAAGCCTTGGACAAGCTAAATAAATAAACTATAAAAGAATACTTTAAACGATAAATAAAAAGTAAAAACTATGAATGTGGGCTAGTGATGAAAAATTATAATGCACAGTCATAGTTATTACTCGGCATGCAGTCGGTAGTTGCTCGTCAAGTGGAAGTAGGACATAACTACTTCGTTGGTGACCGTACGTATAGGCCCCCCCAATGGCTCGGCACCCTGCCCGCTCAAGGGGGGAAGTCCCTTTGCCCACCCCTTGGTTCTGCCACCGAGAATAGAACGCCGTGCTAGTTTGTTAGATTGGTGCACAGGTAATGCGAAAGTTGGTGGTTAAGGTGCTGGCCTCGACCAAGGTCAAGGCTATTGCCTTTGTTGACCAAGGTCGTGGGCTCAAGCCCCATGGCATATATGAAGCACATGAAACGAGATTAAGTTCTCTTAGGGCAGTTCTTATGCTGACCCACAAGGCCCGCCACGGCTTGGCTCCTTCGTACCTAGCTGAACTGCTGCACCAGTTTCAGCCTGTTCGCGCCCTCAGGTCCTGTGTGGACAATAAATTAGCTGTCCCATTCCTCCACTTAAAGACAGTTGGCGACAGAAGCTTTAGCTCTGCAGGTCCTAGACTGTGGAACTCGCTTCCACAATTCTTACGCAACGACATCTACTCTCCAACTGCCGACTATGGCACATCTTTTTCAGCGGTCCTGAACTGCTACTTCTATGCTACTCACTACCTCAACTGCTCTCCTAACTCTGCTATGCTTCCCACTTTCTCTTTGTTGCGTGAGACGAAGTCTGTTGGCTACCGAATGCGTACCGAAAGCCGCTTAGGCTGTGAGTGCGCTATACAAAACTCTCCTGCATAACACCCACATGGTCTTTATGACTTTGTGGAGTTACTGACGGAGATACATTACATAATATAGATGAATTTTATTTATTTATTTATATTTGTTACTATCCCTGCCAGAGACCAACACGTTCACATCTTTAATATTTTTGTCCAGCTAGTTCCACGGAAAGCAAGTCCCATGTACCATGAGTATACCCATGCAAGATCATCCACACACATCCTGTTGGCCTTTACCGTGGTAACTGCAGTCAGAAAAAGCAACGGTGTTACTTTAATTTAATGCATGCAAAGCAAATGGTCTTGTTCTCTTAATCATTCTGCCGTGATGATCATTACGTCTCACCCACTTTGGCGATTTGCTAGAAGGCTATCGAGGTGGGTTTGAAATTAACATCGCCGTTGCATGAGCAAGATCGGTCCTACAATATCTGCCCGCTAGCCCTGCAGCATTTTAGCGTGTCTTGCTTTCCGCAGCACGGCAGCAGCCTGATGCCGATCGTGCCGGGCAGATCGAGTGCCTCCGTCGGACTGGTCGACTTCTCGACGATGCTCAGCGCCAGTGCCGCCACCACAGGGCTCGCCACGCCGTGTTTGCCATACTGTGGCTCATCATTCTGGTGCTGGTGCGTGAACAGTTTCTTGGCAGCAACATCTGGCACGTACTGAGCGAGGTGATGCAGGTGGTGGCTGCCGTGATGGCAGCAGCCTGCGGCTGGAATGCACTGGTGGTGCTCCGAGTGGACAGCAACTCGTTGCGTCAGCACAAGCTAGACGTAATCAACTTGCAGAACGTCGACAAGTACCTGGTCGAGCAGCCCCAAAGGCAAGTGTCGTCGGACTAGGAAGTGCAATGGTGTCGTCTGTCCACTTCCGGGCCGACCCATCGCAGTGAATTGATCTCTGCCCTGGAACGACTTACCAACCACCCGTTCGAGGTGCATGTGTGTCTGTGACTGTACGTGCATGCTCGCAAGCAGCTTGCAAGCACCTTTGTCGGTTGTTCGTAGCCTCTCGTCGACTGTATTGAGGTCCTTTGATTGTAAATGGATTTGATTTGCTTGGTTTTTGGCACTTTAGTGAATTTGTTTTTCTACGTCGTAGACGTACGTTGACTAGCTTCCTTATCATGTGCCATAGTAAACCTCTTCTACGAGAGCAGCGGTTAGCATTACATGATTACAACTGTCATGATTTATTAATAAACACTTGTATGACGCATGCCGTGCCCGCATGCTAGTAAGCACGCCTGCTCTCTGGGTAAGTGATAGCATAAGCAATTAGGAGGCAAATGTCTTTAAAGCTACTTCCATGCCACGAATAAGAGACCAAAATAAAATAGTGGCATTCAAGCCGTCTAGTCTTTGCAGTTGAAGCGCCCTCACCCGACTGCTGCAAAATGTATTGGTGCTGCAAGCATCGGTCTGAAACCTGTAGGTCTTGACCAAGTGAGAGTGAGACCCTGACCCTGACCCTGACAGATAGCTCTCTTAGCGCGTGCCTTTCTTCTCGCGTGATAGGAATGCTGACGTGAGTTGAGTCGGTAGTATTGCGGCCTCTGCTGCTGCTGGACGTTTTGGGCGTTGAGGACTGAACAGCTCATCTCCTTTATCATAAGCGTCATGCAATCATCATAAGCATATCCTCTATAATTAGCATTACGATATTTTCATGGTGTTTGGTGCTATCGAGATCCTGGAGAGTAGTCATTGACATCTACATTTGACGTTATCAAAATTGACAGCAATATCTAAGGCGTTGCCGTCTTACCACTAGTGCCTCAGCTGGTATAGTTGGCGCCTCCAAACACGATTCTTTACCATAATCAAAATCGCCTGCCACCTGGCCGAGTCAAGCCAGAGACCTCAAAGGGCCGCTTGACCACCTCCTACCATGCAGTCACCGAGACATACTAAGCGTCGCTGCTTCCGTTAGTTCATTTACTTACGGGATTCGTTGAACGATTTCGATAGTTTCGGAATGCAGTAGATTCGGCCCGATAATTATTCAGTAATGCGTAACGTAACATAAACTGTGACGTTGATGTGCGAACAAAGTTTACACGAAAAACAATAGGATAAAAATGAAGTCGCAGAGATCACACTTTTAAGGCTTTTTTCAACGTCGGCTCACTATAACGGTTAACCGTCAAGATTTAAAGGGCTCTTGTGAAATGTGGCAGGCCCAGCCATCCTTTCCCTTGAGTTGAATCTTTGCTATACTGTGGCAAGCATAGCACAAGCGTTTTTGTTAGATAGGTAATTTTGGGGTTGCAATTGTTGTTCGCGAATCGTTTGGCTATAAGATGTGCAGTTTTTCTCATGGGCAATCGTTTTAATCGGTTGCATTCAGGCCTTCATCAAAGACAATGCCTCTCACTGTTGTGATATACCGGCCTCCTTCTGGCTGTCTAAACTTGTTTATAGAGGAGTTTTCAGAGTTCCTCGCTAAAATAATTGTGTGGGACAGGCCGTTACTGATTGCTGGAGACTTCAGTGTTCACGTTGACAGCCCGATCAGCAGCCAGGTCCACTCATTGCTCGACTGTCTGGAGAATTTTGGTTTGGTCCAACACGTTAATCATACCACCCACGTCAGTGGCCATATTCTAGATGTCGTGATCACTAAGCATGTCCTCCCCACTGAACTTGTGGTATGCCCACTGAACCTCTCAGATCATTGTACGGTCTCGTTTACTGTTCCTGCTCCCTTGTGCGTACAGGTTAATGTCGAACGTGTCAAGCGACGTAACTTACAAAGCATTGACGTAGACAAGTTTTTGAAATCTGTTTGTGGTGCAGGTCTTCTTGATCTGCATTCAGACTCGACCGGCAGCCTCGATACCCTCACTGATGCAGTGAACATGACACTCGGGAGTACTCTTGACAAGCATGCTCCCGTTCATTCTATCCGTGTACTGAATGGTGGAGATTCATTTCAATTTACAAAAAAAACTCCTCAAGATGCGCCGGGTTAGGCGCAGGCTTGAACGTCGTTTCGAGAAATCGGGATCAGATGCAGACCTAGTCAATTTCAAAGACTTCCTTCAAGTTTACACGCGGAAGCTTAAGAAAGCCAGCGCTTCTTTTTGTCAGTCGAAAGCTGAATTCCTGCCAGTCGGACCCTAAACAGATTTACAAGACAGTAAACCATTTACTGGCTAATGCTGAGAGGTCTGACTCCCCAGATATTAAGGGCTCAGCCAAAAAGTTTTCAGCCTTCTTTAGTGAAGAAATTGTGCACATTCGTGCCTCCATAAAGCCCCCTCCGACTAAAACAGTTGCGGTATCACAACCTGTGACCTTCCTTAAAAGGTTTTCCGAGGTTTCTGCATGCGATGTGGCTACCTTATTAAGGTCTAGCAAAAAGAGCTCGTCTCCTGAAGACCCTATACCATCATCTCCGTGGTCTTAACTGGCAGACCGATTTAGCCTAGCAATAACCGAGATTTTTAATGCTTCTTTGGGAAAAGGGGTCGTTCCAAAGTCCTTCAAATCGGCAATCGTTAGACCCACGCTTAAAAAGCCTGGATGAGATACAGAAGTCCTTGCAAACCATCACTCAGTTTCCCTTCTTCCTTTCTTGTCAAAGATTCTTGAAAAATTGTTGCTAAGCAGCTGATTGAACACATTGAAAAGAATGAAATGTCAGATACATTTCTATCGGGGTTCAAGAGGCAGCACTCCACTGAAACTGCTCTCCACTGTGCTAACAATGACATTCTTCGTGGAAACGGTGACAGGAATATCACTGCCTGCCCTAGCTAGCTCTGCTAGATCTGTCAGCTGCCTTCGACACCATTGATCACGATGTTATACTTGAACGATTCAGAACAACGATCGGTCAAGCAGACGAAGCACTGGCGTGATTTAAATCGTACTTGTCTGATCGTGTTCAATCCGTGTCGTGTGGGGGTCAGATCTCACACACGAGACAGGTCACCTGTAGAGTCCCTCAAGGGTCTGTACTCGGTCCCTTGCTGTTCTCCAGTTATACTCAACCTCTGTGAAAAGTAATTAAGGCCCGTGGAATAGGATATCACTTCTATGCTGACGATACTCAGCTGTATTTGTCATTCAAACCGTCGTAATCTGCTGCAGCAACCGAGAAACTGAATGCTTGTTTTACCGATATTCGATTCTGGATATCGGAAAAGTTCTTGAAACTAAATGATGATAAAACGGAACTGCTGCTCATAGAACACGCTAAGCTTGTGGCTGGATTACAAGGCTTTGCTCTTCTAATAGGTGATGTTGTTGTGCGACCATCACCACGTGTCCGAAATTTAGGTGTCATTTTCGACAGCTGCCTAAATTTTAAAGGCTTCATTCAGAAGACTGCTTCTACAGTTAGCCATCACGTCCGATCCATATCCAAGATTAGGAGCTGTCTTCCACAGTGGCTTGCAAAAAATTTAACTAGCTCCTTAGTTCCGTCTTGGCTTGATTATTGTAATTCCCTTTTGGCTGGTCTACAAAAGAAAGCGACTAGGCCACCGCAGCTGACTATGAATATGGCTTCAAGGCTAGTCTTCAAGTCCCAGAGGTTTGACTACGTGTCTTCTTTGCTAAATGAGCTAGGATGAATGCCGGTAGAGCAGCTGATACAGAACAAGGTTCTTACGCTGACCCACAAGGCCTGCCACGGCTTGGCTCCTTCGTACCTAGTTGGACTGCTGCACCAGTTTCAGCCTCTTCGTGCCCCCAGATCCTGTGTGGACAATAAATTAGCTGTTCCATTCCTCTGCTTAAAGACCGTTGGCAAAAGAAGCTTTACCTGCAGGTCCTAGACTGTGGAGCTCGCTTCCACAATTCTTACGCACGACAACTACTCTCTTTCTGCCGACTAAAGCTCACCCTTTTCTGCGGTAATGAGCTGCTACTTCCATGCTACTCACTACCTCAGCTGCTCTCCTGACTCCGCTTTGCTTCCCACTTTCTCTTTGTTGCGTGAGACGAAGTCTGTTGGCTACCGAATGGGTACCGAAAGCCGCTTAGGCTGTGGGTGCGCTATACAAAACTCGCCTGCGTAACACCCACGTATTCTTTATGGCTTTGTGGAGTTACAGAGATGCATTATTATTATTACATTACTATAATGTATTGGTGCAGTCTTACGCATCAGCACACCTTTTAGCAGTATTTGTGCATGAATTCCATTCTCAATGTCACGTGATTTCCTTGAAAGAAAGAGCTTCGTGAGAAGCAGAAGCTATTTCTGAGCAGCCTCAAATGTAGCTTATTTCGCATCAAACAAACCAACCCCGAGCCTTTTTCTAGGCGACGTTTAGGCGCGTCGAGTCAGCGATCCTTCCGGCCCCTCATTAGGTTCCGACCTAAAGGTCAGGAGACTACTTAGGCGCAAGGTGGCTAGCACGACTGAACAGCTAAGTTCAATCTAAGAAAGAGAGAGAGAGGGAGGGGGAGGGAAAGCAGACAGTCAACTAGCGATAGCTACTTAACAAATCTATACAAATTTTGAATACATGCTCCATAAACGTAAGTCGCTGCCGATTTGCCAGCGGGCCTTGGCCAACCGGAAGCGAGCACGCACAATGTAAATGTGAACGGAAGAATGCTCTCATAGTTTACAATCAAATTGGATCAGAGCAAGACCGAAAGTGAGAGATTACCAAAATTGAGAAGAATTAAATAGATAGCCGGTCAGTATAACACTGCCGGAATGCAATGAAAGTGCAATTTTTCCAAATCAACACGAGCAAGAGACTGAAGACAAGCAGGAAAGCAGCGTCGAGCTTTCCAAGCACAACGAGAGAAGTCACATACGAAACACTCAAATAGAGACAGAAGAAGAAACCCACGATCGAGCGGATTGCTAAGTTTAGCGAATAAGTCAATAAAATTCCGTGATTTTTCACGGGTTAGTATATCTCTCTCTATATATAAATATATATATATATCTTCTTTTAGAGAGAGATGTATATATATATATATATATATATATATATATATATATATATATATATATATATATATATATATATATATATATATATATATATATATATATATATATATATATATATATATATATATATATATGCGTACATGCATACGGTTAGGCCATGTATACATATAAACCAAATACAGATATACATACGTAAAAAGCATATACCCGTGGTTACATACAGTGCAGGCTAAACAACTCTACTCAAGCTGAGAATTAAGATGAAACCTCTGATGTTTAATCAGTGTTTCATGTACTTCTGGCCAATCAAATTTCACCAGACTACCGGATTTACGTGCATTGCTGACATATCGTGCTTGCTTGCATCTTGGCTTTCTTATCCGCTGCAAAAAGTGCGAAATCACCCCTATTTTGCATTATCTTGAGCAATTTCTGGCTTTCCACCTAGTCTCCATTGCTGACTCACAGTATTTCGTAGCACTGTCGGAATACTACCAAGTAAGATTTCTGCAAGGCAGGAAAACCTCGGAGTAATTAGTTGCAGAAGTCTAGAAGGGATATCACAAATACATGGACCAGCTTGTAGATGGCGCTATTGCTTAAGCACGCCGTAAGTATAGCACTATTACGTAGCTGGATGTAGTCAGACTTGATAGTGGAGCGCTTGCAATCGTCTAGTGATAGGTCACTTCGGGACTGGATGCCCATACTACCAGAAGATGCTACAGGAGACTTGCTGGCCTGCCCATTTCAGGGATCGGTTTTGCAATATCCGAGTACTACTAGGTCTCCCATTATTAGCTGGCTAGTTTTTGTCACCGTTCAATTTGAGCAAGCTCGTTGCCATTCAAGTGCGAAAGTAAGCAATACATGCAGCTACGGTGTGGCTATAGCTCGATGTGCTAGAAGGCAGGAAGGGGTTAAACAATAAGTACAGTTGTGCTTCTCAGCCGAGCTGGGTTGGTCCAGCGGTTAAGGTGCTCGCCCCGGCTAAGGTCTGGCTGAAGTCGTGGGCTCGAGCCGTGAGGCATGTGTGAAGCGCCTGAATAGAGATTTAGTTCTCTTGGGGCGCTATACAAATGAATTATATTTATATATTTGTCATCTTCTTTTAAAAGGAAGCCTATATTGTGCTATGCGATCATATAGACAACTATATACTTCATATTATATATTATATTAGGTTATATATATATATATCATATATTAAATATACAATGAGTTAATGCAAACTGCGAAAATATGTGGAGCATCATAGATCCGGGGCTAAATCAATATTAGACCTAAACCGTTGCGTATCAAGGTCAGTGATCGCCAGGTAAAATGCATGGCGCTCACGAAGGAATTAGTAATCTGTGGCATCAAATGCTTTTGAAAGATCCAGTAACAATACAAAGAAGGGAGACTCTCTCACAGTCTGAATTCCTGAGAAGGCCGTTGTGCACTCTCAGCAGTATTGATTCTGCAGATCAATTAGCTCTAAAACCTTACTAGACCTTAGGTGCTAGATGCAGAGTTTTGATATAAGAGTTTATCTGGTCTGGCACTACACGTTCCGGTGTTTTTGATAGATACTGCAGTAAGGAGACTGAGCTGAAGTTGCGTAAGTTCGTCTGGTCTAGCGATACCTCCATAATGAGTGGCCTAAAAAGCCTTATTGAAGGATGCACGGACAAGACCTGAGGCTAAAGACATATTTATTGTGTTTTTGTACTCATGGCAGCAGCAAACGCATGCATCTCAGGAGAGCAGCGAGTATATGTGTATAGTTCTAGAGGGCTGGTAGTCTTCTTTGACTAAAAGATTAACTTTGAGGTGAGGTCGCTAGTTGTAAGCCTAAATGTAAAAAAATGGCGAACAGCAAGAAGCTGCAGTTGGGGAATCTAGTCGGGATGGTGATCTCTGATCTTATCTATCTTGCTGTATCGGGACGGTGATCTCTGATCTTATCTATCTTGCCGACAAAGCGCTAGAGAAGCTATGTGCTAGCTCGCGGTAAAGATCACTAGAAAACATCCTGACCTGGTAATGGTTTTGGTGGATTGCATCACATGGTTGAATAGACATAAGCTCATCGTACCGAAATCGACATACAGTTTACCCCGAGAGCTAGCGCTGCCCCCAAAAACCAGCCTCGTTATACAAGCAGTGGATCCATCATTTCCGCAATCATTGTACATACGCAAGCTAATAAACCATCATGTTTTTCACCAAGCTGATTCTCTTAGGTGAACACTTCCCAATAGGATCGAAGTCCAGGACGCCGCCGTGCGGCCGCAGGACCCCGAAGTCCAGGACGCCGCCGTGCGGCCGCAGGACCCCGAAGTTCCGGTGGTTGGGCTTATAAGATCTCCACCGACGTACTGCTGGCTAGGGTAAAAAGGTGCCCCACTACGTGATGACTGCGTAGCTGAACCTTCTAAGGCCGAATGTCACCTCTGCATCGGTGACCAAGGACAGGCAAGTAGCGGACGTACACCATGTCGTGCGGAGGAGGCGATTTATTATCGGCAGCTGCTTGCTGGATGAAAGCCGCACAGGCCGCTTCTTCCGCTGTAGAAGAGGGGCCTTTAGATCCACTGTCGTTTACTTACTAGCCACCTATACGGTTGAAGACTCACTAGAAACTCTGACTTTGATCTGGAAGGCGGGCCTGAGTGTCATCTGACCTAGCTGGTGAGGCCCCCCTACCGGATGGCAGTCTTGCAGTTCGTTCTTAATGCCACAAATTACTATTAAATTTAAATTTAAATTAAAAACTGTAAATTAAAACTGTAAATTAACTGTAAATTAAAAACTGTCTAAAATATTAGTTATTTTTTACTTGCAACCGAAATTGTAACTAATGCTCCGCTGTTCTCCTCAATTTTTACGATAGTGACGCAGAATACATCTTTTTCACTCTTTTGTTCCGAATCCGTTGCTGCGAAGATGTTTGGTACTTTCTCACTTTTTTTGTGATTTCTCACCTTTGATATTTTCCGATACAATTTAATCTTTAGCAATGCAAATACATTTTACCATTTACATTTGTATGCACAAAAGCGCATGCGCATGGAAAATCACGCAACATATCAGCGTTGCAATACGATGCGGACCCGAGAGTCCGCTGACCAAGTGGCAAGCCCAGACTAGCTGGGAGCCAGGCCATTTTGTCAAGTTTGAAGTAATTAGTTAATTATATTTATGCACATAACTTTCACTTACCAAAGGCCGGCACATTATCACTTCCGGTCGGTCACAATCGCTCGGGTAGCTTTGTCAGCGGGTCCTACCGGAAGCGCCGTAAGCACGTATCGCCAATTCGGGCTGCGCTAAAAGGGGTCATTGTGCAAAGACCGTTAGCCGCTCGAATTTCATGGCCACCCCATGAAAAAACACTCATGTTCATTTGAAGTTTTAGCATCTCAACGTCCGATTTCAACTAAGAGAATGCACGTTGCAGCTGAATAGGCAAATTAGAAAACTGCCTCGACCTTTTTTTGACACTCATCATTGCCGTACCGTCGTGCGAGCACTACAAATTTACCACTAAGGAACCGACGTTGTTCCGGGTTCGTCCCGTCGATTGGCTTTGAGTCCCCGCTGCTCAGCCTTGGCGCCTGGCCGCGCGGCAGAGGTTCGGCGACGTCGATGCCGAGAAAAAAGTTGTCTATCTCAAACTCAAGTTACGTCCCTCTAGCCCGCACTAGTTCCGGTAGCCGGCCATCTGTGCCGAGCGAGAGCCGACCAATCGCCGATAGGTTGGGACCGATCTCTCATGGGCCGCAAGCGGCACTATCGGCAACGCCGCTCTAGGGAGGAGAGCGCGCAGAAATGCCCGCGCATTGGCATCGATTCGGCGGCAGCCGAATCGCGCATTTTCGTTGCGTCCTCGTGGCAACTGACGCTCAGAGCAGCGTCTCGCCTACCAGCAGGCAGCAGCCAGCCGAAGTAACGCTCGCTCGGGTCAGATTCTCCCCTCGTGCACCCGCCGGGTTGGAGGTCGCAGGCGAGTCCGGTTAAGTTGAATGAAACATTTCGCTGCTCGTCAGCCTGCCCGCTAACAGCAGCCAAGCTCAAAAGTGCGCACTCGCGAGACACCAGAGCACCATAACCGCTGCAGCCCAGCCCCCGAAATTCAGCCGGAGGCTGCAGCAGGCTGGCCTGCGCGAGAGCATGACGTCGGTGCCCACTCTTGCGCCGAAACGCCGTCAAATTCAGACGAAATATCCGGCAACAAATCTCCTGATCCTTTTCGAGTCTGCATGGCAACGCTGACGTTTTAAAACTGCGATCGCTGAGCACATCGTTGCATAATAAAAAGGTAGCTGAACTCACGTTTCGCCAGTTACCACCTAAATGAAGTTATGAGACAATTTGAGCGGCTCCCCGGTTGCAACGACCGTTTGGATTGACTCGCGCTACTGTCATTACTATCGCGGTGCAGCATCGAATCGAAGTCAGTGTTTCCAAGGGCAATTTAATTTGTACTAATATAACCGTATTTAATTAATCAGTTTAGCGACGGGCTACCGGAGTCTCGCGACGTTTTAAAGAATTGCGGCAGCACTCGTCGGGGGGCAGAAGTAAATGGTCGGAGGGCGGAAGTAAATCCCTCTTTCGGAGCGTACGCGTCGCCATCGAGAACGTGCGCGCCGAGTGTTGACAACCTTTTGCTAACGCTCTCTTGGTTCATTGGCTTTAATTGCTCAAAGAGGCAAAAAGAAGAAGCCGAGACCGACGCCAACGAGCCTTTCTGTCGTGACTGAGTGTCGGCTCAGAGGAGGTAAGGTGCTAGCCAATGCACGTACTCACGCAAATGCACACACACACACACACACACACACACACACACACACACACACACACACACACACACACACGTGTAGTCGTCCCTCGCCAATTCGCACGTCGAATTTCATGGCTTCACTCCATCGCGTTTTTTTGCAAATATATTTATTAAAATTTGATCGAGATAGTAGTGAAAATTATACAACGCGCGTTCGGGTTGTCCGAGTCAATTATGCACTCCTGTGTTATAATTGAAACTAAAATTATTGGGGCCTGGACCGTATGGTGTGGAGGAGGGCGAGCAGCCGAAGGTTCCAGGGGGTCACAGGATGAGAAAGTTGGTACTTCACTTGGGCGTCTCTCGCAAGTCGTGAGAACTATTATATAGGTACACGTCATGATTGGCGAATGGGACCCGCAAATAATGCGCGCGCATTGCGGCTCCGCAACCTGCTTGATGGAGCGATGGAACCCTACAAAAGCCTGTTGCAACGGCAGCACAGCTCTATCTCACGAAACCAAGCTGATACCTTTCCGCCCATACCTTCGAGGTCCTGCTGGCCATTTTTTATCGTTTGTCTGGAGGAGCGTTCCAGCTATCAAGCGCCATCATTGCACCAACGATTTCCCTTGCGCCAGGAAGCAGCCTCCGGTATCAGACGCAGGCAGCAAACGAAGGCAGTATGACACTGACATCTCAATCCCCTGACAGGGATGTAAGGATTGTTCGGTCCAGGAGGCCTCAGACAGCCCGCAAAGCAGAGAGAGAGAGAGAGAGAGCACCATGCCGCTTTGTGCTAACAACCATGCGAACTCAACAGCTTGTATCAAGTCTCACGAGCCTCCTTACGCAAATGCAAAGACAGAACCGGCAACTGTCTGTTACGATGTTCTTCAGCCGTGAACCCCGGGCTCTCTCTGCCTATGCCTAGTATTCCTTCAGCGGAAGAAGAAGACGACGATGCATCTGTTGAAGACACTGCATCACCAAAAGACTCTGCTACTGAAGTCGTGCCTTCCGAGGAGCAGTAGCCTCGCTCTTCTTTGCTGTGCAGTACATCTCTTCCTCTTAATCGCTTTATCATCGAACAAGTTACAACATATAATTTTTATAGGTCAGTGGTTGTGCATAAGACTCTGTGCATGCAATTAAATTTACAATAATAATTACTTGATATTTATAACGTCTCAGATGTCTTATTTTTTCTTATTTTGTCTAATATAGTGGGTTATAGGAGTGTAATGGTGAATATCATGTCCAGAGGGTTATAGTAGATTAAAAATCCTATTTAGAGGTTTGTGAGCAGGTTTTCCATGCTCCAACTACGAAAATATTTGATGTCTTTGGTACTAATTGGCCGCGATTAGCAAGGGACAGCTGCATATATTGTAAGCCGCGACGGCACACTAGATAGGGTGGTTGTTTTTCCGAGGTCGCGTGTTCGAATCCTGATGTGGGAGGATTCTTTATCGTCGCTGCAAGCCGTCTTTATAGCCGTAAAGGCTCTTCTATCGCTATTTAAAAGAGTTTTTAAAATCTGCTAGTATATATATATATATGTGTGTGTGTGTGTGTGTGTGTGTGTGTGTGTACATATATAGCGTAATGTCATTATGGAAGGCTTTTTATGTACTGCTTGATTTTTATGGCAGAGTAATTTTATGGCAGAATTAGTGGTTTGGCATGTTTATGCTTTAGGTGTAGATTTATAGTTTATCATTCAGATTTTGGGTAATGCATAACACATTTATGGTCGAAGGTTAATGGCTAAGCAGGGCAACGGCAGCTGAAGGGCATTAGGTTTGCGCATAGGCGGCTAGTCAGGTTTATAGTTTAGAGTTGAGGCAAGGCAATTTACGGCTTTGCTGACTGGCGGCGATTACCTGCCCGTGGACTACAGATTAACTTTGGCAGGCCAGCCAGCCAGCCAGTGACACTCACAGGGTTCGGGTTAGGCACCATGGCCACCTTTCGACGATGACCAGAGCTCCGTAGTCGGGTGTGCGGCAGATGGCTAGGAGGCGGGCGGTGCGTGACGGACGCTGTCGTACACGCTCCCCGTTCGGGGCGCCGGGGGTTACCTTTGCGGAGCCACTGCAAGCCCGAGCCGGCGCTGCTAGCTGTCTCCTCGGTAGGGGCACCATGGGTGGGGTCCACAAGCGCGTCTTGACAAGTGTTGGCGAGGAGTTCGGCGTACGACTGAAATGGACGCGCAGCGACATTGTGCGCTTGCTTCTAAATTTCAGTAGAATCCCCTATTTATGCGTTGTATCTCGGTCCAGTTCACGCCACGAACTCACAACGCCTCGTAACGTTAAGAAGGTTCGCTGCCAGAAACGCTGCGAGAGGCGACCTGCTTCTCGCCCGTCGACGCGCACCGATTCGAATTCGGCAGTTGGCTACAGGGCTAGGCGAGCGGCGGGGTACGCCTTGTAGTTTGATTCGCACAGCAGAGAGCCAGCCGATGCTAAACACCGAC
The DNA here is from genome assembly GCA_009760855.2 of Cristatella mucedo. Classification (NCBI taxonomy): domain Eukaryota; kingdom Metazoa; phylum Bryozoa; class Phylactolaemata; family Cristatellidae; genus Cristatella; species Cristatella mucedo. The sequence goes on along the minus strand of WPIO01000006.1, from coordinate 6,208,259 downwards.
TGTTTATTACCACGCACGGAGCCTAAGGGCGCACGGCTCCCTTCGGCCACTCGACTCCCTTCTCCCACTCGACTGCCCTCTCACTCCCTCCCAACCACAACTCATCCCGTGAGTTGGCGGGAGGACAAAGCCGGCCTGTGGATAAACCACAGCTGTCAGACCGTAGCTCACCACCGGCCTGTCCCTAGGCCACAGCCACCAGCTGTTAGACCCTGGGGTGGTTTAGGGCACTACCGGTCTGCCTGCACTGGCAGTGTGCCGGCGAGCCCAGTGTCAATGATTTACTCATGCATACATAGAAACACAAACCACACGCCTCCTCCACCGAACGTTCGGCGAAACTTATATATATATATATATATATACATATATATATATATATATATATATATATACATATATATATATCTCCCTCAATCACCACTCGCGGCGACGCTGGCTTACTATGTCACTTGGTGCTAAACCGCAACAGTACGCCGTCAGCCGGCTGCAGCGTCCATAGCAGGCAGTTCAACGCAGTCGCCAGCTTCTGCTTATATTGAAGTTGAGTAATCACTTTTCGAGATAGCCCGACATATCGTGGTAGGTTGAAATATCCGATTGGCTGTAGCCGGGCAACGTGTTCGAACTCGGCCCTCCGCCATCAGGCCGACTGGCGAACCATATGCGTTTCCGATGCAGCCGACCTCGGTAGGAACCAATAATCCAAAGCTTCTCGAAATACGACTAGGCGTTTTGGGTTCAGCGCATACGACTCACGGCGATGGAGGTTTCGCAAATCGTATTTCGAACGCTGTCCCTGAACTGCTGGTAAGCGCTTCGCCGTTGAGTCTGGCTGCATCCCTCCGAGGGCTGACGTTGCTTGCTCCTTCGGAGGCAAAGGGGGATGCTCTGCTTGTCAGAAGAGCCTGCTGTTTGATTAACGGGCGCTTCCGCCGCCGTGGCTTTCTACGCCGCCGCGCTCGCCGCCGCGCGGCCAGGCTGCTCGCCGCCGCGCGGCCAGGCTGCTCGCCGCCGCGCGGCCAGGCTGCTCGCCGCCGCGCGGCCAGGCTGCTCGCCGCCGCGCGGCCAGGCTGCTCGCCGCCGCGCGGCCAGGCTGCTCGCCGCCGCGCGGCCAGGGCTGCTCGCCGCCGCGCGGCCAGGCTGCTCGCCGCCGCGCGGCCAGGCTGCTCGCCGCCGCGCGGCCAGGCTGCTCGCCGCCGCGCGGCCAGGCTGCTCGCCGCCGCCCGGCCAGGCTGCTCGCCGCCGCCCGGCCAGGCTGCTCGCCGCCGCGCGGCCAGGCTGCTCGCCGCCGCGCGGCCAGGCTGCTCGCCGCCGCGCGGCCAGGCTGCTCGCCGCTGCGCGGCCAGGCTGCTCGCCGCCGCCCGGCCTGGCTGCTCGCCGCCGCCCGGCCTGGCTGCTCGCCGCCGCCCGGCCTGGCTGCTCGCCGCCGCCCGGCCTGGCTGCTCGCCGCCGCCCGGCCTGGCTGCTCGCCGCCGCCCGGCCTCGTGGAGGATGTTGCTTGCACATTGTAGAGTAACTGGAAAACTCTGCCAGCCAGAACCACCTGCCGTTTGGCGGACGGGCGGTACCGCCGTCGCAGCTTTAGATATACAGGTGCTCTCCTACCCTGAGTGCGGTAGCTAAGCTAGGCCGGCGGCCAGGCTGAGAAGCACACGTCTCAGACGATGGTGGATTCAATGGCCTCGAGCCATCGAATGCGTTCAGTGCCGCCCGTCTTAGGCGTTCGAATCGTTTCGGGGTGGGGGATACTAATTCGTGGCCTCGTGCGACTGGTAGCCTCCAGACCGATCGATTTCAATCCTTCGGTAGGTTAGCGATACAGAATATCCTGTCGCCGGTGCCCATCCATCGAACTGTTTGGTTTTGGTAAATTCCCTGTGTTATGCTGGATGCTGGCCATCGCAAGCGGCCTGCCTGTAATCCCGGCATGCTATTCCAAAAACCGATCGTCATCGAAATAGTCGGCCTACTTTCAGCTGAGGATCACTGTCGAAATTAGGACCGCAGACTGGAGTACGACAGCCAAAGTAGTTTCACTGATTTGTGACGTCACGTCTAGATTATTTCGATTCCTTTTATTCAGAACTCCCGGCCTATGCCCGTAATTATCAGGAGCCGTTGCATAGCCCAGCAGCCTGCCTGGTCTGTCCTCAATTGCATAGCTGTCCCATCGCATCACCTTTGTCTGAGCTTCACTGGCTACCTATTAAGCATCGACTCGACTTCCCGTTGAATTTAAGTTCAGCATGCTTTCTCCGGCCGACAGGTTGCTTCAGGCGAGCTTTCACCTACCACCCTATCCGGCGTCCTTGCTCGCCGAGCTGGTTTGGTCTAGCGGTAAGGTGCTCGCCCCGACTAAGGTCTGACTGAGGTCGTGGGCTCGAGCCCCGAGGCACATGTGAAGCACCTGAATAGAGATTAGGTTCTCTTGGGGCGCTATATGAATGAACTATATATATATATTTATCTATTGCGCTCGAGCACCAGCTTTGGTGAGTGATGGAACCTTCAGATCCTATACCCAGAAATAATGAAAAGCTTGTGCAAAGTCTTATAAAGATATGTGGTTCTCAAAAGGTGCTACATACCCTGCAAGACCCTTGACATCGATGCTGTCCGTGTGAGAATATCTGCTTCATCTCTGCTGCTCAGTCCTCCCTCCGATCTGTCATCATTGGTAGATAGCTTCAACACGACACTAGCTGACACGCTCGACGAGTTTGCACCTCTGACAAAGTGCACTGTGCGCCCCCCCCCCCCCCGCCCAGACGGCCTATGGTTTACCACAGACATTAAACTAACCAAGTCTACTAAACGAAAGCTTGAAAAAGCATACAAAAGATCCGGACTAACTGTCCATCGACAGGCATATGAAGACTACTGTAGGTCGCACCAATCGATCCTAGCAAAGGCCAAGTCTAGCTTCTCTAGAAACATTGTTGAATCACAGATGCACAATCCAAAAATGCTGATGTTGACAATAAACCATCTCCTCAACCGCTCCCAGATTAGCTCTTTACCTGATGATCCTTGTGATGATCTAGCCGATTGCTTCTCTCGATTCTTTGTGCAGAAAATAGACAAGATCAGGGAATCCATCCCTGCGATGACAACCTCCCGACTAGAATGCTGTTCCTCGGTTCCTGGCTGCACCTCAATGTCTGCATTTAAGCAGGTCACTAGTGATCTAGTCCTAAAGTTCGTATCTCAATCAAAGAAGACAACAAGTCCTCTTGATCCTACTCCCACTGTCCTGCTCCTACGTTGCATTGATCTGCTGCTGCCATGCATAACTAACATCATTATTATGTCATTAGCCTCAAGTCATGTCCCAGCACCTTTCAAAAAGCTGTAGTCAGGCCACTTCTCAAAAAAGCCACACTGGACCAAGAGAACTTGAGCAACTACCGCCCAGTCTTCCTTCTACCATTCCTTTCAAAGACACTCGAACGGGTCGTGGCAGATCAGTTGAACTTATATATCGAAACCTCACACCTTGCTAGTAAGTTCCAGTCTGGCTTTAGAGCTAATCACTCCACAGAGTCAGCATTGCTTAGGGTATACAACGACCTACTTAGGAATGCAGACATGGGTAGAGTGTCTCTGCTTGTTTTGCTTGATCTTTCGGCAGCTTTTGGTACCATCGACCACAAAGTTCTTCTAGAGCACCTCTCATCTCGCCTGGGCATCACTGGCGCTGCTCTGCAGTGGTTCAGGTCCTATCTCAGTGGGAGACCAGAGTATTGACGTGAATGGACAAAGATGATCTGAAGTACCTCTGAAATAGGAGTACCTCAGGGCTCCGTGCTAGGTCCGGTTCTTTTCACGGTTTATACTCTCCCTCTTGCTGATGTGATTGTCAAGCACAATCTAGGCTTTCACTTCTATGCAGATGACACTCAGTTGTACCTTTGCTTTGATCCCTCCCAGCCTTCGAGCACCTCCAATTCTCTAAACTCACTTGCTGCATGCATTGATGACATCCGCACATGGATGGCAACAAATTTTCTAAAACTATACGATGATAAAACTAACTTACTAGTTATGGGCAAACCAGTGTGTTTGAGAGATTGGAAAGGCTGACTCTCAAAATTGGCTCTGCCAGCATATCTCCAGTTGAATCAGCTCGAAATCTAGGTGTCATATTCCAAAGTGACCTCTCGTTAGACGACCATATCAGCTCCACAGTCAAATCTGCCTATTTTCAGCTTCATAACATTGCTAAAATTCGGGCTTGTTTAGATAAGAATACCACGTCCAAGTTGGTCCATGCATTCGTGACATCCTGCCTCGACTTCTGCAACTCACTGCTTGCTGGTCTACCAGCATGTGCGATCAGGCGATTGCAGCTGGTGCAAAACTCGGCAGCTAGGCTTGTCTGTCGTGAGCGTCGCAGTTGCCACATTACTCCACTTCTCGCCGACCTGCACTGGCTACCAGTCAAGCAACGGATTGACTTCAAGGTTTTGTCGCTCACTTTTAGGTCCCTTCATTCTATTGCTCCAGCCTATCTCTCAGATATACTACCCCATCAGGCCAAGCATCGTACCACCTGCTTTTCGGAATCCAACAGTCTAGAAATACCTCGTACAAACCTTAAATCCTTTGGAGACCGTGCATTTAGTTCGTATGCTCCCAAAGCCTGGAACTCCCTCCCGACCTGCGTCAGAACATCCCCTGACCTGACCACATTTAAAAGGAACTTAAAACACCTATTTAGGACAGCATATAGTGAGTCCCTGTGATTCCTCCTTGATGTGCTTATGCGTGCTGACACTGTGCATGCTGCCACTAATCACATTTGCATGCTGACCCTGTGCATGTCACCCCTAACCATATTATTCATTTTGTTTGTTTTTCAAGCATGGTTTTAATTACCATTAATTGCATTTCACTTTGCAGCAAATGTAAAGCGCCTAGAAAGAGATTGAGTTCTCTGAGGGAGCTTTATCAAGTGCATTATTATTACTATCATTATTAATATACCATTGTACCAAATCAAGAGAATAGCAATTTTCTTGACGAGATATCAGTAATGACTAAGCTAGTCTAGCTGCGGTACTCTGCTCTCTTTTTTTCGTCCTGCCCTAATTTCGATCAGGCTCTTTAGCTTCCTATGTAGGAGCGACTTGACTGTGGACAAAGTGTGAGCTCATCCAATTACAAGTCGTTTGAAATAGCATGATCAGATTACAGGCAGAAGTCAAGGTAGCGATGCTAGATGAACCAATCATAAAGTTGGGGTATTTAATAAACTTTTTGTTGACACTAGGTTGGCCTATAACTATAGTTGCTCTTTATTACAGCCTTGGTTTGACTCAGCCGTAAGGTGCTGGCCTATAACGACCAAGGTCACGGGCTCGAGCCATGTAGCATACGCCTCGATAGAGTGTAGGTTTTCATAGGGCGCTCAACTAATGAATCACGTTTTATTCGTTTTCCACGTTAAGCCTCAGGTAGTTAGGAGCCGTTTAAGTACTTATACCATCGATTCAGACTGTAAGATAATTAACGAATGCTGCTTGTATTACTTGCACCATAACATTGCAGCCGTATTATTAGGGGCCTACGTGATTTGAAACCAAGCATTCCCTTGCCATCATGGCTACCTGTACATCTGGTGCGAGAACTTCAAGATTTTGCCGGCCGAGCCTGCGTTCTAGACTGACGTTGGATGCAGCCGATGACCGAGCTTCATGCTTCGTTCCCTGCTGCTGTAGCTGCTGCTGCTGCATCGACTGAAATTCTCGCCGATGCCACGGAGTATAAGTACATTTCACAACATAATATGTAATATATAATATATATATATATATAATAAATGTATATATCGATATAATATTAATATTATAATATATTTATATATATTTATATATATTTTATATATATATATATATATTCACAGTACTGAATATATATATATATATTTATTATATATATATTTTTGCAGTACTGAATATATATATATATATATATATATATATATAGAGAGAGAGAGAGAGAGATATACTGAATCGCATCAAAATGTGATTATCTCACTTTTCTTCTTGCTTTTCTTCTACTCTAGGAAGTTCTTGGCTTAAGCTTGGTGTGAATGTTGACCCTGCTGACTTGCTTTTAGAGGCGCTGTGTTGAGTAGAGTTCGACAGTCGAACGATGCATCTTGCTAGATGTCATTTCATTTTATTTCATATGTGACACGCATGTTTGCTTGCTTGGTGCAATAGGCAGCTGTCAAGGGCAAACCTAGGTTTCGCTTAGTTCGTTGGCCGGCGAGAGCAGATCACACTTTTGTTGCTGTGGCATTAATATCGTCTGAATATAGTTCAGCATTGGGAACTGATGGGTCTATATTATGCCCTAGCAGGGAATTCTATTTGCTGCAATTTGACACGGCCACGACTTTTTCCTGCCACCTTTTGTGCTATTTCGGCATCTGGACTCCTGATAAACCGTAAACCGCACTAGTTCTACTAGGACTAGGAAGGGGGCAAGACCTAGGGGAGATCCTAGAGGGCAGAAGTGTGAGAAGGATTTCTGTTTCTGCATGCTTTTGGAGCTCCGATTATGTATGGGGAAAGGTTAATCTAATACGGCTATATATTTATACAATGAACTAACTTGCTGCTACGGGCACGGTGCTTATCCAAGCTAATTCTACTACTTTATTTGCAGTCGTTTGTTTGGCATAGAGACAGCTCCGTGCCTGCTCATGCTGCTATGGGTACTGTGCTCGTAGCAGGAAAGCGTCCTGGCCTTATGAGCAAATGAAACCGTAGTAGCTGAAAGGTTAGCCAGTAGAAGCCACAGCCAGCTGAGCTAGCCTCGATGCCATCTTGATACAAGCTTCAGCCTCAGATGGCCAAAATACGAGTCGTCTGCTATTGAAGTGTTGAACGATTGGTAAACTGCTCGGCAGGTGCCCTGCAATCAATCGACGGTGGCTCTGGCCCACGGCTGCTCGATGCGCCAGGTTCGTGCAGCATGCTGACGAACTGCTAGTGGGCGTTTTCGCATCCTTCCTACAAGCAGTCTACAGCTGCTCTCCAGTCCTGTCGATTCTCGATTGGAGAAGCCGCGTGCCGAGCTCCTGGGTGCCATGCGTGTGTCACATGTGCCTGGTTTGCACACATGCACACGCCAGATGTGCCTGCTTTGCACGCGGCTCTGCAGCACTTGTGTCCATCTCGGCTGCCGAATTTCGGTCTTTCGCTCAAGACCCTGTGATCCTTGCAGGGCCATAGCGATCAGGGGCTTCCAGAGCAAGCTGAGAAAAGAGAGAATCGAAGCCATAGCTGAGCATCTCGGCGATGCTGCCTACGAGATCGTGGCGCTGCAGGAGGTGTGCCAACGCGAGCTGCCCCTCCCCCTTCAGGAGCAGCAGCAGCCGCTGGCTGCGCATGCCATCGTCACCTGCTGCAGCTGGCGAACTGCTGTAGTGACTGCCCGTTTGCTGCCTGCCGCGTTTGCTACTTCCTGGGCATGCGTTGGTCACGAGGCATTGTGTGCTTGCCCTGGTTGACAGATTTGGAATGAAGACGACTATGTCACCCTTCGGCTCCGACTTAGTGAGAGGCTTCCATTCAGCCACTATTTTTACAGGTGAGCTGGGTAGGGCCACTTGTCTACCCTACTGTCCAGTGACAGAATCTACAGCATTTAGGGTTAGATGCCAACAGCAGCATTACCGGCTTGCTGCTCGAGATCTGTCATTGTCTCTCTTTCTTTGTCTGTCTGTTTTGTTTCTCCCTCCCTCCCTCCCTCCCTCCCTCCCTCCCTCCCTCCCTCCCCCTCCCTCCCTCCCTCCCTCCCTCCCTCCCTCCCTCCCTCTCTCTATCTGTGTGTGTGTGTGTGTGTGTGTGTCTGTGTCTCTCTCACTCTTTACCTCCTTTCTTCATTTGATATAAGTAAATGCATATTCAATGAATACTTTAAGTGCAGGTACGTGTGTATGGATACAGACATTCACAGTCGGGTTCTCTCTCTCCCCCCCCCCCCGAATGGGGACACCCCTCTGATTGGGACAGAGAAGGTTTTCAGTGTAACATGCAGGAAAATGCACCAACAATGACGATGCGAACTGTGTGCTGCATTTAAATTTTAATGTCTTGTGTAAGAAAAATATTGTTGATAGGGAAGTAAATAATTAATTATAGGCTCTGGCCTCAGTGGCCTCTTCTGCTCGGCTTCTCCCCCCCCCCCAGCCCTACAGCTGTGCCTGAGGTCCGTTCTCTATCTGTCGCACCTGGCGAGCCTATGGCAAACTGTCTCTACGATTGTGACCGTGTCGCTAGTGGTTGCCAGCGGCTGAGACAAGTCTTGGTGTGGTGCCTTCAGTTTCAGAAGACCTGGCACCTCCAGCAGCCGAAAGTCGCCCCGTCAAGGAAGTTGGGTCGATTTCCATGGGCACCCCGAGCCCCGTCTACAATCCATACTACGATGTTTAAGTTTTGTCACTCGTTGCTCTATAGCTGATTTTAAGAGTCTTCGTTGCTTCTTCGTTGCTTAATTACTTATTTTTATTTTTATTTATTTTTATTTTTATTTTATTCTTATATTTATTTTTTTTATTTTACCGAAAGGCCCGCAGTCGTTCTTTTGCCGTGCTTCTGATCAGCGGCGTCTGGGGCATGCTTAGGCATGCATGACTAGGTGACAAAAATGAGCCCGAAAGAAGAAGCCAACAAGAAGCCAATACCGGTGGCCAGACAACTTGTTCTCCTCCCTGCTGGCCGGCACGTAAGAGCTCGCATCAAGCAGAAAGCTAGAAATTGCAAACTTATAAATCCCCAAAAAATGACTGGATGTTCAGGATGCCCAGACTCCATAGTGCCCGAATGGTGTTTGCAGTTCTAAAACTCAAAATTTGACGAATCGACTGGAGGGGGACAGGCGGTGGGGGGGGGGTCACGGGCAGGCGGTGGGGGGGGGTCACCGGCTACCGAAAAAAGCAACCGCAGGCCACTGAAGATGGCTATAAATGTGGCTGCAAGTTTGCAAATCCCAGAGGTTTGATCACCCGTCTCCTTTGCTAAAAGAGCTATGATGGCTGTCGATTGATCAACGGATACAGAGCAAAGTTCTTACGCTGACCCACAAGACCCACTACGGCTTGGCTCCTCCATACCTAGCTGAACTGCTTCACCAGTTTCAGCCTCTTTGCACCCTCAGGTCCTGTACGGACAATACATTAGCTGTTCCATTCCTCAGCTTCAAGACCGTTGGCGACAGAAGCTTTAGCTCTGCAGGTCCTAGACTGTGGAACTCGATTCCACGATTCTCACGCAACGACAACCACTCTCCTGCTGCCGACTATGGCTCATCCTTTTCAGTGGCCCTGAGCTGCTACTTCCATGCTACTGACTACCTCAACTGCTCTCCTGACTCTGCTATGCTTCACACTTTCACTTTGTTGCGCGAGATGAAGTCTGCTGGCTACCGAATGGTGCTTAGGCTGAGAGTGCACTATTCAAAGCTCTCCTGCGTAACACCCGCATGGTCTTTGTGGCTTTGTGGAGTTACAGACAGAGATACATTACATTACATTTACTGGAATAGTTGTGGATCTCTTGCCCTGCTTGACTCTAATTTGTTCATCTTTAGTGCTGGAAAAAGACTTTCGTAAAAAGGGTATACACACTCATAACGCATGCACTCACTCTCTCTCTCACACACTCGCGCTAGCACACACGTGCACACACACGCACACAAACACACACACACACACACACACTCAAGCACAGTCACGCACTCACACTCACTAACTCACTCACCCACTCAAATTTGCACGCTTAAGCACAAGTGCAGATTAGAGAGACAAATGTGTACACACGTGCATGTGCACCCGCCGAGGGTAGTGATGGATAAGAGTATGGAAATGGTTGCTCTTGTGATAGGGAGGAGCAAGCAGAGGTTGGAATGTATGAGGTCAGAGCTGCTCTCTGCTGTTACCTTGCTGAATGCTCTGCGCTCTGTGCTTGCAGTGGCTACACAGGCAGTGGCTTGTGTGTTTTTTCCAAGTACCCTATATTGGAGACGATGTGGCATGCCTACCCGCTGAGTGGCTATGCTCACAAATTCCAGCATGCCGACTGGTATGGTGCCAAAGGTGTCGGTCTGTGTAAACTGAAGCTGGGACGAATGATCGTGCACGTGTACACCACGCATGTAAGCAAGGCTTGCTGCGATTGCTGCGACAGCTTTTTTCTTGTCGGAACATCCGGCTTTGTCACGTGATCATGCTGATCATGCTGTGTTGGCGTTGGCCTCGAACATTGGACCTTGGCGGTCTGTGGTGGGACTGGGTGACGTCACAGGTCTACTCGTCTTTTCGTGCCTGCTTTTGGCTCGAGCATTCGTCTCAGCACGACTACTGTCGAATATCGGCCGAGCTTTCCTCGGCTTGGCACTCGAAGCGCCGCTACGCCCCCCCCCCCACTCACCCACCCCACCCGTGGGTAAGGCGGTTGCTTATCACCACCTCAGCCCGAGGTCGTGGGTTCGAATGCTGCGGTGGGCGATTCTTTATTGCCGCCGATGAGCGGTGGTGATAGCCTTCAAGGCTCTTCTGCAGCGATGCATTAAGATGCTGCTAAATCAGCGAGCAGCATTTTTTTTGGTATCGTCTAGCGGATCGTGCAGCAGCGGCACATGTCTGCCACCTCGATGAGCGTTTGATGACTGACGACTGCAGTTCATACCAAGGGGTGTGCACAACTCTTTGAAGCTCTCTCTCTCTCTTCAGCGACTCGTTGACAACTCGTTTGATCTTCACAGCTCCTTCTCCTCTGTTCATCCCTGCTGTTCGTGATAGGGCTTCGATCAGCCGAGCCGATCACGCGTGCTGCTTTGCTCGTGCTGCTTTGCTCGTGCTGCTTTGCTCGTGCTGCTTTGCTCGTGCTGCTTTGCTCGTGCTTCGGTCGCCGGTTTTTGCATGCCCGCACTCCCCGTGCTGAAGCCTGGATGCTGGCTCTGCCCGCTTCTGCACACTTCTGGCGGTCTGCGACAGTCGGCCGCTAGCGCTCGTGTCCGCTTGCAGGTGCACGCCCGGCACTCTGTCAGCAAGAGCGAGGAGTACTTGTCACACCGCACCACACAGATGCTGAACCTGGCGCAGTTCGTACGACACACGAGCGACGCGTGCGACGCCGCGCTGCTGTGCGGCGACCTGAACACGGAGGACGGCGAGCTGGGCTATCGGCTGCTGCTCAGCGAAGCCCGGCTCAAGGACGCCTGGGTTGAGAAGGTCAGGCCGACCGCGAGGGCAGCCACTGCCCAGCCAACGCGGCGGCTGCTGCTGCTGCGAGCACTCGCACCGCTGCCTCCGCCGCCTCGGTTTGCCGACCGACGGGGCAGCGAACGGGCCATCGCTCTCTGACTCGGCGCGTTGCAGCACCCGGACAAGCGAGCGGGAGAGCCCGGCGGCGAGACGAGCGACAAGCCGAACAATCCGTTCGTCAACCGAAAGTCGCTCCAGCTGTGGCCGCACGGAGCAAGGCTGGATTACGTCATGTACCGTCAGAATGAAGGTAGCTAGCCGCAGCGTGGGCTTCGCAGGCTCGAGGGCCTCTCGAAGCTTTGAGCTTCGCTGCTGCAGTGCACCAATGGAAGGAAAGGGGGGGAGTGACAGGACAGACAGACAATCGGGGCGTGTAAGAATGAAGTAAGCTGTGATCGTGTGAGTTGTGATGATTCCGCCTGCTTAGTCTTAAGCACCGTCTGAGTGTGGACCGGCCGGCCACGTGCTCAAGGTCTGCCCAGCAGTGGCAGCAGCAACTGGCCGACGCAGAGAGGGGAGAGCAGCAGAGGGCAGAGCAGCAGAGGGCAGAGCAGCAGAGGGGAGAGCAGCAGAGGGGAGAGCAGCAGAGGGCCGATGCAGAGAGGGCAGATGCAGAGAGGGCAGAGCAGCAGAGGGCAGAGCAGCAGAGGGCAGAGCAGCAGAGGGCAGATGCAGAGAGGGCAGAGCAGCAGAGGGCAGGGCAGCAGAGGGGAGAGCAGCAGAGGGCAGAGCAGCAGAGGGCAGAGCAGCAGAGGGCAGAGCAGCAGAGGGCAGAGCAGCAGAGGGCCGATGCAGAGAGGGCAGAGCAGCAGAGGGCAGAGCAGCAGAGGGCAGAGCAGCAGAGGGCAGATGCAGAGAGGGCAGAGCAGCAGAGGGGAGAGCAGCAGAGGGCAGAGCAGCAGAGGGCAGAGCAGCAGAGGGCAGAGCAGCAGAGGGCAGAGCAGCAGAGGGGAGAGGGCAGAGCAGCAGAGGGCAGAGCAGCAGAGGGCAGAGCAGCAGAGGGCAGAGCAGCAGAGGGCCGATGCAGAGAGGGCAGAGCAGCAGAGGGCAGATGCAGAGAGGGCAGAGCAGCAGAGGGCAGAGCAGCAGAGGGGAGAGCAGCAGAGGGCAGAGCAGCAGAGGGCAGAGCAGCAGAGGGCAGAGCAGCAGAGGGGAGAGCAGCAGAGGGCCGATGCAGAGAGGGCAGAGCAGCAGAGGGCCGATGCAGAGAGGGCAGAGCAGCAGAGGGCAGATGCAGAGAGGGCAGAGCAGCAGAGGGCAGGGCAGCAGAGGGGAGAGCAGCAGAGGGCAGAGCAGCAGAGGGCAGAGCAGCAGAGGGCAGAGCAGCAGAGGGCAGAGCAGCAGAGGGCAGAGCAGCAGAGGGCCGATGCAGAGAGGGCAGAGCAGCAGAGGGCAGAGCAGCAGAGGGCAGAGCAGCAGAGGGCAGAGCAGCGGCAAACAGCAAACGGCAGCAAAATCAGGCTCAGCTTTGCTGCGCCATGTTTGCTGGCTGGCTGAAGTTCAGCTGGTACAGCGAAGCTGCTCGCAGGAAAAGAGGCCAAAGCTTGGATTGGACAGAGACAGCGCTGCCTCTCGATTGGCCGAACCACTGTCCCAGGCGTTACTGCCCCTTTATTAAGCCTCTCTACCCCCAGTGTGTGTATGATTTTAAGTAAAAAAGAACTATTGGTAACTGCCCACACGAATGCTCAAGCCTGAGGGCACGTGGGTTTTCCCTTGCTCCCACCCCCCCCTCCCCCCCCCCCCCCCCCCCGACCTGTCCCTCCCACTTCCTGGGCTGGTGTATCAGCCTGTCCAGGCCCAAGCTCAGTCGAGGTCAATCAACTCCAGGCAGAGACCAACAGGAACAAGCGCGTGTTAAGTTTCCACGAGGAGCAACTGACTGATGTACTGACTGGGAGATAATGAGATGATGGAAAAGCCAGGGTGAATTGAGGCAGTTGAGTGTGCATTCTAACGCATCCACGAGCAGTCATGTGCCTGTGCGTGCAAGTGTGCGTGCATGTGCATGCGTGTGTGTTTGTGTGTGTGTGTGCCCGCGCGAGTGTGTGTGTCTGTGTATGTGTCTGTACGTGTGTGTATATGTGTGTGTGTGTGTGTGTGTGTGTGTGTGTGTGTGTGTGTGTGTGTGTGTGTATGTGTGTGTGTGTGTGTGCACACGTATGTGCACCTGTGTTTGTGTTCTCTATGTGTCTGTGTGTCTCTGTATGTGTGCTTGCATGCTCATGAGATTTTTGCATTGATTTGGACCTGTTGGATCAGCTGGAGGCACTACGACTGCCATCTGTTATCTTTCCTTTCCGACCCCCCCCCCCACCCCCCAATCACGCTCACCTCTCTCGGTGCCTTGGGCCACTCGAATGGCGATCTTGCATCGACAGTTGCTCACTCGTCCACTCGTTTACTGTGGGTTACCTGGCCCCTTTTTTGCCTAGGACTGCAGCTTTGCATTTTGCAAAATTCTGTTTCCATTTAGGAGTTGAGCTGGCCTGCATTGAAAGCAAGGTTACGATGGGCCAGATACCAGGCAGGGCCTACTTCTACTCAGACCATGAAGCTGTGCTCGCATCGTTCCTTCTCAAAGCAAACCCAAGTGGTGAGTTTGCTTGGCAAGCTGCCTACCATTTGGTGTCGCTGGTCCTACTGCAGTGTGTGGCTTTAGTCCTCATGTTGTAGTTGGATTGTATTTCCTTTTTACGTGTTAACATGTAGGAGGCTGCCTGAGGTTAGATTGCTGATGACGAGTTTGTGATCCGGTGCTGAAAATAATTCTCTCGGTTTCTTTTGCAAGACAGGCAGACAGATAGATCAAGAGAGAGAGAGAGAGAGAGAGAGAGAGAGAGAGAGAGAGAGAGAGAGAGAGAGAGAGAGAGAGAGAGAGAGAGAGGGAGTAACAGAGAGAGAGAGAGGAAGAGGGAGAGGAGAGAGACAGGGACAGAGAGAGCAAGAGAGAGGAGAGGTGGAAGAGAGAGGAGTTAGAGAAATCAGAGGGGGAAAGAGGTGAGTGCCACCCTCTCCACGCGCACCTACACCTGGTTAATCGCTGACTCCTGCTCCTGGTCTGGCTTCTTCGCAGTCATTTGAGTCCCGACATCATGCTAACCGGTCCGATGTTCCAGCAGAGCGTGCCGGTCGAGAAGGCCAGGAGCTGCTGCCATCGGCATGCCACAATTTGTGCAGCTGTCAGCTCCCTTAGTGCGGCCTGCTCGGCCGAGTCTTCATGCTTGCTACAGCACTTTGTTACGCACCTCGTCCATTGCCCGTTGCACAGTGCCGCGTCAGCCGGAAGTTGACAGCGTCGCACGAGACGACTGCCTACGGCAGGCGAGCCACCTGCTGGACGATGAGCTGCTGCTTTGCCAACGCCGGCGCATGCATCACGCAGCAGCAGCGCTCCTATGGTTGGCTCTGCTCGTGATCGCTCGCGAGCAGTTCCTCGTGCACGAAGACTGGCACCTGGTCAGCGAACTGGTCCAGGTCGTGGCGGCCATCATGGCTGCCGCCTGTGGCTGGAGCGCGCTGGTGCTGCTGCGTGTTGACAGCAATTCATTGCGGCAGCACAAGCGAGACGTCGAGAACTTGCTGAGTAGCAGAAAGCACCTTCGCGAGTGGTGAAGGCCGACTGACAGCAACCGAGAATCGGAGCTGCGCCGAAACTCTGTCGCATTGTGCTTGTTGACCGTGGCAGGCAAGCCTCCTGCCTGCCTGCCTGCCTGGCCACCTGCATTATGACACTGATGCCCGTAGGCAAGTCCGATGCATGATGAAATGCAGTTTGCAAAGAAACCTAGCGACTGATTGCAGCCAGCAGCCGCTTGTGTTCTTTGGTTTTGCTACAGTTGTGTCCTGTTGTCAGGGTGGAGGCCACGAATGGAGGAAGGTGGAGGCCAGGTGGAGGCCACGAATGGGTGGAAGGAAGTGTTTCCAACGGCAGCTGATTCGGTGACCTCCCATGCGTAGCTTCAGAAAAGCCGAGAAAAGCAGCAGCTTTTGCCATAAAGAACTTGAGCTGTTTGAGTCGATCCTACGACCTGGGTCTGGCAGCCCGAGTGCTAAACTAAGCGCTAGAGGATAGGACTCCGGGTATTCCTAAGTGAAATGAAGAAAAATCGCTTTCAGCACATGATAGGCATCCTCTGGGGCGGGCCTCAGTCTGTCGAGACTTGAATCATTGTCATGAACTCGGGCATTACTCTGCAGCTTAGACTCGACCACTGCTGTTATCAGCAGACACGCCTAGTCGGCTTGGTCGAACGCATACCTTACGAGCTCTGATAATCTTGAAGGATTTTCCTACTGAAGCATGCTTGATTGGGGGCCCAATGGAGCTTCACTCACCGTAGGCATCAGAAAGCTAAACAGGGTGGGGCAGCGTCTGGCCCACTTGCAGTGGCCCAAAGGAGTATGCTTCGAAGCCTTGCTGCCCTGCAGCCGCGAGCATTCCTATGATTGATTAGCTGCCTCTGACAGATCCAGTCCCTTGCCTCGTCCTTGGCTAGCCCGTGTCCCCTCTGCGGACACCGAAACTGCCATGGAACTTGTATGCCGATGGAACCCAAATGAGCAGCCTGCGTGGCTCCCTGTCTACAAAGGTGACGTTGGCCCCTCCGAAGTACCTTGCATCCATGCCGATGGCCCATCGCCCGACCTACCTCAAGAGTAGCTCTCTTCACAAGTAAAGTGGCACACGCCCTGAGTTCCCTAAGGGGGTGTAGGTGGGCTGAATACTCAATACTGCTCATCTGGTCCTAAGGTGGACCTGTGCGATAGCAGAGATTAAGTTCTCTTGGGGCGCTATGCAGGTGAGTTATATTTTTATATGCTTAAGAAGTTTGGTAAGTTTTGCAGCTATATTGTAACCGAATGATTCTAGAAACGTTTGTCGCCCTCTATGTGAAGTGATCCACTCGGAACCTTGAAAGAAACTCGTAAGAATTTCGTTGATCATTCCAGGCCTCGTGGCCCCGCATGAAGGCCGACCGAGGAGCTTCACTGTTTTGGCTTATTTGAAAATCATTCAGATGGCGTTCTTGCCTAGTCCACATGAAAGATGAACCCGAGGGATGATGCACACTGTTCAATACTCCCAGCTTTCCTGATCGAAGGACTGAGGGTAGGCTTGCAAGGCATATAAACATAAAAGTGTGATGGTGAACAGCATCAAGAATTTCTCAGGTTAATGTAACCTCAGTTAAAAATCAGAAAACGAGCTGCTCAAAGGAACTCCTTCCAGAGAACTCTCTCAAGACATTAATCTGGATAATACGATGACATCTATAGAATAGTAGTATAAGGAGTTTATATAGAATGTGCGCCATCAAATGCATCAGCATCCACACCCAAAATACACAAATAATGCAACATAGATGGAAAATTGTAAAGAAAAGCACTTGACGAAACACGTTTCTGGGAAATACACATTCTGGTAAAATCACACACGAGAGAAAGGGTAAGCTATTCAGCATAGATGAATTTTCTGTAAGGAAATTAACGTGGACGCCTATTTAGATGATCAGTGTGCAGATGCTTTAATGACTAAAAGCGTACTAAGTAAGAGCATTACAAATTGAATAAAATAAATGGAAGGTGCAAGCACGAAGGTGCTGGTCTGGGAAGCTAACCATTGACATGTTAAACAAGATCAATGCAACAGAATGAAACTGCATGAAAGTCTACCAACATATAAGAAAGAAAACGCTTGCACTAACGGCAATAACCAAAGCTCAAAATTGTGAGCCCAGAATGAATTAGATGGTAGCAAATGTGCTTTATTTTAACGTGATTTCTCATGCTCTCCGTTAATTCATCTTGTTACATGTGTGGATTTCTTGCTTGCATTTACCTAGCTAGCAGTCTCTAGTTGTAGCGTGCTGGCTTCACAGGTCGATTGATTTCCGACAATCGCACTCATTTTGGGCTATTTGTTCCGAAGCCCGTTGCCATTGAAAGTGCTCGTTTAGCTGCGCTCGTTACTTGCTTGAAAGGTTCAGCAAAACTAAAACAACGACTTTGTATTCGAAAGACTATTGCTAGAAATCTTCGAAAAGTTGTGAACGGGCAAGCGTTGAGGTAAAGGATGTGGAGAAGCCTCTGGGAAGTTTGTGAAACACTCAGGAGGTTAAAAAAAATCCTGGAGATTCCAGTAATGCAGATCTTTAGAAGTAGCACGATTTACGGCGCCTCTCCGGAGATAATTCTCTCTCGTCAAGAACGACGTGTGAAGCTATCTGCATAGTGACCCAAGAGAACTAAATTGTGTGACTCTAAGTGCGTGCAGGCATTGGCAAGCCAAACGATTAGGGATAATAGCATAACCTTTTTTCAGCACACGTAAAAGCGAATGCCAATTAAGGAACAGGTAGATCTTTTCTTCTTATTCTAAGTGGCGTCATGTCAGTTCAGGTCCCTGCACCTTTCAAAAGGCTGTAGTCGTGCCACTAATTAAGAAAGCAACGCTAGGCCAAGAGGATTTGAGCAGCTTCCGCCCAGTCTCCCATCTCCCGTTCATATCAAAGACTCTAGAACGAGTTGTGACAGACGAACTGAACTCTTACATTGAGACCTCAAACCGAGCCATTGAGTTCCAGTCTGCGTTTAGAGCTAATCCCTCCACAGAATCAGCATCGCTTAGGGTGCATAGCGACCTTCTCATGAATGCAGACAGCGATCGTTAAAGTCCTTCTTGAGTGTTTCTTGAGTCTTGCATTAAGCACGCATTCCTCCATCAGCCGGAAGGCAAGGAAATACCTGCTGCCGACCATGGCCTATCAAACTAGCTCAATGATTATACACTGTAACACGATTAAATCGATTATACGACCACGTGAGCTCCGCAGTCAAGTCTGCCTACTTTCAACTACATGACATTGCTAAAATTCGGACTTTTTTAGACAAGGACACAACATCTAAATTGGTCCATGCATTTGTGACATTCCGTCTTGACTTCTGTAACTCACTGGTTGCTGGTCTACCATCCTGTGCAACTCGGGGGGGAGGCTTATAGCTGGTGCAAAATTCTGCAGCGAGGCACATTTGTCACGAGTGTTTCAAATGCCACATCACACCAGTTCTCGCCGACCTGCACTGGCTTTCAATCGAGCAGCGCATCGACCTCAAGGTTCTGTGGGTTACTTGTAGGTCCTTTCATTCTGTGGCTGCAGTCTACCTATCAGAACTACTCCCCCACCAGTCTAAAATCGTACAACCGGCTGTTCTGACTAGAATCATTTAGTATACCTCATAAGAACCTCAAAACCGTTAGCGACCGTGCATGTAGTTCCTATGCTTCCAAAGCCTGAAGCTCACTACCGACGCTCGCCACAACGTCTGCTGAAATGACGACGCTTAAAAAGAAGCTCAAAATGCACTTGTTTGTTGCAGCATTTTGGTGGGTCTTTGTGATTTGTCCTTCACGTGCATGTAACAGCTTACACTATGCCTGCTAGTTGCCGATGTTACCACCAAACCTTTGTTAATGCTTTTTATTCAGCATCTGTATAGTGCCTAGAGAGATTAAGTTCTGTAAAGGTGCTGTACAAATTCATTATTATTGTTACGTTGATGGATTCCGTGATGTCAATCGGCTGGAAGTTGCTGGCTGTAAGAGCATTCACATTGAAGGCTCGGTCCCCGATGATGTTCGGGATTCTTCGGAGTTAGAGAGCTATGTTACCCGATTTTATTATGACGATGGGTAGCCGTATTCAGAAGCTCTTTCGACAGCTGAAACAAGAGAATGGCGAGACCTTATATATCGAGAGAAGGAACCTCTGTCGACAGGCTACTTGAATGGTAGCCGGCGAGAAACCTTTGATTGGGATTGTTTTATTTGGCTCATTCTAAGTGCACTTCCACATATGGCAATTGCTGTTGAATATATGCTCGAGATTAGTCGTACTAAACGAGAAGGGAATTTATCTCCTTGATCAGATTGTCGAGGGACTCAGTCAATTGAACTTTTCTATGACTAGAGGAAGAATTGAGATCTTATCAACAGACCGAGGATAATCGAAAAACCAACGGCAAAATTGTTAACAATAATATAACTACTGCATTTCCACAGTAACCCCAGATAGCTCGATCTCTTTATAGGCGCTTTACACGTAGGCTCTAAAGGAAGCGCGATCAAATGGTTAGTCGCACAAGTCGTCGGTGCCACTCTTTCTTTTTTCTGGGGAGCCCCTTGTAGTAGTATTTGGCATTGGCTTATATGTTTAGCTGTGATTTCAATGAACTGGGAGACTGTCGTGTATTTAGCCGGAGTATCAAGTAATGCGCTCAAGGAAAAATAGACAGCGTGTGCTGCGCGTGGGGTTTCCAGCAGATAACCCACGCATTAAACAGACAGTGAGAACCTTGGTCGTAAGGACAGTCGAGGTATTTTGTAGCGTCGAAATGCTAGCCAAGGACGGCTCGAAATGGCCTGCCAAAGTCACCAGCGTGGAAAAGATATGTCGTCAAGTGAGTGTCTGTGAAAGTGAATTCCACAGACGAGCGATTGAAGGACGGTGGATTTAAGGACTAGGCTAGAAGCCATCGAGCACCGTGTTGCACAGGCGTAATGGCTTATCTACTAGAAAAATAAGTGAATTGAAGCATTCCAACAAAGAAAGAGGACCTGGAAGTTCTTATATTGAGCCTGTCATCGGGATGTTCCTAAAGGTAGACAGAGATAGAAAGATATAAAGCACTTTGAACACAGTCTTTTGGATAAAACCATCAGTGATAGAGAAGCCGTCAAAGAGAGAAACTACAGCTCGCTACACTTCGCTCCGCTATTGGTGCGTTGCAGCAGTTTCCGATAGTCGTCGCGTGGTCAATTTTACAACGGAACGTTTAGATTTTCCTTATCGAAGAATTTCAATGTTGCCACTGTTTTGCCATGCTCTTAAATGTGAGACCAGAAAATAGGAAAGTTGAAGACTTGGTAGAAATCGCAGCCAACCACAACGTTTCCTACCAGACGATAAGATATTCTGGTTTGTTGCTTTTTCCTCAGGTTAATGATTTGCTGCTATTAATGTGATGGCAGTGAGGACGTTATGATATCGATAATCAAATTCTTGAGCAATGCGGCACAGTTCATAAAACGCGGTATAAATACAATTGGATTTGCATGCATTAATTCCGGTTTATACAATGCACGAAGCGCATGGAACAGAGCTAGCTAAACTGGTCCACTTCGGTGCATAGAAATGTCGTCGAATGCGCACGCGCCTGTTACTGACCTGCTCTTCCGGAAGCGCTTTCGGAGGCGCTACCTTCTTAATGAATAGCGGCACAGGCCCGCCACTGCACCCATTGCGACTTTCCAGTTCTTAGAAAACTTGCAAAATAGCACATTAGATCCCAGTGTAAGTGCTACATTGCTAGCAGACGTTGCTGTCTTTGATGCGGCTCCTTGTTTCCGAATCAGACCTTCGCTTTCCCTCTACTTGATCCTCCCTCTGACCTTCCCTCAACACTACCCAAGGTCCTTTATGAGTTCGCTCCTCTAGCTAAGCGACGGATCCGTGCCTGCCGAGAGGCTATTCGGTGTTTATGTTTTACATAAAAACCAGCAAGAAAAAACCTCAGCCTGAACTTGCCAAAGATGCAAAACAATTCGGTACTCAGTGCATTCCATCGAGTTGCATTTCTAGATTATTGTATCAATCCTTTTTCGCTTAGGCAAAGCCAAAATGAGATATACAAGGTAAAAAGCTAACCTAGGAGCGGTTGAGATGGTTCATCGTCGACATCAGCAGTTTTAGGTAGTGCATTTGTGATTAAACGAGTTTTTGTAGAAACTAAAATTGAATGTTTAAATCATAAATAACGAGGAAGAATCAATTTTTACACACAGACGAGATGAGATCGGAGTAATCTGATATACAAAAGAGGATTTAGTACATGAAGGGCGATAGAATACTGCCACCTAGGTAGCTCGTTTTCGGGTAAAATAAAGAATATGGTTCAGCAGAGCTCGCTGATCGTCGTTCTGAATTTAAAGACAAATGTGGCTAACTTGGTAAAAGTGTGAAATGACGGCGGTAGAATAGTTGTCATCGATAATGCATGCTCGTTCTTAAAAAGTAAAAGTCAAGACTATGCTTATAAAGTTGGTCTAAAAATCCAATGTTTGTTTGGAAACTTCTTAAACCTACGTAGATCGAGATACACAATTAAAGCTTGTTGATGAGCTTGCTAGTGACTTTCGAAAAACTTTATTTTCAGGGGTCCTGTGTACCTTGCAAAGTATATGCCTTGGCCAACGATTCGGGCGTCAGAGTAGAATTTTAATTTCGAGTTCAGCTCTGACTGCATACGCTGACGACGGAATTCTGACTGAATTAAGACTCTTTAGATTCGCTTCTTACGTCCGCGAATGCAGAAAATACAGCTTAGGACGTTGTATTGCATGTATACCACCGGAGTTGGTCAGGTCTGTCAATTTTCAGCTCCGCGAAATTGTGAAAATTCATGCCAGATCAGTCAGGTTCATGACGTCAATGTTTATTCCTCTAAAAGCTTACAGAAAATTGCAGACTGGAGTCTATCACTACCTGCAAGATAAATTCTCAGTTTTAATATTTGCACCTAATCAGAAAAATGGATAAACCGTATACCCGGTTGTCATAGCACTTAGAAGAAGCATGTTAATCGGCAAAAGTGCGTGCTGTTGATTAGAGTACAGCACAGTTATAATGTAATGTATCTCCGTTTGTAACTCCACATAGTCATAAAGACCATGTGGGTGTTACTCAGAAGAGTTTTGTATAGCACACTCACAGCCTAAGCGGCTTTCGGAACGCATTCGGTAGCCAACAGACTTCGTCTCACGCAGCAAAGAGAAAGTGGGAAGCATAGCAGAGTCAGGAGAGCAGTTGAGGTAGTGAGTAGCATGAAAGTAGCAGCTCAGGATCGCTGAAAAGGATGAGCCGTAGTCGGCAGTAGGAGATTAGTTGTCGTTTCATAAGAATTGTGGAATCGAGTTCCACATTCTAAGACCTGCAGGGCTAAAGCTTCTGTCGCCAACAGTCTTTAAGCGGACGAATGGGACAGCTAATTTATTGTCCACACAGGACCTGAGGGCGCGAGCAGCCAGAAACTGATGCGTTGGTACCTCACTAGATCACACTACGTCTCGCCGACCTGCACTCGCACCCAATCACAAACGACATCGAGTTTGAGGTTCTGTTTATAATTTGAGGTCCCTTCATTTAATTTTTATTTGCATTCATCTGCGTAGCGCCCCAAGAAATCTTAATCTCTATTCAGGCACTTCACGCATGCCACGGGGCTCGAGCCCACGATATCAGCCAGACCTTGGCAGCGGCGGGCGAGCACCTTAACTGCTGGACCAAACCGGCTCTGCAACCGTCTACAGTTCATTCATTGTCCACAGCATCGTTCAAACGCTTGCTGTAGCCTACCTACAAAACCTAGTCACTCATTATGCAAGGCATCGTGCCACCGGTTTTCCGACTCCAATCGTGTAGCTGTAATAAGTACTAGCTGCATTTAACAGCCTCGTTTCATATAGCGACAAAAGAACCTTTACGGCTCTCCGAACCGCTTGCAGCGACGGTAAAGGATCGCCCACCTCAGAATTCGAACCCACGACCTCGAGATCGAGGGCGTGAAAAGCAACCGCCTTACCTAGTGTTCCACATGCCTCGAACCAACCTCCATATCTTTGTAAATTATGGTGCTTGTTAAAATGTTCCCAAATCCTTAATCTCGCTAGCTACCTGAACTACTTACTTATCATTTTAGGCATCTCAGCACCAGCCCGTCTTACTCAAGGTGTCTATCTGGACCAGGAGTAAACCTAGAATTGATTGGAGACAAGACACTAGTGTTCGTCAATTTATAATGCTTTAAAGACTTTACCCAACCAATGCATCGACATCTAACTCAAAAGCATGCAAAATAATGAAAAAACGCACCTAGTCCTCCTGGCATTTGTTGGTTCCACGTGAACTGACGTGTGTATAAGCAGGTACACGCTGACACTATGCTTTGTATCACTATTTACATTGACATTTTGCTTATACATCGTAGTTAAAATCTCTAGAAAGAGACCGAGTTCTCTGAAGACGGCGCGGAAAACGACTGATCATGATCGAGTATCATTTTCTTGAGAAAGAAGTGGTCGCACAGCTGAAGACCGGAAAGATCATTATGCACTTTTGAATCTTCGCTCCTTATTTGCTCACAGGTAAAGCAAGAGCTATACGTTTTCCACAATTCCCATGGCTTCAACCCTGCCTCAAGATCCTCGCTATGCTACTGCATAGAATGAAGAGATACTGCCATTCATTTATGTGTTAGTCCTCCTAAGCACCTATTCTGCTTAATCTGCCGTCGAGCATTTGATCGCGTCGACATTGGCCTATGTCTGACCTTATTTGGCAGTCGGTTAGTAAATCTGGGCATCGGTGGAATGACACCATGACAGCGTTATTCTGAGGTGTCTTATTCAGCTGCTCGTGACAACGGAGCTGACAGAAGCGAGAAGCGGCTGCAGCCGGATCAATGTGCTCTATTTCAGCTGTGGTCGCACATTGAGATAGCGGACTCAGCTGCAGCCTCTCTCTCTCTCTCTCTCTCTCTCTCTCTCAAACTTCTAGCAAAGGTGACGGCCTGTGAGTGCATCGTAGAAAATCGTGCTAGGAACGGCGGCTTCGTGATGATTGCAGTACTTGGCAAAAGTTTGTTGAAAAGATTTAATTTCCGCGTAATACTGCTCAATTTAATGTGATTACCATCGATTCGTTTTTCACTGATTTAACTGCACGAATTTCATTCATGACGGAATACATACATGTGACTAAAGATATACCCGAATTAATTCTTCCTCGAGATGGTGTGACGTTTTAGTAAACCCATGAAATACTTTTTAGTCGGAACGATTGACCGATAGTTTTCACCACCGATGCCGAAAGTTACGACCAGAGGCTCGCGGACACTTTGGACAAACTTTACGCAGCCACGCTGCAATTAATGTAGCGAGCGAGTAGGAAGAAGTAGGAAGAAGGAAGAGGAAGGAAGAGGTAGAAGTAGGAAGAGCGAGAAAAAAACTCCGTCGCACGGACGATCGCTGGCACTTTGAAATTAGCCTCTGTGATCGATTGTCGCGATAGATTAGTTGTGCACAGCAGTGTTGCCAAAGAGGGATTAATAATATATTTATTAGGTTGTTATTGAATTAAATTAGCACTGAAGCTACGGGGTGCGAACTATTTCCTCGTCCTTATTTGCCTGCGGTTGCTATTAGTCCTGTCTGTGCCTCGTTCATGCACGCCAAATGTGAGAATCTTGCACGACATGCAAGTTTTTTGTAGACCAAATGATACGCTCACTTATATATTGCGCATGTTTACAATGAAGACCATTTTGTTTGTGTGGTTTTGTGCGTATTAATCAGTGATATAACTTTTTATGCATTTTTATCCCGGGTATGAGAAACGGCTAAGCAGGCAGAGTTTCAAAGTTGAATTTCTCAACAAGAGTCTCATCCTGTCAATCATATCTTTCAGAAGTAGTGGCAAGTCTTCATAATCCAGGTACTATGTTACCATCTGAACCGCACATCGCTTGCTGAGATCGATCACTTGCACGTCAAAGATGTCAACGTTCAGGATTCGACAAGGTCGATATGTAACCAAAATGCGTCCACTGATCTAGTGACAGCATTTAAAACTATCTACTTAAAACTTTCTGCAGGATAAGATTATAAGCTTGAAATGCTTGAGCGTGGCCGCAGCAGAAGTCCTTGATCTGACACGTGCATTATCTACTATAGTCAAATCCGAACTCGTGCTGTCTTTCGGGTAGCAAAGAATGGATATTCTTTCATTAATCTCGAAGGCCCTTATACCATCTAAACTCGCAGGGGATTCCCCTGTAGCCAGGTGCATGCAAAACAGGTTAGTGAAAATCCAAAAAGGACACGTGCGAATTTGAGCTAAAACAAATGAGTGCCAATAGGTCCGGGATCAAAGAACTTACTTTTGACTGACATCGCGACATTGCCCGATTGAACTCGATTAAAAAAGAAGGTGCCTGGCCCTCTAAGCGTTTCGCAAAGCGTTCTCTCGGTAGAGTGTGGCGCCGTCTTTTTTATGTGGCGCCGCCGTTTTTATGTGGCGCCGTCATTGTTCTCGCGCCAGCGCCAGCCAGCTCTGCGTACGCTATCCGTAGCCGGTGGACTCGCTTCTTTGCCGAGCGTTCGCTACGTTCTTGGAGAGAAATAGAATTTCCTTACGGTACACTTGCTTGTACGGTACAAGTGCTTGCGGCACGGTGCAAGTGTCTTGCTTCCGATATACATTCGGGTTAAACGAGGCTCGCGGATGTAAGTATTTCGTTGAAATTTCTTCTCAAGACTTTTTGAGCCACCACAGTTTTGACTTTCAGACCTAGAACAAATATATGAGACAGTCAATCGTTTGCGTTAGAACCGGGAGCAGTCTCGCGACATGGATATGAACCCC
Source organism: Cristatella mucedo (assembly GCA_009760855.2). Classification (NCBI taxonomy): domain Eukaryota; kingdom Metazoa; phylum Bryozoa; class Phylactolaemata; family Cristatellidae; genus Cristatella; species Cristatella mucedo. The sequence continues at coordinate 6,182,498 of WPIO01000006.1, read as the reverse complement.
TTTTTCCCGATATATTTTCCGACAACGTCGTCGACAAACGTGCACTTAGCTTTGCCTCTGCAGTGCCAACTTTGAATAAAAGAAAAGAGTGCACGGCATTCTATGGCACCCTGGGAAATTCGAATTGCCAATCAGGCGCCTCACGTGATGCCACGAGTCTCGATCCCACGACCTTGGTCATCCAATACATTCACCTTTACCTCGGTCATTAAGGGCAAGCACCTTAACCATTGGGCCAAACGAGTGCGGCGTTTATTCACCTCAGATTACTTCGCGTCGGTAGGTCCTAAACGACGTTTGATTTTCGCCTCAAAAAATGAACATAAACTTGCGTGGCCACGTGACTCGCAGTGGACGCGCTCGTGGCCCGTCCGTGTGTTAAGAGTTCCCTTCTCGCGCTCTGTACCCTTAGTGCTTAGTGCTTCCTGTTCTGTAGGCGGAAGCAGAATGTCCGCCTAATGCATCCAATTGCGCCAGGATTCGAACGACTGGCGGGATCGTCAAAAAACAACACGCATTACTCGGTCGGTGAATGGAGTAATTACTCCGCAAGGTCCTGCCAGCCATGCAGTCACGTGCCGGGCATCCGGGCGCTCCCTGCTCGGGGCGCGCCGAGAGTTGGCTGGGGCGGAAATACGTAGTGACGCTGCCGAGCACATAAACCGCAGCAATAGCAGACGGTTGTGAGAAATTTTGCGTTTACATTGCATTTACAAGAAAACTAAAACTAAATCATTCCAGCAAGTAGCTGACGCCTCTGTTTTGAGGGGCTCCTTAGGTGCACTGGGTGCCCCCTTATATATAGATGCCCCCCCCCCGTCGCAGCGCCGCAGTGCGTAACCATAAAGCCTGCTTGTGACTAGGCTTCATTATATCGCACGTTTGATGATGTCGCTTGGGCTGGGAGTGAGCAATAGAAAATAATTCTTTTGCGTGACGTCAGCATAAAATTAGCGGCTTCGTGGAGCTCCAGATAAATACACATTACTTGACACTGCATTGCATTGCATTGCATTGCATTGCATACATCTCGTTCCGCAGCTACACGCACAGGCTATCGGTAGAGTGGATAAATACGAGGGATTGGAAGTGATACTTCCACCCTTCAGGATTTCTGTCTCTACTCGGCACGTGCGCCGATCATTTCGTGGACGAATAAGGCGATAGGCGTGCAGATTTGCTGTGGAAAAAGTAGTAAGAAAAGTACCCTTTTAGGACATTTCCCTTTTCAATCCTTCTCATGCTCACTATCGTTCGCATTTCTAAGTCTTGAAATGGAAAAAGTCCCAAAAGTTTACTTTTCCTCCAACATTAAAACTTTTGTCCTATTTATTTTTCAATTAAATAAAATTTATTTCCTTAATATAGATGTATCGAAAAAGTCCTCAAAAGGGAAACTCGTTTCACGCCGAGTCAAGAAGACTAATGAATATTAATGTCATAACTCCAAGTAAAAGTATTGCTTCTAGGCTTCATAAGTTTAAATTAGATTTTGTTGGAGCAAGTGGAAAACATGAAAGATACGTTCTTAAGGTAAGAGATTATTCAGCTACTGAAATTGATGATTTCTTTAATAGTATAGTACCAAGTTATAACAATGTATTAAAAGAAGTAACAACTAGATTCTCTTCATTTAAATTGCAATCAAAGATTTCAGCCCATTCATATCACGATGAAACTGATACACATTCTCATACTGTTGTAACAGGTTCCAAGTTAGTTGCAGTTGTTAAAATATCTGATTATACTAATATTATTAAAGACCAATTAAAATCTTTAAAAGAATCAATAGAAACAATTATTGACAACAATCCAGGTTCTGGTTGGAGATTGATTGGTGTAAAACGTCTTGAGATTAATGTTAGTGAATATATTATTAGAGCAGGTTCATCTTATTTACCATTACCAACTGGTTTAGCAAAGAAGCGTTGTTGTATTAATATAAAGAATGAAGATAAATATTGTGCTTTATGGTGTGTATTAAGATTCTTAAATCTTGTAAGTGTTCATCCAGAGAGATAGATTGATTTAATTGAAATATTAAAAACTAATTATCAAGAATTAAATGAACCTCTTACACAACTTGAATGGCCACTTTAAGTAATTGATATTAAAAAACTAGGTAAACTATTTAATGTTAGTATAAATGTTTATGAATATAATGACAAATCAGGTGTATATCCTCTAAGGATTGTATCAAGAAAATGAGAGATTCCAGATAAACATATTAATGTTTAATTGATAACTAAATCTGAAAAAAGTCATTATGCATTGATAAACAACTTTAGTGGATTATGTAGAATAGCTAATAAAAGAGGGTCAGTATTTTACTGTCACAGGTGTATGGATAAATTATTTTCAGATGAGGATTTTCAGAATCATTTAGTTTTATGTCAAGGTCTTAATTCTAGTTACTCTAAATTAAAAATGCCTGGTATTGTTGAGAATAAGAAAACAGGACGAACAAAAGATACTACGCTTTTAAATTTTAGTGACATAAAAAACTAATTAAGTCTCCATATGTTTGCTATGCAGATTTTGAGAGTTTGAATGTAAAGACATGTGATGTTTGTTATGAAAGTATAGTATCTAACAATATCAATCCAACTTACTGTAATAGTAAATTAACAACTGGTAAATGCAGTAATACATGTACTAATATGTTACAAGTTCCATGTGGTTCGTGTGCTATTATTCTTGATATTAATGGAAAAGTATTAATAGATAATGATACAAATGGAGGAAAGCCTTGTATATTTTTAAATAGAAGTAATGATTGTGTTGAGTTGCTTTTGAAATTTATAATGAATATTTCAAATGAGTTGAAAGATAAGTTACTAGAGCACACTAAAGTACCTATTATTTTTTATTCTGATGCTCGTAAGCAATTTAATGATTCAACTAGTTGTTGGATATGTAATGGTAAATTCGTTGATGAAGAAAAAGTAAATATAAAAGCAAGAGATCTCTGTCATTTTACTGGTAAATTTAGAGGTGCAGCACATACACTTTGTAACTCACTTGTCAGATTTTAAAAAAGTAGTTGGAAACTTCCTATCTTTATTCACAATTTGAAAGGATATTATTCTAATTTGATTGTGAAAGGAATGTCAAAATTTAGTTTTAATTGTAAACCTGTTGCACATTATATGGAGAATTATATGTCAATGTCATTTGAGAATTTTGAGTTTAAAGATTCTATTAATTTTATGATTGGTGGTTTAAGTGATATTGTTACTTCATTAAAGAAAGCAAATTCAAACTTTGATGTTACGATTGATGTCTTTAAAAAACTATTTCCATATATTGATGTTAAGGTTCTTAAAGATGTTATAACAAGAAAAGGTATTTATCCTTACGAGTACATGGATTATTTTGATAAATTCAATGAGACTAAGATTCCAGAGATTAAAGCATTCAATAGGAAACTAACTTTTGATAAAGGTATTAGTACTGAAGAATATGAACATGCACTAAATGTATTTAAACTTTTTAGTAAGAAAGATTTAGGAGATTATCATGATATTTATCTATATGCAGACGTTACACTTCTTGCTGATTGCTATGAAGCATACAGAAGCAGTTTTATTGAATTGTTTAAACTAGATCCTGCTCACTATCTACCTGCACCACACTATGCATGGTCTTGTACTTTGTTTTACACCAAATGTACTATAAATTTATTAGGTAAGAAGTAAGGAGACTTACAACTATATCAAAAGTTTAAAGAATCAATAAGAGGTGGAGTTTTTCAAGTCAGTAGAAGACTTTGTAAAGCTAGTAGTACTAATCATATTATGTACTGGGATGCAACAAGTTTATGTCCAACAGTTATGTTGTGGTGCATACCTATTACAGAACCTATTGAAGATGATTTAAGTAATTGGCCTCTTGAAAAAATAATGTCACTACCTGAAGATGGTTAAACAGGAATATTTGTCTTATGTGATTTAGAGTATCCAAAAGAATTACATGATTTACATAATGATTATCCACTTTATCCTGAAAGTAGAGTTGTTGATAATTCCGAGTTTTCAAGATATCAACAACAGTTTTCATCAGGTCCAAGTATTGTAGCAAAGTTGATTTGTGATTTTAATAATAAAACTAATTATCTAACACATTACAGATATTTTCAATTTGTTGTTAGTAAAGGTTTGATTCCAACTAAAATACATGAAGTATATAAATTTAATCAAGAACCATGGGCAAAACCATTCATTGATATATGTGCAGAGAAAAAGATTAGGTTTGATCGTAAGAAAAATGAATTTAAAGGAAATCTATACAAAGGTTTTATGTGAAAAATCTTTGGAAAGACGTGTGAAAACGTAGAAAACAGAACATGTGTTAGATCAGTAAATACTGGAATAGATACGAATGATTCATTGTATAATAAATTAATGAGAGATCCTAGACTTAAAGAAATTAGATGCTTTGATAAAACACTAGTTGGTTTCGAACAATCAAGAAAGACTACACTTCTAAACAAACCAATGTTCATAGGAGTTGCAATTCTTGATTTATCAAAATTACATATGCACAGATTTTACTATGACACATCGAAAGTTAAGTTTAATGATAGAATAAGTTTATTATAGATAGATTAAGTTTATTATACACAGATACTGATTCATTGGTTTTTTATATTAAAAGTGAAAACTCTGAGAAAGAGATGGATGATATTAAAGGTTGGTTTCATAGTGACGAGTTTGGTAAATTCAAAGATGAGATGAAAGGTGAAAAAATTGATGAGTTTATTGCATTAAGACCAAAATTATATTCTGTTGCTTCAAAGAAACCACTTATGAAAGCAAAGGGTGTTCCAAAACAAGTAATTAAGAATTCAAAGATAACACACAATGAATACGTTCAATGTCTAATTACTACTTATGATATTAATAAAAAAGATGGTAGTACTAAAGACTTTGATGAAACACTTGATAGAGATTTCTATCGTATGACACAAAATAAACATAATATTATTACAAAGAAACTTAAGAAAAGAGCACTATCAGCATTCGAATCAAAACGTTACTGGTTAGACTGTGGTTGTTGTAGTTACGCATACGGTCATTACAAGATAGCAGAAGCATTAAACAATGGTACTAATCCAGGTCACTGTAAAACGTGTAATATTAGTATAGATGCCGAAAAGAAAGATTGAAAATACTAAACCATTACCAGTAAAGAGAGTTAGATTTTCAGATAAATCAAAAAAGAAAGACGATAAAAAACTAGTTGATATACAAGAAGAAGTAGAGTTATACGAGTCAATGGAGAAATTAAATATATATTAACAAAACTATTTTTACCATTATAGGATGGATCCCAAAGAAATCGATATTACCAGTTCTGATAGTGAGTCAGAGTATTCAGAGGATTCAATCGATGATCCTGATTATCAAATGGAAACAGAATCTGAATCTGAGTCTTACGAGTCTGAAACTTCATCTTACATTGAAACAGATTCTGAATCAGAAGAGGGTGAAGATCTAGAAGAACTCCTACTTGGTAAACATTATGAAGATCTCATCGGTGAGGAAGTAAAAGCATGCGAAGAGAATCTTGAATCATTGGACAGCTCTGAAGGCGAAGAGATTTAATTTCAATTAAATAAAGTTTTATTTTCATATATAGAAAATGGATGTCTCAAGAATTTTAAGTTGTGAAAAATCTAGAGAAATGGCAGTAAAAATTTGTCTTCAAAAACTTAAAGGTCAAGATCAACGTTCACTAGACAAACTCATTCCAGATATTGATAGTTCTTATATTAGTATTCTTATAGATATATGTGATACATGTGATAAACTAATAGAGAGTCGTACTAAGATAAATGAGATGCTTGATGGAGCAAATAAAAAATCTAAAACACCAAAAACAACCAGGAGTAGTAATAAATAAATAAATTTTATAATCATATATAGAAAAAATGGATATTGCAAGGATTCTATGTTGTGAAAGAGCTAAAAATGCTGCATATGGTGTTTATTCTGAAAGATTTAAAGTTTTTGGATCTAAGATGTTTACAAATCAATTTTCTTATGTTTCTTTGTTACCTGATTCAGCTATTGAAGATTTAATTAAAATTTGTGATCTTTGTGATAAAATAGAAGATTATAATAATAAGCTAGATAATATTTGTTCAGGAGTTTTCCAAAATTATCATACAACGAAATAATACATTTTCTTTTTCTTTTATTGTTTGTGCATGTATTTTATTTTTTATTATTATATAGGAAATGGAAGCCGTTACTGATCCCAGTCTTGCAACTATTGCATTGGCACTTAAATCTTACGTTGATTATCATGTTAGGTCAAGAATGACAGCACACGATGAAACAATGCTCAATTCTGATATTGCTGGTATGACTGATACTTCGGTTAAGAAATTCTATCTCGATGAAGCAGAAGTTGAAGCACAAAAGATTATTAGTGCTGGTCGAACTAAAGTTCTATCGGGACTTGAGGAAAGAGTTAGATCTAAAGTTGATGCTCTTCTCGATGATCCAAGTGAGATTGCCGGTTATACTACCTGGATTGCATCACAACTTCCATCAGACTCTACAGTCATATCTGGAGTGTCTGGTGTTAAACCTGACATCTTTGGAATTGTTAAAGATGAATGTTATGCAGTTCTACCAAGTATTACTGATGGTGAGAGTGTAAAAAAAAAGCCGCCGAGGCAGCACTAGCACAACCTGATCCAAGTGTAGTTTAATTAAATTAAATAAAATATAAAAAAATATTGAGACAAGAAGTAAAGACTGTCCATAAGAAGCACAAGGACAACAGCTTTCAAACTTTAAAATCTCTTCTTATCCAATGGGTAGATGTGAAGACATCAGATCAACTTTGTTAGATGCTGTAAAACTAGTATTAGAATATAAAACACTTAGAATTAACCAATCTGAACCAGAAATAGCAAATATATTTGTTAAAGTTAGAGATGGTTCAATCTTTGAAGAGTTCTTTAAAGACTTAAAAGTAGAAAAAATAAATAGTATGAGCTCTGAAGCTTACTCTAAAAAATAGAACTAACTAAACCAATGAAAGAAGTAATCAGGTTTGATGCACCTGAAGAGTTTATTAAAGAGACTAAGGATTGGAAGATTTAAAAAGGTACGTCTTCCGCAGGATCATATCCAGTTGTAGTTGTAGGAGGATTATCTAAAGGAAAACCACAATCTGCTGTAGTTGCAGGAGGAGCATCTATAATATCAGTTACATCTGTAATTGAAGGACCCCCTTCTTCCATACTATCAGATGTGTACCAATGATTTGAAAAACCATCGCCATATTTAGGACCAAGATCTTGTGATGATGATTGTGAATACTTTACACCATTAACTAACAAAATCTCAATATAGTCCAAATCAGTTGGCGTTGAAATAGTACCAAAATTCAAAATAGGATAAACAAGATTGAAAGCAATTGTTTTTATTTTTTCTCCATTGAAATTTGTTATATTAAACATAGATTCACTTAACACATGCATATAATTATTTTCAATATTATAATACTTCATTTTAAGTAAATTAGAAGTGTATAGATTTGGATAATTAAATTTATAGTTACATTTTAAGAATATAATATCACTATCTAATTGTTTTTTTTTACACTTAAGCTAATTACTAATATTGCAAGTTTATAATTTACTCTTGTTCTATTATCATCTTTTAATAAAAATGAATTATTAATATTTGCTCTATTATATGTCACATATCTAGTTTCACTGTTTATATCATTAATAACTCCATTAGATGACATCAATATCTTTTATTTTTATTTGAATTCTTGAGTATGTTGGTTTCTTATGTTTACATCTGATAGTTTTGCTAAAACTTGTTGACCATTAGATGAAGAAAATGCTTGTGTTGGTATTCCAATATTATTTACACTGTTTACAGTTAAATTGCCCAAATATCCAATAAAACGTGTATTAGCAATAACATTATAAATATATGGATAATTTCCACACTTTAAGTAAAAAATATGAAAGAATTTAAAATAAATTAAATCATTTGATCCATAACCATCAAATTTTGGTTCATTTCTTCTCATTATTAATTTATTAATACTTAAGTTTCCACTTATTCTTACAGGTCGCATATACCTATCTAATTTTGTATGAAGATACTTTTTTGTTGCAATATCTCTTCCATTGACAGGATCTGATATTCTTACATATTTTTTTTAGTTTGCAGATAAATTACCAGTTATATGTTGATCAGAATCTTTTCTTAGATAATTGTTATCAGCAAATGCTTTATTAACTGTTTCTAATTCATCAACAGTGTTTCCAACATTAATTATTCTATTTGAATCAAAGTTCAATGTTCCATCCATTTGTAAGTCTTTTCTAGAAAGCATTTAATATATTGCTATATAAACAGTTACAGTTATTGTTTTATCAAATAAATTTTGTCCAGATATAATTGGTGAAGCTTCTACTAATTTGTTATTTGAATCAATACTACAACTTCCAAATAACTGAAGTGAATAATTAGCATTTGTTCCTGCTGGTGGAAGAGGAATTAACATTCTTAGTGATCCATTTGGTGATGCATACACCGTTGAAATTACAAATAAAGATCTAGGAGGAAGTACAATACTACCACTATCAACATTCGATTTTCCTTGATAATTTGTCCCATAAACATCTGTTGATTGTGCTGAATTTATTACTCCATTAAATGTTATTCTTGCAACATTTCCGTCAGATATTCTATTTAGATAACAAGATTAACACCATCATTAGGATTAACAGGATCATTTACAATTCTAATAAAATTGTTTTGCATGTCTAGATTACCATTAACTGCTCCACCATTTCATCTAAGAAAGTTTGTATCAATATAACTTTTATTTACTACACTATAATCATTATCTGGAGGAGCACTAGCACTAATACCAGCATCTACAATTAAATTTCCATTAATTGTTCCACCAGTAATAGATAGTTTACTATCAGCATAATTCTTCGTTGCAGCATCACTAGGATTTATTGGATTAGCAAGATCTACTATTCTAAAACTATTCATATCAATATCTCTATCATTCGATGTTGATCTAGAAATCTTAGTAACAAAGTTCGTATCTATATATTTTCTATTTACTGCATCACCAGCATCAACAGGATCTCCTAAATTTTTTATAAGATTTCCATTCATACTTGGATTTCCACTGAGTATATCACCAGTCTTTCTAATACAATTCTTTGAGTATTTTTCTCTACTTCTTTTTCCTAACATTTCTATACAATACTAACAATAAAATCTATAAAAGGAATTCCACTAGCAACTGTAAATTTATCAATAGCATATCTACACGTACCATCAATGTTAATTATTAAAACTACTGTACCACTTACACCATAAGTATTACCACTGGTTAACTCTAAATAAGAATTAGTTTTATTAGTTGCGTACATAGTATTAGACACCATTCCAAAATTAGGTAGTAGTCCTGGAAAGACTGTTTTGAGATTAGTATTGTATGCAACAACTTTTCCAGTAGCTGCAATAACAGGCATATCACCTGGTGTTATTTGTTGAGAATGAAAACCAGTACTTCCATTGGCAGTAATATTTAAACCTAACATATCAAGATAGAATATACTTGGATAGGTTCCATTCAATCCTAAGTAAGTAAATGCTACTTGTTTATTAGTATCAACATATTTTTTTGATGCTACATCAGAAACTTTTACATTCATAATATTCTTATTTCCCATATCAATGCTTGACATTGCTTTACCTTGAAACACAGCAGTCATGCTTTTTAATAATCCATAGTTTATTACTTTATAAGGTTTTAGATCTGAGTAAACAGTTCCATCAGCTGAGTTACCAGATATACCAACAATATTCTTGCAATTCAATTGTGATTTCATTACTGCTCCACTCTTTGGTATCAAATCTGTTAGATCTGATACTTTTGCTATTTCTTCTGAAGGATTACTAATAACATTATTACCAGCACTTGTACTAAGTACATAATCCAATCGTATAGCATCACCACTATTAACTGAAAATCCTACATTAGTTATTCTATTATTATTTGCATCAAGATTAGTATAAATATTACCATTAACTTTTATAACTTTTCCATTATATAATATATGATGAAAAAAGTAAAGAGAGGTAAAGGAGTGGAAGAAGATTTAAAAGGAGGGATTAAAACAACTAAAGATGTGTTAGAAGGTGTTAAAACTGCAACAAAAATAGGCGAAAAAGCAGTTACACAATTATTACCAAAACTCGCTGCAAGATTATCATTAAAAGCGTCTGAAAAAATTGCTACAGCTGTTCCTAAAGTATTATAGTCTCTTAAAATTATTGGAGCTGGAACGAAAGTTTTAGGAGGTTTTCTTAGTGGTTTTACAGGATTAGTCAATTTATCTTTATTTATCAAACAAATAGTAGATGATATTACTAGTGGTAAATACGGGCAATTATTCTGGAAAACAGTGTCAGAAAAAAAGAAGGATTGCAAAAGATGATTGAATCACTAGAAATTGGGCTTGCAATTAATGACGTATTACTTGCAGCAGAAAAAGATAACTATCCGTGGCAACGGAATTCAAGCCAGTATTCAAGTGAGGCTTTTGGAATGGAAGTGAATTGGGATGCAAGTCAATTAGACCCTAAATCCTGGTCAAAGAATTTCTTAGAAGTAAGGTCAGGAGGTTTTCTTCCTGCAATCCCAGCACTTGTCGGTTTGATTGCTAGTATAATTGGAGGTGTTGGAACGGGAATTTCGATAGCAGTAGCGGTTGCATTTTTATTTTGTTTTATTTGAATATATATGTATCTAATAATCTGCAGGATTGAATTTATCCTGTGATTGTTTTTTATCTATATTATAAACTTTAACTTGATCAATCTTCAATCTAATATTTAGTCTTTCTTCTGAGTTATAAGTATCTTTAATAACATATGACCCATCACGAGTACCAGTAACAGCAAAGTCATTTCTAAATTTTTGAATTATTTCAGCAATACTAGTAAATTTAATTTGTTTGTTCTTTTGATCAAAGAGAATACTTGGTTTATTACCAAATGCAATTATAATACCAATAGTTGAACGAGCACTCATATCATATCCACTAAATTCAAGTTTCATACTTGCTCTATTAGCAATATCTTCAAGTACAGGTCTCATATCTTCTGTAATATACATCCATGCATTGAAGTAGGGCTTAGAATCTTTACTAATTTTCTCTTCAATATGAATGCGTGCTTATTTTTCTTTAGGAATTACGACTGCAGCATTTTCGAGTACAACGAATCTTTTATTCTCCGTTTCCATTTCTATACAAGGAAAAGAAAATGTTTAAGTTAAATTAATAATTCTATTGTCGATCCAAAATCTGATTCTTGCATTAGTTTTAAGAAGATTAGACACCTTCTTTCAAAATCTGTGTGATTGTATTCTTGTAACTTAAACTTCATAAATGTTGGTATAACACCAAAATATTGTATTACTTCAGGCATTGGTGGCGCACCAAATGAATCAAAGTAAAAACATTTGTTTCCTTCTTTTTTAAGTGCTACCCAGTGATATATTGCTTTTTCTGATTCACCAGTATTACAAATAAGACATTCATTTCCTTATGGTTTTGTTAGTTCACCTCTTGCAAAGACACCTCTAAAAACTTTTATATCTAATTCTTTCATATAATTATTTATTTCTATATCAGTCAAAGGTGATGATTTTACTTTTTTTTTAATTGTTCAATAGTCTTTTTTAATTCTGCAATCATCTGTTCTTTATCAGCACATCCACCAACTCCTGAACCACTATATCTTTCTTTACTACCTGAGAATTTTTTACTAAGTGCATTTGATATTGCTGCAAAAAGAGCATTTGTTGGAACTGATTCTCCTCTACTTACTTGTCTTCTACCTGATCCTCTTTAATTATCTCTTCCTGAACCTCTTTTATTATCTCTTCCTAAAAATGATTCTGGATATAAATATGCACGTAGTGTTAGTGATGTTGCTAGTAGATATAAAGATTCAAGACCTCTTAAAACAAAGACTTCTAAAGAAGTAACAAAAGCAATAATAGATATTTACAATATAGGTCCTTTGAAATGGCCAAAGAAAATGACAGTTGATCCAGGATCAGGGTTTAAAGGAGAGTTTGCTAAAGAAATGAAAAAACATGAAACACAAATTATTGAAGGTACTAGTGAAAAGAGTGTTGCATTAGTTGAAAGAATGAATAGAACAGTTGCTGGGAGAGCATTTATTGCTCAGTATGAAAAAGAAATAGAAATTATAAACAAAGGAGAATATACTATAAACAGAGAGTGGATTGATAATTTACCAAAGATTATTGATTATATAAATAATAGTCTTACGAAAGCAATAGGTGAAAAACCTGTTAAAGCGAGAAAAAAAGAAAAAGTAAAACTAAAGAAACCAAAATATCATAGAAAAGTAGAACAAGAACCATTATTAGAATTTGGAACAACTGTTAGATATTTATTAGAACCAGGTGAAGGAGAAGATGAAAAGAGAAGAAGAGCTACAGATGCGATATGGAGTTTACCCAAACATACTATTGCTAGAATAATGGTATTGCAAGAACAAGCTGTTAGATTTTGGGTAAATGATGTTAAAAGAAGTTTTGTTAGAGAGGAGTTGCAAGTTGTTAAGCCTTAGTATAACTTATATTTTCTAATGATTCAACAATTATTTGATCGAATTCTTCTTTAGTCACTTAATCATCATCTAATGCATCTACAATCTTTGAAACTAAGTTATGATTTGCTTGAAGAGTAGACCTTTTCCTTATATCAATTTGTGATATTGTACTATCTATTGAGATTATCATTGTTGATAAAGCACCTAATACTGTTACTACGTGAGAAAGTTCCTCATGTTTTTGAATATAAGTACTTGCTACTGTGATTGCAAGAGATAGTAAGATACCTAAAAATTGAAAACCATATCTAATACGTATTATTTTTGTTAAGCAACCTTTAATTCTATCACTGTCTAAAAGTATTTGATTATACTTGGTATTTGCGTATTTGGTTCGATGGTCTGACATTGTCCTATATTATTTTATAATTTATTTCCAATGTCTAGGAATAGGTGTATGTCGACAATTTGGAAGCATACAATCAACCACATCACTACTATTTTCAGCAATTTCAATATCATAATCTGTTACTTTAATTTTTGGAAAACCTAATTGTTCAAGTTCTTGATCATAATCATACTTTTTCCAAGAATGTTATCTTTATCACAAAAACAGTCATCAGTACTAACATTATTATAATAATTAGTATGATGTCTGCAATATGTTATTCTTCACTTTGTAATTTTGAATTAATTAGTACAATTTCTTTATATTTCTCAGGCCATTCCATTTTACTAATTTCAGATCTTTTCTTTTTACACTTTTCAATGTGTTTTTCAACTGAACATTTTCTCCGATAAACAGCTTTAGAAACAACTTCTTTTAAAATATGTTCAAAACTATAGACTCTATAAATTTTATCAAATAAACATGTATTACATTCTGGATATGTATACTTTGTAACAAAATAACTTAGTTCTTTAACCTTAGTAGGTACATCAATTATACACATAGAGTATTTTTTAAATATATTATTAACTCGTTTTTTCCAGCTGCATGCTTTTTCTCCTTTTCTCCTAAATAATGACCTAGAAATATATGACAATGGCATTTATATATAATACAATTTTTATTTAATTGAAAAAATAAATAGGACACAAGTTTTAATCTTGGAGGAAAAGTAAACTTTTGGGACATTTTGCATTTCAAGACTTCGAAATGCGAAGGATAGTGAGCATGAGAAGGATTGAAAAGGAATGTCCTAAAAGGGTACTTTTCTAACAACATAAAAAAAAGGATAGCACAGCGAATCTCTTGATGTGACCGTAGCTGAACTTTTGGGGGTACATACATTCTCCCCTGTACGTTTCCCCCGGATAATCCCCCGGGTATACGGACATTTTCCCCTTGTGCGTTTCCCCCGGAAATTCCCCACCCTGGTTTATGGTTTAGGTTTTAGGGTTCAGTGTTTAGTGTGTAGGGTTTTAGGGTTTAGAGTTTTTAGGGTTTTTAGGGTTTAGGGTTTAGTGTTTAGGATTTAGGGCTTAGGGTTTATAATTTAGGGTTTTTAGGGTTTAGGGTTTAGCGTTTAGGGCTTAGGGTTTAGGGTTAGAATTTAGGGTATAGGGTTTTTAGGGTTTAGCGTTTAGGGTTTAGGGTTTAGAATTTAGGATTTTTAAGGTTTAGCGTTTAGGGTTTTTAGGATTTAGGGTTTAGGGTTTAGTGGTTAGGGTTTAGGGCATAGGTTTTAAGGTTTAGGGCGGGCTGCTCCTCCGCCGCCTAAATCCACTCTTGCTCGTATTCCGCGCTTTAATTAGTGCGTAGGAGGGCGTAACTAGATCTCTTGAGCTCGAGTTATACTAAGTAGACCTCTGAGGCTTAGCACTCGTTTACAGGAATGCTGGGCACAACGTAGAGCGCGCCCGCTTTGACGGGTACGAACAAGTGCCTGGCGGCGTCGAGCGGGACCAAACTGCCGTGGGACCGAACTGTATAGCTCGCAGCTGCCGCAGCCGCTGCCACCGCCGCCGCCGCTCGCTCCATTAGAAACCATCCTTCCAATCCATCCATTCTTCTAATTATATTGAGCTTATTTTATTTTAATAGCGCATGAACTGCATTTGGTCATGCATATATATATATATATATATATATATATATATATATATATATATATATATATATATATATGTATATATATATATATATATATATATATATATATATATATATATATATATATATATATATATATATATCTGTATTTCTTAGTTATGCATTCATCAACATTGGGGAAACGTTCTAACCAGGGGGAATGTCCGGGAGGAAATGTCCTATGGTTTACCAGTGGGGGGGGGGGGGAATAGTCCGGGGGAAACGTACAGGGGGAAATGTCCTACAACTAAGCTTTTGGCCACCTGCAAAAGTCAAGGTCGCACTTTTTTCACAGGCCAGCAATCAAACATGGCTGTCTTGATAAATGTAGACGCAAAGGCTCACGGAGAAGCTGACCCTAGATTCTGAGAATTCAAGCATGTTTTCTCCAATCTACCTTCAGCCATTCTCATCTTAAACACCTGAAAAATGCATGGTCTTGCCAAGCTGGTTTGGCTCAGCGGTCAAGGTGCTCGCCCCGACCCAGGTCTGGCCGAAGTCGTGGGCTCGAGCCCCGTGGCACATGTGAAGCACTTGTATAATGATCTTTGATCTGTTCTCTTACAGCGCTATTCAAATGAATCAGCCTATGATTAATATCATCAATTCATCGGATTTTTGAGCGAGTTCTAATCTTTATTTAGAGCAGACCATTCCAAACGACCAGCTCAGCTTCCGGTTTGGCATAACCTTCTGGAAAATGGCGGTCACATTTTAGGGACTCTCTGCAACTACTTCAAGATCTATCAGAAAAATTTGAAATGAGTGACCAGTAGATCCTTCCCGACTGTCTCTAGTCACTCCTAGGTATCACGACAAAGCGATACATTGGGCTATGTCATACGTATATTAGAAGTGAGCGTATATGTGCACGGGCTTCGTCAGAGTGCAGATGTAAATGGGTTTCGAGCATTTAACGAGTCCTTAAAGTAGGGCGCACCTCAGGCTTCGGTCGTAGCCCCCTTTCTCTCACCATCTAGACCTTCTTTCTCTGACGGACGTCCTCGCAAAGACAAAGAGCCGAAGACTCTCATTTCTGCTCTCAGACATCACACACAGTGGATGCTATTGCAAAGGCCGTCACGTTGCAGCCATCTAATATTACTACTATTTACGCAATTGGAATGGGCAACATCGAAGAAATTCGATATTCCTTGTTGGAATCGCTAACGCTAATGCTGGAATAGGACGCTTTGCGAAGGATTTCATCGGATCCTTGGACATGGCGAGCATTTAGTCAAAGGTTAGAGACGATAGCATCTTTGCAGAGAGCCTTGACAATCTTAAAATTGAAAAAGTGAAAGCGCATGTGCCAGGAAAGGGGGTAGCAGCTAAGCAAAAAGTGAAGCATTCCCCGCCTACAGTAGCAAAGTTATGCAACGGAGTAACCTGAGCGAGAAACTGCTTGACACATCCTGACAGCTCATTCGTCATCCTGTCAGCCCGCCTCTTCGACGCTGGCGGTGGGTCCTTCGAGGAAACGATCACACTACCTTCTCCAAGCAAAGCAGCAGCTGGGCCGTCAGCAGCTCGACCAGGGCCAGCCCGTCAGGCTCTGGCAGCTGACGGTTTGTCGGCAGCCATTCGCCGGCGCAAGGAGAAAGCAAGCAGGTGCGAGCGCTAGCTAGCGAGTCAGTTGCTAATGCCGTCCCCGTCGGATGCCTGCATTCCTGTCCCAGAGCTGGCCGCGATTCGAGTACCAAAGCCAGATCGTAGAAAGCGGAAACCCGAGGTGCTGTCCCGGTACCGTCCTCTCTTGGGGTATGTGAGTATGCCATCTCGATTTGTGCCGTCTCGACGTGTCTACTTCTAAGTGGTCTCTAGCCGGCCCATCGAGCGTGCGCTCCACTAGGCTCGAACCTGCGCATCTGGGCGCTTGCTGCCAGCTGATCGGCAAGCTGAACATGGTTGATATGCGTCAGTCGCTCTGTGCTCTTGATCAAATCAGTTTCCTAATCCATCTTCGTTCCTCGCTGAGCATCCAGCTGGTGGTTAGCAGTGACCAAGGCCGAGGAATCATTGAGAGCAGGTTGGTGGGGGTGCGTTTCAATTAGTAAGGCAAATGTATGAGATATAATGGGTGAGAGGTGAGGTCGTTGTCGCGTTTCAGCTTCGAGTTCAGTTTCAGGCTACACGGGCCGGCCGGCTGGCTCTTTGGGACAATAGTCACAGCTCTCCGAGGGGTGAAGGCGTGGGCAGTGCACTGGGCGAACCTATTGCCACCGACCTCACCACTGTCGCCAGCTCGGACCTATCAAAGTCAAACGATTGATAAAAAATAGTGTGGTTCTTTTGTCTGAAAAAGAAACAGTAGTGGCAAACGTGTGATGTGCTAGTCCGTGGGGCAAAATGTTCGTAGACTCAACCGTCTCAGTGATGAGCGGCAGAGCACGCTAGGCGGCTACCACTCCTGCTCGCAGTCGGCGGGAAATTTTAATCTGGGGATAGCAAGGTGCTGGTCCGTGGTGTAGGGGGAAGTTTAACGAGCGGAAGCAACGCGACAGCATATGGAGTGCTGGGAAGAGAAAATACCCGAGGCCTAGGGAGGCGAATCCGAGGTTTTAAGGGTGGACTAAGAGACATTGAGGCCGCAATTGCTTTGGTAAAAACGGGGCTCAAGTCTGTGAATAATAATGTCCGCCAATGGACCTTTGTGCCTTGCAAAGCATGCTTACTTGCCTCCAAGAACTTATTTCATGATCAACAGGGCCACTACCAGTAGATCCCTGTTGTGTTAGATAAATGACTGCTCAGTCGTTCGGGCCCATGTGTTAGGTGAGAGACAAAAACAGATACAGCCGAGCTCGTCGGCGACAACCACCTTAGATGAGCAATCTAAACTAAAAAGAGATAGCACAGATTAAGGCTGATTGTAAATCGAGGTTTGGCGAAAGTGCAGCTACTGTCAGTCCGCTTTCGGAGGCGGTAATTTACGATGCACTCATTCACTAAAATGCAATTGTAAAAGCAGCTGATAAGACGAGCGGGCTTGCCAAGTTTGTCTTAGTACCTGGCGTCGACCTCCCGACTGTTACAGCGGATAGCCAGTCCTCGAATTCCCATTCCTATCTACTGACAGCTCCCGTGCGTTGCTCACGGCCTTGGTAGCTGCATGACCCTTTCAGAAAAATTGGCTTGCCTGTAATGAGCAATCCCTGAGCACTCTGTAAGCTTAGGTGAGTTACCAAAAGCCGCCGCTCCTCGTTTAGAAAAGGCAAACGCCTGAGTGAGAGGCGACTCGGTCGGTGGGATGTCGCTAGCCAGCTGTTTGCCTTTGTCCCTTGCCACAAGCGGTGGCAGAGAGAGAGAGAGAGAGAGAGAGAGAGAGAGAGAGAGAGAGAGAGAGAGAGAGAGAGAGAGAGAGAGAGAGATAGAGAGAGAGAGAGAGAGAGAGAGAGATAGAAAGAGAGAGGAAGAGAGAGATAAATAGAGAGAGAGAGAGAGAGAGAGAGAGAGAGAGAGAGAGAGATAGAGAGAGAGAGAGATAGAGAGATAGAGAGAGACGGAGAGAGAGAGAGAGAGAGAGAGAGAGAGAGACAGAGAGACAGAGAGACAGAGAGACAGAGAGACAGAGACAGAGAGACAGAGAGAGAGAGAGAGAGAGAGAGAGAGAGAGATCTCCGACCTTACTCCACTTCTCCGACAGCAGCGGGTTGCTGTTGAAGACGTCTGGCAAGGTAAGGTAGTCGGAGCTTGGCTCCCGTTGAATTGCTTGCACTTAGGACTTAAGACATAGTACTTGCTTACTCTCCACCACGATACTACCGAAACGACGGAGAGGTGCGGAAAGGTAGCTTGGTCTGCATCGTCTGCCAGATCCGAGAGAGGAATACCGAGTCCTGACCGAGGATGTCTTTCCCTTAAAGCCCATAGAGAGAAATAGAGAGAAATAGAGAGAGAGAGAGAGAGAGAGAGAGAGAGAGAGAGAGAGAGAGAGAGAAAGAGAAAGAGTGAGAGAGAAATAGAGAGAGCGAGAGAGAGATAAAGAGAGAGAGAGAAATAGAGAGAGAGAGGGAAAGAGAGATAGAAAGAGAGAGGGAGAGAGAGATAAATAGAGAGAGAGAGAGAGAGAGAGAGAGAGAGAGAGAGAGAGAGAGAGAGAGAGAGAGAAATAGAGAGAGAGAGAAATAGATAAATAGAGAGAGAGAAATAGAGAGAGAGAGAAATAGAGAGAGGGAGAGAGAGTGAGAGTGAGAGAGAGGGAGAGAGAGAAATAGAGAAAGAGAGGGAGAGAAGGAGAGAGAAATAGAGAGAGAGAGAGAGAGAGAGAGAGAGAGAGAGAGAGAGAGAGAGAGAGAAATAGAGAGAGAGAGAGAGAAATAGAGAGAGAGAGAGAGAGAGAGAGAGAGAGAGAGAGAGAGAGAGAGAGAGAGAGAGAGAGAGAGAGAGAGAGAGAGAGAGAGAGAGAGAGAGAGAGAGAGAGAGAGAGAGAGAGATACAGAGAGACAGACAGACAGACACAGACAGACACAGACAGACACAATAATACACAGACACACGCATACACGCGTACACTGATACAGAGACAGTGAGGCAGAGAGACAGTGAGATTGAGAGACAAAATATAAAAAATATATACATATATATATATGTGTGTGTGTGTGTGTGTTTGTGTGTGCGCGTGTGTGTGTGTGTGTGTGTGTGTGTGTGTGTGTTTGTGTACACTGGCTCCGTCACAGATCATACTTTAATCTCGTTGCGTCCCCCTTAGTTGTATATCGCGCTGCTCATAAGCTTCACCTTTGCACGGCTATTTTGCATAAGTGATATCTTAGTTTACATTTAGTGGCTGAGATCATAGATCATAATTGGGTTGGGGGTGAGTTGCTGTAGGATGAGCAAGTTCGAACCGATGCCTCTGTCACGTAGCACTCACTAGGCTCGGTTACTCGGATTGTATATATCTCATATTCATATACGTATACATTATATTATGTTTAGCCCTACTACAACGTTAATAGATATAAAGCAGACAATTCTCGGTTGGACGGAATCTTCGTACATTTGACAGGAATTTATTTTATATATACCTTTGAAGCTTCACCGCCCACCAGCAAGGGTTACTAATGGTAATTACTCGATAATAACTTTTAATTTAACGTGCTTTCTTTTAAATTTTTCAGGAATTAGTGCATGACTCTCATATCCGCAAGTAGGTAGTTGCATAAAAAAGCGGGCTGTCAACGGATTGTTAAGCAGAATCTAGATTATGAGGAAAATAGTTTGTACAGTCTGCTCAAGCTAAATATAGGGTTATTCTTTTCAATGTTTATTGACCTATCAGGCCAGCGACTGGAGACGCAGAGGAGGCGGTGCACGAGGATTGAGGGTATTCAGATAGAAATCCTATTCCTACTCTGAGCGTCTGGGTCACACACGGGCAGGGCAGGGCCGGCAGATTAGCTCATCTGCAAGGCTTTCGCTCATCATTCGTAAAAAGCTAGTTTATTATAATCATATCCATATCTTGGCCTCGCTGCATCCTCGCACCATACCGCGCGTGAAGTCGAGGGCTCTAACGAAATGACTCCGAGTCAGTCACTGGAACCCTATAGGAACAATTGATCAAAGCAATAACTTTGCATGCTGAGAGCATTTGACACTCGATTTGAACCTCGATGTCTTTCGAGGCATTATATTATAGAATGACTTGCAAGCATTTGAACAGAACTGAATAATTATATTAACATTCCTAATTAGATTAGTTATACTAACATTATTAAGCAACATCTGTAGCTCGATGCATGTTTAATTAGACGACTATTTACAATCGAGCATCCATTTCACATTTCACAGCAAAACGATATAACCCATGTCCCATAACCATTAACCAAAACTTATGTATTTTGAGCACTTGCCGAAGGTTTAAACGACAATAGTGTGTTCGCAATGGCTAAACAAAATTCTATTATCCTGAAGTTACTTTATGGATGCAAGTAAGTAAGATCATCATCTATCTCTATCTTTCTTGCAGGCATCGAGTTTCATCAAGTTTCTAAATACGAGTAGATTTTACTGATGCATCGATATTTATTCCAATCATCATGAAAGCGAATTCGTCGGGAGGCACACGAAATGATTAGAAAAAACTATGTCTTCGTAAATATAAGGCGAGATGGTATTCCGCTTCCTTGGACATCCACCACTGAGGTTGAATAGTGCCGTAAATGTAGGATTAGATATTTGGAGCAATCCAAATGAACGGTCATAAATTTCAGCTGGCTTACAGCTATAACCGCATTGAACAAAAGGCTAATCTGTCCTTTGAAAATCTCTTAAAGATTCATAAAATCTGAAGGTTTATTTGCGATTAATAACGCAATGCTGAACTTCAAAGCTAATGAAAAAGACCCGCTCAGCTTGACGGAGAGCTACGCTTCACTCTACCAAGTAGTGCATAATGAAATGTTCACTTGAATATCCATCTCATTGGTTCCGCTATACTTCATACTTCGATGAGTTGCTGCAGCTGCCTTCTAATTTGCTCTCATTCAGCAGTCTCGTCTCCACTGTCACTCAGAAACGAAAGAACACGAAAATCCCGCAAACCCAATGAAAAATGCGCCAACAGGGAGCTTGTTGTTGAGTTGGTGGCGTCGAGCTATTTATTTATTTTGGCTAAGCCCCGCCCCCCCCGACAGGTCATCTTACATTCTTGATTTTGTTGTCTTACCGCAAAGCTGTAAGACATTAGCGTACAGTTCTGGCATGTTGTTATCTCCTTCTGCAGCCAAAAGAGGCGGTGCAGATTGCGTTGGAATTATACTCAATAGTTTTCTAAAGCACTTTCAATGCCTATGCGGCTATTGGTGTGAATATGAAAGCGAAAATACTTCTTATTATTAAAAAAAGAAAGTGAGAATCATAGCTGAGTTAGAACAGCCGCAAAGAAAAATATTAGCATGTAATTAGTAGCCTGGGAGTCTAGAAAGGAATCATAGGGTTTGAAGAACATGAGAAAATGCCTTCACCTAAGATATGTGTGAGCGAGTTTAGTACATCGCTCTGAGAGGATTTGAGGAGAAAAAGTCGGCTAAAAGAAGTGTAGCAGTTCTCTAGGTACCCAGGAGCCACGCCGTACTAGAATTAGCGGGTAAAATTAAGATTGTTGCACTGTATCCTTTTGTCAAATTTAGCACGTGGCTGCTTTTGCGTTTAGCAGAGAAACACACTACTGAAATTCTGTGAACTGCATATTAACTCAGCGACCATATTTAGTACGAGCTGTAGTGGCTCCGTGACCATTAACATAATTACACGCTATAAAGGCAGGTGTATGCTGAGTGTCCGAAACGTCTCATAACGTAGGTTAACTCAACATTCAAAGATCGACGTGTTTAAAGAGCTAAAATTCAAGAAAAAGCCACCAAACTAACAAGGCCAGTTGTATATTTGGCGTCGAATGGTCCATGCCAAATCCTGGTGAGCCGATCACATGCGAAAACGTACTACGTTAGCCAACTCTCCTGGCTGCAAATAAAGCCGGGAAATTTTTAAGGAGATTTTGTTGACGTTTCATTACAGCGTAACACGAAAAGAATAGTGGTGAGTTCAAGTATGCCCTTTTAAATAAAACATGTCGAAAGATGAAATTGGGCTTGTCCCCCAGGAACAGCCAATGATTGACATTTCCAATTCCTCTTATGCCCACGCGTAACACAGATTTAGTGTAGCGTTTGAATCGCGGTTGGTTCTAAGCATGCACAGAACTGCATGTTTATATTAGTGTCTCGAATGTAATGTAACGTATCTCCGTCTGTAACTCCACAAAGTCATAAAGACCAGGTGGGTGCTACGCAGGAGAGTTTTGTATAGCGCACTCACAGCCAAAGCGGCTTTCGGTACGCATTCGCTAGCCAACAGACTTCGTCTCACGCAACAAAAAGAAAGTGGAAAGCATAGCAGAATCAGGAGAGCAGTTTAGGTAGTGAGTAACACGGAAGTTGCAGCTCAGGACCGCTGAAAAGGATGAGCCGTAGTCGGCAGCAGGAGAGTAGCTGTCGTTGCGTAAGAATCGTGGAATCAAGTTCCACAGTCTAGGATCTGCAGAGCTAAAGTTTCTGTCACCAACGGTCTTTCAGCGAAGTAATGAGACAGCTAATTTAATGTCCGCACAGGAAGTGAGGGCACGAGGAGGTTGAAACTGGTGCAGCAGTTCAGCTAGGTACGAAAGAGCCAAGCCGTGGCGGGCCTTGTTGGTCAGCGTAAGAACTTTTCTCTGTATCCGTTGCTCAAACGGCATCCATTCTAGCTCTTTGAGCAAAGGAGACACGTGCTCAAACCTCTGGGACTTGAAGACAAGCCTTGCAGCCATATTCTCAGTCTGCTGCAGTGACCTAATAGCTTTCTTTGGTAGCACAACCAAAAGGGAATAGAAATAATCAAGTCGAGACAGAACTAAGGAGCTAGTTAATTTTTTTTACAAGCAACTGTGTTCTCTTTGTCACGTGAGACGAAGTATGTTGGCTAGCGAATGCGTACCGAAAGCCACTTTGGCTGTGAGTGCGCTATACAAAACTCTCTTGCGTAGCACCCACCTGGTCTTTATGACTTTGTGGAGTTACAGACGGAGATACGTTACATTACATTCGAGACACTAATATAAACATGCAATTCTGTGCATGCTTAGAACCAACCGCGATTCAAACGCTACACTAAATCTGTGTTACGCGTGGGCATAAGAGGAATTGGAAATGTCAATCATTGGCTGTTCCTGGGGGACAAGCCCACTTTCGTCTTTCGACATTTTATCTTGAAAAGGGCGTACTTGCAACAGCACATTTCGCAAGCGTCGAAAAACTGCTAAGCAGCGTTGGAACCAATGGACAGATATATTTGCATTTGCCGATTTGATAGTGGTATATAATACAAGCTAATTATTTTTTTTTACAACTCCAGTCTTCTATAACTTCGGTGTGCCGATGGCACTGGCACGTAATGGTAATGGTGATTGTACTGCTCAAAGGAAAAAGCTTCAGGACTCTGTCAATTATCTGTGTATTTTATTGGCGCATAAAGTGACACATTAATTTAATGCACCGCCTCATCGAATCTGTTTGCTAGCATGCTATATATAATACATATCGATGAGTGCGTAAGGCATTCGGTGCATGGCAAAATACCTAGCTATATTCTGGGAGTGATAGCGTCTCCCTCATTTAGAGCTGACTTCCTCGGGCAAGTACGCATGCGTAACCGACTTAGGGTGCGAGGAAAGGCAACCACTTGGCGTCACTGTAAAATAAAAAGATGTATTACCGTCTAATTCTTTTGGAATGGCTTGGGATGAACGATCATACGATAGCACTCCTTCAATTTCAAATCCATTTTCTAGGGACTACTTCTTACCTAATTGCAAGACTGGTTGTGGCTCCTACGCTCTTCTGAATTCTGTCGCTGGTGAAAGCTGATTACAAATGGCGCACGACAACGTTTAAGGCTTGGAAATGGTGGCACGTATGCCAATAGCCTCGCGAAACGAACAGTTCTACCACTAGCGTTTCAGGGAATTCAAACCTAACGCGTACACCATTTAATATTGCCGTGACAAAAGGCCTACTTGAACCTGAGTACGTAAGCCTAACTAGTTGGCGCGTTTGAAAGCGAGCTCTAAATTATTGCAATTATCTTTAATCTAGAATCCACGCTCACGCCACTAATCGCCTGCACCTGGCGGAAAGCTCGGCAGCTCCCCTGGTGTGTCGTCAAAGCGTGAACGTAGGTCATGGCGTCATTTTGCCTGTGCCTCACTGGCTACTTATAAAGAATGGAATCGACTGTGCAATCCGCCCTCCGGCAGCACACGCGGCTCTATTCGCTGGTTTATCTGCCTACATATCCGACCTTCAATCTTGTTCCTCGACGGCGCTTTCTCACCGCCAGTTTATTGGCTTCTTATAATAATAATAATAATAATAATACATTTGATAAAGCGCCCTCAGAGAATTCAATCTCGTTCTAGGCGCTTTACATTTTGTGTGTGCAGATATCCTCTCTAAAACAAATCTTTTGGTGAACGGTTCTTCAGTTCGTTAGCACAGAAAGTCTAGACCTTTGAGCTTTGAGCTTTGCCGATTAGTAGAAATGACTTGGCCTTTTTTTAGTCTCAGCTAAAGACGTATTCTTTTTGGTCAACTTTTTCTTTTTCCAGAATGACCTTGTAGATTTCGGTCTTGCGTGCTTGTGTAATTTAACTAAATAACTCGGTTTATTCTACTAAAATAACTAACCTCAAACCTTGCAGAAAGCTGCAGAGCGCCCCCGGCGGGGTGATTTTTTGGGTTTTTTCATACCCATTATTTGACTTAAAATAAGATGTGATTGAATTTTGTTATTACGCACTGTTGATCATACAATATGATTAATCGGCTTACTGTTACCTATCATCTTGGAACAGGTTA
This sequence comes from Cristatella mucedo, assembly GCA_009760855.2. Classification (NCBI taxonomy): domain Eukaryota; kingdom Metazoa; phylum Bryozoa; class Phylactolaemata; family Cristatellidae; genus Cristatella; species Cristatella mucedo. The sequence continues at coordinate 6,157,347 of WPIO01000006.1, read as the reverse complement.
AAGGTTAAAGGCTCCTCGGGAGCGTGCGAATTTTCTCTCTCGCTTCCAACTTTTCGGATATCCAGCCTAAAGCCAGAACCGTAGAGTCTGAATCTCGCAGTGATACAGGACGGCAGATAATTCACTCCAGACACTCTTTTGAAAGCTGGGCGCCATCTCCGTCGTCTGTCAGTCGGTCGGCCGCCGTCCCCGAGATTTCACAGTCACTCTAAAAATAATGGCGGGTTAAAAATAGTTGAAGGATCAAGTGAGAACAGAAACATCGCAACATAAGAAACACTAGCTGATTTAACAGCCTCTTTTTGTATAGCGGCAGAAGAGCTTTTCCAGCTATCGCCACCGCTTGCAGGGGCGATAAAGGATAGCCCACCACTGGATTCGAGCCCACGACCTCGGGACCAAGGTCGTGAAAAGCAACCGCCTTGCTTCGTGTGCCATCACAGCGCACCACGTCTTGACGATTTCCCTTGGTCGCGGCTCGACATGACATGACGTACGAGGACGCACGCCTGTCTTGAACCTAATCGAGGTAACACCGTGCCAGCTCTTGACAGCTACGGATTAGGAAGGACAGATAACGTGGACACTGCACAGCAGCGCGGTTGACGGACTGCTGACAGAGCGATTCTGGATTGAGGAGCTTGCTAACAAAATGACCAGGGCAGTGAGCAGGAAGCTTGCATATACGTTGGGCGGCGAATTGATGCTTACCGTACACGTAGAAACGGATGGTAAAGAGTGCGAAACCAAACAGGCAGGCAGACATACTTTTGTCCATAACAAAACAGCCAAGTAGCTGACCGAAGATTGGCAAAACTATCTGAACCTATGTGCGTGCGATTTAAGAGGGCGATAAAAATGACTAAGTGAAGCACGGTCACTAATGGCCTTAGTTACGGAACTGTGTTCAAAAACGTATCACTTATTACTCCTGCATCTGGATCAGCTCAATATTCAAGCCAAGCGGGTGCACAGACGATGAAAGCTTTTCCACTTCGAGCGCTAGTAAAGACACAAGTAATAAACTATATAAATTATATCGATCTAAAGCTTTAGATCGATAGTAGCAACTATAAACCGTGCAGAGCAAAGGCGCAGCTTAAACGAGTTCACCCTCTCAGGTTCAGCACTAGGAAGCTGTGAGCCGTGATGGCATACTAGATAAGGCGGTTGCTTTTCACGACTTCGGTCCCGAGGTCGTGGGTTCGAATCCTGCGGTGGGAGATCCTTTATTGCCACTGCAACCGGTGGTGATAGTCGTAAAGGCTCTTCTGTTGCTATACAAAAGGAGGCTGTTGAATCAGCTATTATTTATTTATTTTATTAAGAGGGCAGTTGGTTTGCCTAATGAGCTTCGCTGCAGAGTGCATTGCTGCGTCTGTAGCTGTGCTGCGCGAGTCAGCGGCTTGGCCAAAGACCAAAGCAATTCCATAACAGTCGGAATGTTCTAGTAGCAAGAATAGCTATTCGGGAACGTGCTGCCATTGTACACATCTCGTAGTTGCACAGGGCCTCAGGGGGCCTCCGACAGGCTTCAATTACATATAGCTCCACACGTCAAGACACAGACTCAGCATAAAACGCTTTGAGCGAGCAGCTGGTGCTTGCACGCTACTACTCAATATGGTAGGAAGCAATGGCTTCAGTCCAAAACTCACGCGGCAAAAAGTTTGCCATGCATTTATGCAAAAGCCAGCATCGCCATGAGACCTTTTGATGAACTATTGGAAGATAGCCGATTCGACACATGAATTGAGCTAGTGATAGCTTGGGGGCAAAAAATTGACTCTCCATTTCTGCAAAGCATTCATAAGATCATCCGTTTGAGAGCGCACCTGCAGCCGGCACGCGATTGGCAGTTTTAGCAGCAATCGACTAAAATACGCAACCGACTAACAATTTTGATAGGTCAGCATAGCAACACAGACAGGCAGATACCGTGGTACTGCTCTCTCTTGTTCCAGTAGAAATGGTGGACAATTAGCACGATGGCGGCAGCAATAAGCAGATTAGAAACTATCAGTGCCATAATAACCAATTATGGAAATCTCTAGTCGGTGCTGACTATCAATATGGTTTGTACTGTCAAGAAGTTTCTTATTTAAGCAACTCTCACAAACACGGCATTCACGGCAACGGCGATTCTATCTTGCCGAGCTGGTTTGGTCCAGCGGTTAAGGTGCTCCCCAGACCAAGGTCTGACTGAGGTCGTGGGCTCAAGTCCAAAAGCATATGTTAAGTGACTGAATGGAGATTATTTTCTCTTGGGGTGCTATACAAAGGAATAATGTTATATTATTGTCTTAGAGAGAAAGTTGCTATCGCCTACAAAGGAAACAAATGCATGCCTGCTAAGCTGCACTTCGGAGCAGCAGCACCAACCGTGCCCTGCACATTTGCTGGTCCGTACTTCCCAGAAGGCACCGTGAACGTCCGGTCTAATAGCTTTCGCACGAGCGTGCACCCTACGCTCCCAGAGATCTGACCGGCACTCCCCTGCTTTTTGTTGATAGCTAGTGCTGACTCGCGCTTAACCTCATTCGTTCATACAGTGAGCCGCTGCAGTCCGAATGAAGCATCGTGAGTCAGCTCGTCGATGTCACCACCGCCGACTTTGTCCAGCCGCCACGTCGCTTCCAATTCAGCAATCGTTGAGTCCAAGCAGTAATTGCATGTGAATAGAATCTGCGTCTTGTCATTGGTCTCAGCGTATCTTCACGGTTTATCTTCAACATTTCCTATTCCCGGATCAACCACCTTTACTTCGTCGACCTTGGCTTGGTCGGCATGGGTGAGAACGTTGTCAGTATCACTATGAAAGCCGTGGTTTTAGGGAAAGCCGACAATGCCTACGAAACTAATGCAACCGGCACTCACCTGTGTCAACGAGTCGAACATTGCGTCTGACCGTCAGCTTCTGATAGGTCGTTGGTGCACAACAACAGTATAAACAAAATACTAGCTAATTTATCAGCCTCTTTTTTGTCTAGAGACAGAAGAGCCTCAAAGGCTATCACCACTGCTTGCAGCGGCTATTAAGGATTGCCCACTGCAGGATTCGAACTCACGACCTCTGAACCGAGGTCGTAAAGAGCAACCGCCTTACCTAGTGTGCCATCACAACTAATGACTCCCACGTCGGCTTTCATTACCTTTCCTATAGTCGGACCAAAAGGAGAGGCTATTCAGGATGCAATGGCGATGTGAGCCTATGTTGGAGTTGAGAAGCTCATTGCCTGAGTTTTACTCTTATTTAGGCATGCAAGGATAGCAGAAACAGTAGATTTACAATAGATAACTGTGGCTTACCTAGCAGTCTAGGATACGAGATTTCAAGTAAGAAACGCACAGCTGTATTGGTAAAGCGATCCCATTCTGCATCACAACACGCAAAAGTTTGTATGGGAAGTTAGTAAGAACGTTTGTCACAAGCTGCATTGCAGTCATTAGAACAGTTTGCGATCAGTTAGTGACCGGCTGATGATACTGAATGCATTAAAGTAATACAACCATGAAGTTTGATGATTGTACATTCAGCACTAGCATAAACTTGTTAGATTGATGGTTCTATCCGTGCTGGACCAAAGAAATCAACACTTGCATACTGAGCGTAAGGCTATTCCATTCGGTACTGAACTAGGCTGCTAGGTTGGTATCTTTTGTTTCAATTTGCATGCTGATAACATGCAGCTGTACCAGTGCAGTGACAACTTTCTGCAACTCAGGATGTCAAGCTCCTCAAATAATTATCATGAAAATAACACACACACACACACATATATATATATATATATATATATATGATAACTATTTGAGGAGCTTGATATCTTGAGTATAATGACATTTTAAGTATATATATATATTATATATATATATATATATTATATATATATATATATATATATATATATATATATATATATATATATATATATATATATATATATATATATATATATATATATATATATATATATATATATATATATATATATATATATATATATATATATATATATATATATATATATATATATATATATATATATAGTATAGCTATCTCTAGAAAAAATTTGTTTCTTTCTGGGCAATTTAAATATGCTGTAAAGGAAGCATGATCATGACGACATATGCACGTTGGTGGGTCACCAACGTTTGTGGGAAAGATCATTAGTGTTTTTATTTGCTAAGAGAATTGCAGGGACTTTTGTTTGGTCAGCGAGTAGAAGTAGTTTTTTGGAAGGTTGATTTATCCCTATACCAAAACTTTAAGCAGTTTATTCTTGAAAAATTCTTGAAGCTGCGTGCTAAAGGTGACCCCCTCAAAGCACTTTGCTAAGAGCTCGGCTGATTACGACAGCGAGCAACCATTCGTGGGTCGTTTTGCGACATGCACTAGCAACGATTGGCGATATTTCATGTGGCGACAGCAACCTCCTACATTACCTGGGAAATTCAAGGGAGTACAGTAGTTTTTTGGCGCAATGATAAACATAAACTTAAACACGCATGACTGAAGAAATAATCTGCAACCATTAAAGGGTTTAATTGATACTATCTTGTATGCAAGATCACCGGAAGACTGCCGCCGGACTACTTTTAAAGCCACCAGATGGACAGCGAATAGATAGTGACTGCCCAGTAGAAGGGCTCGAGTGCCTAATTTAACGTCGAATGACGTTGCTTTGCAGTTCAGGCACTTACTGTGGACATTGGTCCCTCTTCCATATTGCTAGCTAAAGCGTAGTAGATCAAGCAGCCGACATCAGCAGTCGACTGCGCCTATAAGAAAACACTCTGGCCGGCAAATGGCGATTCTTATAGGCAGAATATTCCCATATACGGAGTGAGACTATGTAACGAACGTCAATCTGAGACGTGGAACTGCTATTCTTATAAGCGAAGTACTCCTATATACGATATTTGTATGCGCAGAGTCGACTGTGCCTGCACTGGGACGGACGGCACCGAATCGTAATCGAATAGCTCAGCACTAAGCTAGACTAGATGCAAGTAAGTCACGTATCCGGCCGAACGGCAGACTGGGGTGCAGTTGTTCAGTCCACCGTCACAGGAAAGGAGAGAGAGCAAAAGAGCTAAGGAAAAGACCGGGAAAGATTCAGTAAATAGTGGCAATGAGGTAATGTTGTTGCAAGTTTCAGCTCACGAGAGAAGGACTGGTGAGAGTAAAGATGGGTATGCCGAAGTATTTTGTTCTCGTGCATCTACTCTCGCCTTCGTTCAGCAAAGCGATGCAACCGAATGAGGAACAACCTGGGATGAATATGTTCTATACTTTCCAGAAACGACGCTCACATACGAGAGCTGAATGACGATCCAGGAAACGGAATATCCTTCTCATGAAGAAATTCCTTTTCAGTACTCTGAAAAAGCGTGTGTACATCTTGATGTTTTTCAAGATTTGGTTGCAGCTTAGGTCAATCTGAACTTAACTAAAAAACAATGCAAATCGGAGCGGCGCAGCCCGGGCTTAAGGGAAACCAATGCCAATTGGAGCGGCAAACATTCAAATCATAACTTAAACATGTGCACTGTCAATGCGTTAAAGCAGGCGATATATGGCTGGATTACACGTTAAGCCTTTAAGGAGACCGCAAAGCTAGTGACAGCTGCCTACGTAAGATTTCAAAATACAGGGAGACCGGAGGACATCCTGTAATGTGACTGAAAGCAGGGAAAGAATTTTATCTCGAGCGATTGGAGCGATGCCCAAAATTCAGGATGGCCGGTATAGTGGCATGCTGAGGACTACCAATTTACGGCGTTCAACGAAGGACTACTCTTCATCGACAAAATTCGCTTGTGGATTGATGCCCATATCCCGAAGCTGAACGCAGGTAGGATCATTCTAACAGCAATGGACAAGTCTAGAGTCGCCCAGAACTTGAAAGACTTTGACCCTCAAGATTGGTTCAGCTAGCATCCCTCTTAAGTGACGTCTGTCAACCGCAATCCAGGCGAACTATTTCAAAACGTCTTTTCCTTAGATTATTACATTACCGCCTTAGTCAAGTCGGCCTCCTTGCTTCTGAGGAGCATTGCAATGTAATGTAATTTAATCTAATATAATGTATCTCCGTCTGTAACTCTACAGAGCCATAAAGACTATGTGGGTGCTATGCAGGAGAGTTTTGTACAGCGCACTCACAGCCTAAGCGGCTTTCGGTACGCATTCCGTAGCCAACAGACTTCGTCTCACGCAACAAAGAGAAAGTGGGAAGCATAGCAGAGTTAGGAGAGCCATTTAAGTAGTGAGTAGCATGGAAGTAGCAGCTCAGGACCGCTGGAAAGGACGCCATAGTCGGCAGCAGGACAGCAGATGTCGTTTCCGTAAGAATCTTCTATGTGAGTTCAGCAGTTCAGAACCTGCAGAGCGAAAGTTCCTGTTGCCAAAGATCTTGAAGCGGAGAAATGGAACAGCTAATTTACTGTCCGTACAGGATCCGAGGGCACCAGACGGCTGAAACTGGTGCAGCAGTTCGGCTGGGTATGTAGGAGCCGAGCCATGGAGGCCTTGTGGGTAAACGTTAGAACTTAAGTCACCCTTGAAGAGAGTTCCTAATCTTAGATAGGGATCAAACATGAGGGCTAACTGAGAAAGCAGTCTTATTAATTTTGAATTTTGAACCTTTTAAAAATTAGGCAGCTGTGTAAGATGACACCTAAATTCTGAGCAGGTGGTGACGGTCACACAAAAGCATCACATATTAGAAGAGCAAAGCCTTCTAGTCCAGCCACATGCTTACATCATTGCAAAAACCAGAGAATACTTAGACAAGAATATGACAGCCGAGCTAGTTCGCGCATTTGCGAAATTGCGTCTCAGCTACAGCGATTTCCATTGCTCAAACTGATCACGGCCTATGCCCTCAATCGTCTGCAGCTACGCAAAAGCGGAAGAGCTCGCTGCTAGTTCCAAAACTTCCGGTTCAGTGTAAAACCTTTCTTTTTCGCGAGTCTTCCGCGCCGCCAGGCTTCTTCCCTTTTTGCTGTACTGCGACATTAGCAAAAGCCCACTCCCCAACGAGGCCAAGCATCGTACCACCCGCTTTTCGGAATCCAACAGTCTAGAAATACCTCATACAAACCTTAAATCCTTTGGAGACTGTGCATTTAGTTCGTATGCTCCCAAAGCCTGGAACTCCCTCCCGACCTGCGTCAGAACATCCCCTGACCTGACCACATTTAAAAGGAACTTAAAAACGCACCTATTAAGGACAGCATTTAGTGGGTCCCTGTGATTCGTCCTTCACGTGCTTATGCGTGCTGACACTGTGCATGCTGTCACTAACCACATTTGCATGCTGACCCTGTGCATGTCACCCCTAACCATGCTATTCATTTTGTTTGTTTATCAAGCATGATATTACTAACCATTCAATCGCCTTTCCCTTTGCAGCAAATGTAAAGCGCCTAGAGAGAGATTGAGTTCTCCGAGGTGCTTTTTCACGTGCACTATTATAATTATTGTTATTCCTGCCAAGAAATCATATGCCAGAGAGTACGTACGCCGAATCCCTGTGGATATTTTGATTCCGAGTGACCCGGATATGATATCTGCTCCTCCAATGTATACTTGGCAGTCACAAGCGTCTCTGTAGCATAGAAAAGCGGAATTTGACAGCTTTTGTTTAGGTGGGTTAACCTATGAACCGGATGCATCCAGTCACCGTCTCGGCATTTGGGGCAACGTCTGAATCGCGATGCATCGAAACTTCGTCCTCCCAAGTTCAACTAAGTGGCTCTGCGGGCCACGCGCCATTGCCACCACGTGGTTCCGCCCACAGCCGACGTTTCGCCCTGCCCCCCCCCCACACACAATGGCACGCTCCCTATTAATTATTTGGCTCGCTAATGCCAGCGCACGTCAAGAGCCGCAGAATTCAATTCTCTTGGGTTCACTATGCAGACAGCTTTTCACGTCGTTCATGATAGGGGAGATTAATCTCGGGAGAAGCAATCGTAAATCGTGCTACTTCTAAAAATCTCGGCTACTGGAACCTTCTGGAACTTGTGGAAAGCTCCAGAGTGTTTCGAAAACTTCCCGGTGGGGGGCTTCTCCGCGTCCTTTAACTCAACATTTGCCCATTCAAAACTTTCTCAGAGATTTCCAGCGAAGTTGCTTTCGTTCTGCTGAGCGCATTCAAGCAAGATTCGAGCGCAGCTAAGCCGGCAGCCGTCAGTGGCGACGGGCTACTGCGGAACAGGGAGCCCAAACTAAGCACGATTGGAGGAACTCGAGCGACGCGTCGCTAAACTTGAAACCAGCGCACTACTGACACCAGAGACTACAAACTAGGGAAGTACACGCAAGAAATCCACACCTGTACCATAATGAATTAACGACAAAAGCGGAAATAACCTTAAAATAAAGCACATTAGTTGTCATTGATTTCATTCTGGGCTCACTTTACATTTGCTGCAAAGAAAAACGTGATTGATTCGTGATTAATAATATGCTTGATAAACAACATGAACAACGTGGTTAGGGGTGACATGCACAGGGTCAGCATGCAAATGTGGTTAGTGGCAGCATGCACAGTGCCAGCACGCATAAGCACATGAAGGACGAATCACAGGGAGTCACTAAATGCTGTCCTAAATAGGTGTGTTTTAAAGTTCTGTTTAAATGTGGTCAAGTTAGGGGATGTTCGGACGCAAGCCGGGAGGGAGTTTCTGGTTTTAGGAGCATACGAACTAAATGCATGGTCTCCATAAGAATTGAGGTTGTAACGAGGTAGTGGTAAACTGTCGGATTCCGAAAAGCGGGTGGTACGATGCTTGGCCTGGTGGATGAGTTATCAAAGCCAATGCACTTTGCAGCAAATGTAAAGCGCCTAGAGAGAGATTAAGTTCTCTGAGGGCGCTTTATCAAGTGAATTATTATTATTATTATTATTATTATTATGCAGTCTTCTATTAACGGCTGTCTTTTAACCCGTTCGATTTGACTTTTTGCAGTTTGCCTTAATCTTAAAATGTTCCTATTTAATTTGTATTGAACGCAGCCGTTGAGCACTCGGTCCCTACGATTTACCTCAGGTTAATAACTGACGAGTGGTATTTATTACCCATTACATAATCCTTGAATATGTCGTTATGTCATGCCTGCTCTGTTTGTCAACACTAGTAAGCACACAAAAATCAGTGCTGTTTTTCTGCCACTGCTTTTGTGGTCCTCCATTTATATTCAGTCCATCAGCCCAATATTCTTTTCGTATTTATTTAAAAAGTTTCTGTACAGGCTCACAATTTCAAGAGATATTTTTTTGCTGCATTTGAAAATTAAACCAAACCTGCTTAAGAATTTCTATGCAGTCCGATTTTGTAGCCATATCTTGATTACACTGCCAGCTGGTATTACTCGGGTAATCATAACTGTCAACCGCCTTAGCCGCTTGGGTAAGCTTTTCAGCTATTCTCTTTTCAGCTCTTATTGATCTATGTTTGCCAATTAAAGTAAAGTGCATGTCGATAGATATAGTCAGGGTGAAATGGATATAGGAACCAAAGTCTACAACATGTCGTAGAGGCAAGGAAAAGATCACCTATCATAACAGTCTCTTAGATCAGATGATTTAATCTAATATTGCTCTCGGCATAGGAGAAATAGTTACAATAATAATGATAATAATAAATTTGATAAAGCACTCTCAGAGAACTCAATCTTTTTAAAGGGGCTTTACATTTGCTGCAAAGGAAGCACGATCCAGTGGTTAGCCATAGAATGCTTAATAAACAACAAGAATAACATAGTTAGGGCTGACATGCACGGGGTCAGCATGTAAGTGTGGTTAGTGGCAGCATGCACCAGTGTCAGTATGCATAAACACATAAAGGACGAATCACAGGGACCCACTAAATTCTTTCATAAATAGATGCGTTTTCAGTTTCTTTTTATATGTGGAGAGGTCAGGATACATCATAACGCAGGTCGGGAGTGATTTCCAGGCTTTGGGAGCATACGAAATAAAGGCTCAGTCACCAAAGAACTTGAGGTCTGTACGATGTATAGTTAAACGCATAGATTCCGAATAGCCGGTGGAACAATGCTTAGCCTGGTGGTGGTTCAGATCTGATAGGTAGGCTGGAGCCAAGAAATAGAGGGACCTAAAAGTGAGTGACAAAACCTCGAAGTCAATGCGTTGCTTGACTGTTAGCCAGTGCATGTCAACGAGAAGTGGAGTAATGTGGCAACTGCGACGCTCACGACAGACAAGCCTAGCTGCAGAGTTTTGCACCAGCTGCAATCGCCTGAGTGCACAGGCCAGTAGGCCAGCAAGCAGTGAGTTTCAGAAATCAAGACGGATTGTCACAAATGCATGGACCAATTTAGATGTGGTACCCCTGTCTAAACAAGCCAAAAAAGGCATAATTTTCTAATATTATGTATATGTTTTCTAATATCCCAATTTCTTTCTTTGCCCCAGTGCCTTCATTTTCAATTATATTGTTCATAGATATTTTTGAATTCGCTGCCTATCGTAGCTTATAGCTACCAAATAATTATTTTACTGGCGTTGAGAGTGTTTTTGTCGCTTTTTTTTGTCGCACCTTGGTGTGACTTCAGTTAAGGATCGTTTACTGAATAATAATATGTGACATGCTGTGGCTGTTCTTAAATCTAACTGTTTCCATGGCATAGTTGTTATCAAGGCAGCTGTTAACTGCAACTGGGTTTCTAATATTCAGCTGATAACATAATCAGCAGTGTCTTGTGTTTTTCTTTTTTTACCTCACAAACATCCCGGCGTGAGTTTCAAGCCTGTGGTTGTTAAAAATCTGGCTATACCTTACTTGATAGCTTTGAAGTTTTAACATAAGAGTTAGGTTGGTCTGATGATACTATTTCCGGCATCTTTGATTGGAACTGCAGTAGGGAGACTAGGCTGAAGTTGCTCAAGTTCTCCCGGACTAGTGCGGCTTGCTTAATGTGTGGCCTAACAATAGCTTTTTTGAAGGATGCACATTCCACAAGACCTGCGGCTAAAGGAATATTTATTATGTTGGCTGCGCATTGAAGGAAATCTACGAATCGCAGCACCTGGACGGTTAAAAGAGAGTGCAGAAGGCTAGTATCCTTTTTTGAGATGAAAGACAGATTTCCTGATGAGGTCACTGGTGGCAGGCTTGAATGCAGGCATTGAGCTGCTCCGATGTATTGAGGGAGAGTGGTATCTTGTGAGAACGGTACCTAGGGAAAGGAGTCCAGTTAAGATGGATTTACCTTAGAGATGATCTCTCTGTTTTGTTCATTTTGCTGACAAGCTAGCTTGAGAAGAGTTCTGCTTGATCGTTACATGCATGACTTGGTAAGGAGCCAACATGGGAGTGATTAATGTTGGGGTTGATTAATTATAATCATCAGTTTCTAGACTGTGCGTCTGTCATTCGAGAGTTTTATAGAAGCTAGAGTTTGCTTTTGCTAGGCTAGACTGGCATGATCTACAGAAGTCCTGTTATGTCATTGTACGCTCAAATCTCAAACGTTGTCGATCCAGCTCGTGTAATGTCTGCTGTAAATCACAAACCATATGGGTGAGGGTTCACAGTGTGCTTACTCAGAGATGCAAAACCATCACGAACTTTGCTTCTTGTCGTGTTTTAGCATTATGCCAGTTGATGCCAGGTTGGAAAAAATTGAGCTATTTCCTTTTTCCCCATAATTAAATTGTAATTTATTTCAATCACATATGCTCGGCTTTTTAACATGTATATTAGTGAGTGTGTTTAGCTACCACGTGTAGTAAATTGTTGTCGCAACATTCATTTAACCCGTTCTGCATAGTTAGGCTGCAAAACTTTTTTAACGATTTTGGTCAAACAAGTAATCTTTCAATATTATAGGTCTTATTTTTTAATGCTTAATGTTAGCATACATTTAAACCAATCAGAAGTTATGTTCTGTCTGGCATACAGCAGTATGCTCTGCCTGCCAAAAGTTAGCTAGTGAGTAGCTAACTTACAAGTCAAGCTTACTTAGCCTTGTCCCTTTCAAATGTCATTACTCTGCTACTTCTGTGCTAATCAGCAAGTGATTTGAAATATAAGTTAAGCTCAGCTTTCTAAGTACAGCAGTAGTTCTTTTCTGATTTCATTTGCATATTTTTTGCTTTACATATTGTCAAACTATCTTGAATTTATACTCTGCAATCATAGAACTGTTTTGCAACAAAACTTATAAAACCAAAATCATAAATGACTCCCTGAACTAGCAAAGCTGTAATCACATTTAAAATTGCATGTTAATCCCTGCATTATTGGCCGAGTTATTGAATTTACAAGGCGCCAATCTGCACTGTAATGGAAACTGTGTACAATTCACAAGAATGCGTCTCAGCAAGCAGCAAAAGTGTAACTAGATGCATCAAGGTTCCACAAATTGGGAGACGTTGAATATGATTAATAGATCGAGAAAATTTTATTTGTTGAGACTTTGCTGCAGGTCTACTGCTGCGTTAGACATGGCTGGAATTTACACGCTTTATTAAATGTCATGCTTGTGTATCAAAGTCGCTAAAACATAGGATCCCGTTTCTAAACTGCTATTTGATTGGTACTCTAAGCAAGCGATCGCCTGCTGAAACCATGTTTTAAGTCTGCTGCCTAAATAATATCGTTTACCCGGCTTGGTTTGATCCAAGCGGGCCTTGAGCACTATGTCCCTACCTATTACCCAAGCTTAAATTCAGTAAGCAGATGCACAATCCCTTTTTAACCGGATATACATGTCATGCTACCCAAGCCCTGTTTGACATAGTTTACAACCTAAAAAAGCAATTATCAGAGCTAATCATCACGACCACTGCTTATATTAGTCCTTCATGTTGTCACCCCAATCATCAGCTTGTATTGGGCTGCTTAGTTGCTAACAGACTCATGGTTTTGAGGTTTCCAAGTTGCCGACGTTCGAAAATTGTTCCTGTCTGCGTATGAATTTCTGCGCATAAGATTCTGTAGCCCAGGCTGTTTTCAGCTCTTCTATTAAACTGGTTGCTGCGAAATATACATTAAAAAGCGTGATTATGGACTTGGCTAGGGTGAAACGGATGAACCAACCAAAATTTACAAGTTGTTTAGGCCATAAAAATCATCATTTATCACGTTCCGTGATCTGAGTTTGCTCAATATCATTACTCCCTTATGTCCGATGCACGTTTCCTAGTAGCTCACAATTTCCTCAACACCCTTATATTCTACTATCGTGGAATTCCTTGCATGAGCTGCTCTTTTTAACGTCCATCGTCCCATTAATTATTTTACTACAATTGTTTCTCCTTCCGTTACCTTGTCATGATAGAAAAATTGCCCTTACACTTTCGCCATCCTTTCTAGACTTCTGTTATTCACAACTTGCAGGTCTCCTTGCCCGTGCAATAGGCCTACAAATACACTACACTTTCTGCATAAATATGCAGCTGAAAAAATGTCTGTCGTGGACGTCTTAACTGCTTCATTACACCACTTTTAATTTATTTGCACTGGCTTTCCATCAAATATCGTTTCGAATTCAAGATATTTTCGTTCATGTTTAGGTTTCTTTGTTTGTATAATATACCATTCATTTGTATAGCGCCCTAAGAGAACTTACTCTCTATTCAGATGCTTCATATACGCGACGGGGCTCTAGCCAACGACCTTAGCCATCAAATACATTCACCCTGTTCTTGGTTGAGCGATTACCTTAATCACAGGACCAAACCAGCTCGGCGTGTACACTAGCAGCGCAGGTTTACTCTACTATCTGAAATAATTGCTCCCAAGGCTTGTTTGAGTATCGCCGGTTATCTGGCTTTGGTCATCTTGCTGTGCCTCGAACCAACCACAAATCCATCGCAGAACCTGCCTTCTGTGCATAAGAAACTAAAGCCGGAAATTCGCTACCGACTGATATCACTTTTTTCCGCGGCTTGTCGCCTCAAAGAAAGCAAAACCTCACTTCTGTTCCCCCGCAGCATTTGCTCGATCTGTGTGATTGTCAGTTGCTTAAGCACGTTGCATTTTGCATCATCTCACCACTAGTCAGCTGACATGCTTCCTCCCCATTACATGTGTGTAACGTGCCTAGAGATGTAGTTCCCTTGGGGCGCAATATAAATGCTCTATCATTTCTATTATTTATAATGAAGAAATGCTATGCTTATGCACTGGTTTACTAAACAGTGAGCTTGTACAGTTCAAGATTTGAGAAAGTGATCAAATGTTAATAATAACTACGGGGCTAACCTCTGTCTTGCACTAATAAAGCCATCACTTCGCATCACTTGGGATGTGCTCCCCCCCACTTTTCACTTGTGCGTCGGTGTCACATAGCTTTGTGAATTGAAGCCCCACAGCAGAGCAAGCAGCAACTATGCTGTCTTGTGCCTGAAAAGGCTAGCATCATGCTGTAGTGACTGTCAAAAACATGCTTCCAGCATTTTCGTGACTGTCCGATGCGACCAATCAAGCTAACAAAAAAATAGGTTACAACCGACAAACGAAACCTGCTTGCCGTGACTAATTCTTCAATGTCGAAACAAAACGGTACAACCACTCGCTTGGATATGCTCTCGTTTTTAGCACACTGGGTAAAGGTTGCATCTTTTATGGCCTAAGTAACGCACATACCGACCGTGATCGATAGGCCTAACGTAGCATGCATGCACAATTGGGGATACACCGGTTGAGACAAGCTAAAAACACGGGTGGTGAGCAAAGTGACAGAGCACGGAGAGGACGAGTTCATCGAACAGGCAGCCGACTGGTGGCCAGAGTTTGATCACTTGGAGCATTGATCAACGTTGAACATATGAATAGCCAGGTCGACCACTCGGTGGCTGTAGCCGTATTCATTGTCGTACCTACAGCAGCCGTGCCAAACACGTGACTAGCACTTTCGAATAATGAGAAGCAGCTTCGTTCAGCTCTAGCCGGCAACTGAGCAATTAATGAATGAGCACACTGAAATGCACGCAAACTCTTTTAAGCATTACAAACTTTTCTAATTGTCAATTTTGCACGAATGCAAGTCTCGACCTTTGAGAAAAACCTAATGCCTTGCTAGCGGTCTCGAGGATGTGTGATCAAATGTCAAGATAACCCATTTGATGCCACGCAAGTTTCGTGAGTAGAGTGGAATGGGCTAACAACGTTCTTCCCAGTGCAGTGGATGAGATAAGCAGTATTGGATTTAGTCCACATGCAAAATGGTCGTTCAAGTATCCCTCAACAAATAAATATATACATGTATTTACAAAGCATTAAAAAATTATCACAGTATGGCTGCAGCTGCCTCAGTGGCTACTACGTTGGGTTACTAACTGGGAATTTCTTCCACGGCATGTGCATAGGCACTGCGAAAAGCATGCAAAAATGTGTATTAAAGGCACACGAACAATCGCACATCACACTGGTTGTAAGAGTGTTAAAAATGACGCCTAGCCTTGATTCCTTATAACCTGACTTGTTCTGGGATTAGACCGACAGCTTTCTTGTTGCCGCCTCAGGTGCACCGTGCCAAAATGCCTGGATTTTTGAAGGCAGGTCGGCAACTGAGGTAGACCGATCACCACGCCTTAACCGCTGATCTATTTCGTCCCACAATAGTTCAATTGAGTTTAGATCGGGAGACTGGCTGGGCCACTACATCGCTACACGATGGACCCAGCAAAGAAGTGTTTTACCGACCTTGCAGTATGCTGAGGGCCAGTATCTAGTTGCCTAATGTATTTATTCCTAAGTAGTTTGCTGGCGCAAGGCAGTCTTACTTCTTAGGCGGCTAAGGCAGGCATGTCCATCATGCTCTCAATACGACTCAGCACTTTGACCCTTTTCCCATAAAAAGCAACCTCAAACGATGACAGATTTGCTACAGAATTTAGCAGTCGGCTGCAAGCACGGTACACCTTATATTTTCGTAGGCTTGCTCGCATTTTTTGCTTGCTATTTCCGAAATTCGTGAACTTACCCTACATATTCTACAAAAGTCTACAAAAATATTACTTCACCGTCCAGTGGACGTGGTCATAAGCCCGTGTTATTTATGTTGTTTATCAAGCATGATATTACTCACCATTCAACTGCATTACCCTTTGCACCAAATGTAAAGCGCCTAGAAAGAGATTGAGTTCTCTGAGAGCGCTTTATCAAGTGCATTATTATTATTATTATTATTATTATTGCCAACTGTTAGCTTTACGCCGGCTGGTTAGCCGAGGCTTTCGCTGTGCCCTGCGTCGGAAGATGTGCCACTATTATCTAGCCTTCTGCTTATCGTTTTGTTGCTGATGTCTGTTCGAATCTGCTGCAGCAACTGAGAAACTGAATGCTTGCCTTGCCGATATTCGATCCTGGATGTCGGAAAACTTCCTGAAATTAAATGACTATAAAACCGAACTGCTTCTCATAGGACACCCTAAGCGTGTGGCTGGATTAAAAGGCTTTGCTGTTCTAATAGGTGATGCTATTGTGCTACCTTCACCACGTGCTCGTAATCTAGGTGTCGTGTTCGACAGCTGCCTCAATTTCAAAAGTTTCATTCAGAAGACTGCCTCTACAGCTAGCCATCACATCCGATCCCTATCCACGATAAGAAGCTGTCTCCCACAGTGGCTTGTAAAAAATTTAACTAGCTCTTTAGTTCTGTCTCGGTTTGATTATTGTAATTCCCTTTTGGCTGGGCTACCAAAGAAAGCTATTATGCCACTACAGTGGACTATGAATATGGCTGCAAGGCTGGTCTTCAAGCCCCAGAGGTTTGAGTACGTCTCTCCTTTTTTAAAAGAGCTAAGATGGACGCCGGTTGACCCACGGATTCAAAGCAAGGCTCTTACGCTGACCCACAAGGCCCGACACGGCTTGGCTCCTTCATACCTAGCTGAACTGCTGCATCAGTATCAGCCAGTTCGCGACCTCAGATCCTGTGTGGACAATAAATTAGCTGTCTCATTACTCCGCTGAAAGACCGTTGGCGACAGAAGCTTTAGCTCTGCAGATCCTAGACTTCAGAACTCGCTTCCACAATTCTTACGCAACGACAACTACTCTCCTACTGCCGACTATGGCTCATCCTTTTGAGCGGTCCTGAGCTGCTACTTCCATGGTACTCACTACCTCAACTGCTCTCCTGACTCTGCTATGCTTTCCACTTTCTCTTTTTTGCGTGAGGTGAAGTCTGTTGGGTACCGAATGCGTACCGAAAGCCGCTTAGGCTGTGAGTGCGCTATACAAAACTCTCCTGCGTAACACCCACATGGTCTTTATAACTTTGTGGAGTTACGGACGGAGATACATTACATTACATTACATTCCCGTGGCTTCTTTTAATTAGCCTGAAAGGTCTCACAGAGTAGCAGCAGTGATTTTCTGGAGCTCTCTACCATCTTGATCGGCCGGTCACCCCTTGCATCTGTCTTTCGAGGCCGACCTGATACTTCCACTGGAGCTGCCAAACCGGTCTCACGTGTTTGTGTGCGCATATATAATTCATGTGTATGTGCGCATGTGTGTGAGCGTGTGTGTGTGTGTTTTGTGAATAACATTCCTACAGGATACTTGGTTCTACTGACAAGGAATGGAGGAGAAAGAAAGAGCAAAGGAACTAGTTGGAGGATAACCATGCAGACTTGCAATCCACGGGGTGGGGTGGGATATGAGAGTCCAGTTCTGGTTCACAATTGGGCAATGCTCATGAATCCGTTGAGGCAAGGCACTTTGGGCTGACTGTGACGAACGCTCCAGGAAGAGCTCTCGGAGGAGCGAGTGAGTCACGCTGACCTCCCTCCCCCCAAGCAACGTTTTCCACGGGCAGCACTCTGGGGCAGGGGCTGCAGAATTCGGTGGATGCGAGCGAGCCACATCGCAAGGCCTTGTCAAGTAATATCAGCTGCCGATGGCTTGGCAAAGCTCACGTCTTTGGCGACATGAGGGCAGCGATGGCCTGACAGCAATAACGCAAAAATCGATTTTCAGCCTTTCCTCAACGGCTATGGTCGCCGACACTTACCAAGCGACCAGCTTCACGAACGTCGGCGACAGCATAATGCCGGCATCGGCGTCAAAGATGCTGCTATTCTGGTTGCCAATGAAGTCCTGCGACACCACCTGCTCCTCGGTGTAGCCGAGGACGCCGTTCAGAGGTCCCTCGGAGGCTGCCTTTACGGCTGCCTTTATCTGATCGTACGTCGTCTGTCAACGAGAGAGAGCCCCTGCAGCTCCTGCGAGCGCGAGCACGAGCCGGGTGTGAGGGTGCTGGGCAACTGACTGAGCTGAGGCGAATGCGCCGCTCACACGCGCGTCACTCACTGGCTTCTCGAGTCTCACTGTCAAGTCCACGACTGACACGTCAGCCACCGGAACCCTGAATGCCATACCGGTCAGCTTGCTGCAAAACGAGAGCGGCGGCGAACGCGTGCATGCATGCATGCTCCTCGAGAGGCACTAAGGACGGCCGTTTAAAAGCTTTAAAAGGCGGAGGAGTCTCGGCCGAGCCGGCCGCTAGCTCTCTCCACCCGCGCCTACCCGTCCAGAGCAGGGAGCACTTTGCCCACAGCCTTGGCGGCGCCGGTCTGAGCTGGAATGATGTTCTGATAGGCGCCGCGACCGTCTCGCCAAAGCTGCAAGAAGGAGGCTCGCCAGTCGAGCTGACCGAGCTGGCAAGCGCGTCGTGCCAGACGGGAGGTCAGCGGCAGACCACGCGCAGCTGCGACAAGAGGAGACAAGAGGAGCATCAGAGGCGGCGGCGGCACCGAGCTCGGCAGAGACGCTTGCCTTGCCGGACGGGCCATCGACCGTCTTCTGCGTGGCGGTCACGGCGTGGATGGTCGTCATCAGACCTTCCAGTATGCCAAAGTTGTCGTGGATGACTTTGGCGAGCGGAGCGAGACAATTTGTGGTGCACGATGCATTGCTAACGACGTCCTCGCTCGACTCGTACGTGTCTTCGTTGACGCCCACGACGAACATAGGAGAGTCGGCAGACGGCGCACTTATGATGGCTTTCTTCGCGCCGCCAGCAAAGTGAGCCTGTGAGTGAGAGCGAGCGAGCGAGCTTTAGCTTTAGCTTTAGCTAGCGTGGGAAGTGGACACACGGGTAGGGCGAGGCAAGCTGGGGTCGGTGGACCTTCTCTGCCTGTCGGCTGCTCTGAGATGGGGGCCGCTGCAGCGAAGGGGAAAACCTGGTTGCCATAATAATAAAAATAATAACATTAATAATAATAATACACGTGTGCATATATATGCATATATATTCATATATATATATGCATATATATATATATATATACAGCACCCTCAGAGAGCTTAATCTCTTTCTAGGCACTTTACAGATGCATATATATATGCATATATATATGTATATACACACACACACATATATGTGTGTGTGTGTGTGTGTGTGTGTGTGTGTGTGTGTGTGTGTGTGTGTGTGTGTGTGTGTGTGCATATAGAAAGCACTATCAAATGATTGGTGGTAACATCTGCCATCAACTCATTTGTCGCCCTCAGCCGGTGGTACTCGGCCACATGGTAGTGGGCACACAGGCACGAGGGTGCGCACGCCAGGTGCGAAACGTTAAGCACGCCCGAGAGCAATGACCTTCAGGTTCCTCAAATTTCCCGAAATAGCAGTAGCAGCAGTTGACAGGTGCAACGTAGGTGAAACAAAGACAAGGCCTTACGAGCAGTGAACAGTTGAGCCGGACTACTAGAAGCACTGCTGCCTTAACCTAACATAGCTGCAGCTCTAGCCACAGCATGCAACCAGCCAATTGCATGTGTTTAAATGGTCTCATAAACGGCCACTAATAGCCATCTTTCATGCTTGAACATAAACCTATGGATGCAAATCTGCAGAAGAGAAAGAGAACGAACGGTTTAATATGCATTTTGCATCTTTCGAGAAAGCCGTTAGCAATTTTAAGTAGCAACGGCTCGATTCGCTCAGAGCGCTCACTCGACGAGCTCACTGCTCTGGAGACGATGCCTTTAGTTCGTATGCTCCCTGAACCTGGAACTCACCTCCGACTGCAAGACTGTGTCAACTACTGCTGAGGCTGTCTGGTATCATCAGCTTTGTGGCAGCTACAGGGGGCTGAGCGCGATGAATTGGAAGATGGTGAGCAAGAATTTGCTAATGCATTGCTGTGACAGCTTTGTCAGTCTCCCGTGGGGTGGCAACACTGGCAAATAGCAAGGCTGCCAGGGAAGCTCACCTTGGCCTTGGCCTTCGTTGTGAATGCGCCCGTAGACTCGATGATGTACTCTGCGCCGTCTGCTGCCCACGGAATCTGCTCCGGTTTCATTCTGCCGTAAAACCAGATCAGAGTGGATCGTCCACGACCACACTGCTGCAGGGCAGCGGCCGAGCAATTCGGAGGGGCCAGAGGGAGAGCAGAAAAGCACTTTGGGCAAGCATCAAACACTGGGCAGGACTCCGTCAGACACGAGGCGCTGCTGCTGCTGCTGCAGCCGGCAGCCTGGACAGAATGCCCTGCCGCCGTGCCTGCTGCTGCTGCTGCCTACTCCTGGTGCACGGCAATCTTCTTGCCGTTGACCACCAGATGCTTGCCGTCGGCCTCGCTCGTCACCTCGCCCTTGAAGCGACCGTGCGTTGAGTCGAACTTGAACATGTACACCTGCAGAGCGCACACCCTGTTCAGCACAGCAGCAACAGCCGCTTCTGAGATCGCAAGAAAGAGTGATCTATCTCAGCGAGGCTAATCGCTCTGGCAAGCTGGCCGAAGTGCACATGCCTCTCGTCCGCTGCTATGCCGCCGTTTGCCCTTGCTGGTGCGTGGCAGTGGGCCCAGCATCAGCGAGTGAGGCAGCAGCAGCAGCAGCACTACTAGCAGCAGCAGTAGCAGTACTCGGCCTCGAGGAGAGTCGGTGCTGCGAGGATCGGCATGGCTGAGCATGAACGCCTCCTCAGCCGCAGCCGGTAAAGAGGCACCGTAGTAGCAGAGGCACCGGGCCCGCTAGCACGACGTGCTGTGGATTTGTACCATGTAATCCAGTGTCAAGAAAGGATCGTTGACAGAGACCACGTCCACACCCTTCTCTATGGCACAGCGAAGCACCAGACGTCCAATACGACCGAAACTGCAATGCAGCAGAGTAAGTGCTATCCAAATGTGTCGAGAAATGGCTGCACACATAAACACACATAAACACATACACACACACACACACACACACACACACACACACACATACACACACAAGCAGGTACACAAGTACTGCGGCACACAAGTACCCTCACTCGTGTAAGTATCAAGACAAGCATTAATCAGCAGCATAAAAAAGCTATTACTAAGCCACAGTTGTACTGCCACTCAAGTGACATGTAACTCAAGGGATGCTTGCCCCAGGACAGGAGGCTCTTAGCCCCACTGGCTGGCTACTCTCTCTTCCTCTCTATCAAAAAAAAAAAATATATATATATATATATATACTCACACATGTATACATATATTTGGGAGAAACAACATATGTGGATGACTTTAGCAGGCTGCAGCTGGCTGGCCAACAGAGCTCACACAAATCACACTAGCCTGCATGAGTGAACTCAAGTGCTCACATCTGCAGTGCAAATGCATCACATCACCTGTGTGTGTCTCAACGCTCCAAAGTTCTATTCGACTACCTCTGCAGTCACTCCGAACAATGACCAGTTTTCGAATCATCGCATCGCGCCCCACGGTGAGCGCACTACAGTTATAGCTACCACGCACGACCGAGTTAGGTAACGGCCTGCGACCCGTGCAGGACCACTAACACGAGCAGCTAGGTAGTGTGTGCCAGTAGAGCCAATCACAGCCAGCCCCTGGGTCTTAGCTCACGGGTAAGGTGCTCGCTCTACAAGGCCCGGGTCGTAGGGTTCGAGTCCTGCAGTAGGAAATTTGGGAAGAGCGGTCGCTAGAAGATGTAGCACGCTAGTGGTACGGCAGACTCCAGACCAGGCGTCTGCACGTGCGTGCGACCGGTTGGGGTTCAGACCAGCTTGACCCAAAAGTGTAACGACAGCAACCGGTCCTTGGAGTGCACTCGCCGGAGCAAGTCTTGCTCAGGTCGACTCAGTGTCGGAGAACGTCAGTATAAGTGAAATGGCAGCTCAGCTGTGTGGTGCTAAGATCGGTCAGGGCTGTGGCACTTCAGCAGCGCTGAGCCGCTGCAGCTTGACCGCTAGGAGAGCAGCCGTGGCAAAAGCACCCGCTCCCCCGGGGGAGTGAGCGTCGTCTTTCACCGGAGCCGGAGTTCATTCCGAATCCTTTCACCAGCATACGATCGGGGCCATTTGCAGCAGGGCTGCTGGGGCGAAATCTACTTAGCCGAGCTGCCGCGGGCTACGAATAGACCGCATTGAGCAGTCGCAACCAGTGTGCTTGGCTAATTATCTGACTGCACGCCTGGAAGCCCCTGGCCAGGCCTCAAAAGGGCGGCGGCGGCAACCAATTGCTCGGCATGTGTATGTAAGAGACAGTGCACCTTGTCTCCGACACGTACACACTGTGCTCGGCTATGCCAAACGCCCCACGAAAGCAAGTGCTCGTATTTAATTTATGCCACGATGCGAACTGCCAGCGCCATTGCCAGCAGGCCGGCGCAACCACCACCGCCACCACCCCCGGGATAGGAATGTCCATAATAGGCAGCACCGGTGCCTGCAAGTGCACTAACAAATAACCAAATATGGAGGCTCGTACTACCGGAGCGGACTGATTTTAGCACACCGGTGCGCTCAGATTATTGACAGCATTTGTCACTTGCTATAAAGAAACGCATCCTCGAAGCCTGCAAATTTATAGTAAGCACACACATACGCCTGCGAACACCAACCGGATGAATAAAGCTTACCCGTTGATTCCAAGCTTCAGCTCGGCCATCTGAAAAGCAATTCACTAATCAGGCTGGAGCTCAAGAACTTTACCGCCCATCAGCTCACATGCAGCAAGAGCGTGCAAACGCTGAGCTACCTTTGATGCGCTGACGGACACACGCCTACTGAAAAGCCGCCGGCGACGGTGGAAGCAGGCAGACGTCGGAGTGACGTCTGCGATATGGCCGGTTCCGCCTCACGTGGTCTTCCGTGATGTTTCTATTGGTTAGTTCAGGTCAATCGTCCTCACTCGCCTCGACCTTGCTGATACCTGGATTGGCGTAGCACACCCACGCTCCGCTGGCTATTGGCCGGCTGCCGGCTCGTTTCGGGTTACGCGGCGGCATGAGTTGTGCGACAGCGGAAGTGAATGGCCACGCATTGTCGCGTCGCAGCTGCTAAGTAGTCAGGACCCCCGAGTCGACGAGAAATCAAACCATCACCACTGCCGCAGCTGGAAAGAGTGAGGAAAAGATACGCCCCAGGAACGAGCACCACGTCAGCTCAAGCCCTATGAGCGCAGCGGAGAGCTTCTAGTAAAAACCGTCCTCGTTCATAGTGAAAATTAATAATAACAATAATGCATGCGCGTATTCACCGAGCTTGAAAGAGCAAATCTCTTTCTGAACGTTTCGCGTCGACGCCAAGTCTGGGAACGTCTTGACGTCGGTCGATTGGGAGGGAGTTCCCGCCCGTGGATGCGTAGCAACTGTAGGCACGCGAGGGATTTCAAGTTGCTCAGAGGCACGAGTAAAGAACCTGATTCAGTGGAGCGGACGGTAAGAGGGGAGCCCGATGAGTCATCACTGGCAAATATGAGCAGCCCCGCGAGCGACGGAGGAGCGACCGTCGAAGAAATCAGACTTAGTTAGATTTGAAGAGCTTGTTCCTGAATTCGAATTAAGTCCAGATATTAAGTGGTAATATTAATTCGAACAAACCGATGGTAATAAGAGGTGTCGCACCAGTCAGCCCAGTGAGGACGGAATATTGTCGAGCGAGAACGAAATAAAAACCTCAATAATTAAAATAATTAAAAATATTAATATTAATAAATAATGAAAATTTTAAATACAATTTTGAATAAAAACCCCACTTCTCTTCAAATATAAAAGTCGTTAATTCTTACGGAGCGTGTTTCTGAGAACGCTGCGAGCTTAAACCAGGTTTCAAACCGCGTTTCAGCTGTTGCAGCCTAACGCTCTTGTCGTGCAAAAATGTCTACAGATAAGAGCAGAACTTGAACATCAGCTGAGCAGCCGCTAAATTAAACAATCGACGATCTCTAGCTGTAGCCAAGCCACCGCTGCCGCAGCTTTCGCACCGCAGATGCACGCGTTTAACGTACAAATTTCTTGACTCAATGGGAATTTGTAAAAAAAAAAGTGAATGAATTGAAGAATGACAATTCCAGAGAAAACAAATCGAGAGCGTGCTTTTTCCGTTAAAACTTTCAGTTTCCGGTTGAATTAATCGCAAACAAAAAAATAGACATCGCGATAGAAGGACGATGCACTGATCAATGCAAGCAGACCACACCCACGGCGTGAACGACGTTTAAATTCAAATGTTTGATCTGCTGATGTACGTATGCTCAATGGTGAAGCGCTCAGGGAAGCATTTTTTAGCTACTTGTTGTATTCAATAAGGTATGCGATGTTTTATTTTATTGTATTTTTCTAAGGAATGTTCAAAGTGCTCCATTCTATTCTAGTAAATATTATGTTGTAGTTTTCCATTTAATTAGATCAGGCATCAAAACATAAAGGGCAATAGTAGTGTACTAGATAGAAAAAGAATAAATCTAGAGGTTTTGCTTCAATACGAAAAGTGGTGAGGACGTTGCTATAAATAGGCAAATGTAGAACCTTTGCTATGGCAGAAGGGTCGATAAACTATCAGTGGCCCTTGAATTTGAAGGCTCGAAAACTGTCTGGTGACGTAGAATTAAAGTTTAGGAAGGAAAAGCGTAATACTTGATTTTTCACATTTTTAACCTCATTTTTATATGCGCTGCTCAATCAACTTACATTAAGGCTTATATGAAGAGGCTTTGAATTTCGGCAGACAGTGAATAAAAGAGTGTTACATGTCGTCTTATTGCCGTTAATTGCAAAGCGGGTGAATTCCGAGGGTCTCCTAGCATACAGAGCAATCAATTCTCGAATAAAACGCGTGCAAGCTCATGCAAAATGTATCCAAACTGAAACTAGAAATTTTGTTTGGGTCATGTCAAACAAGCGATGCTGAATTCACAATTCAAATTGTATTCTGATACGCGATGGAACTTAGAAGCCGTGAAGCTATATTGAAAATGAAGCTGCATACAAGTCACAAGAATGCACCTCAATAAGCTCCATGCATTTACTCTGATCTACCAATGTTCGGCAAGTTGGGATACAATTCGCATATAGTGGTAAATGCAGATAGTGGTAGATTTTTATATTTGCAGAAATGTTGCTTCAGCTTCACATCCAGATTAGACGTGATTTGCATGACCATTTTTTTCTTTTATGTGGATGTTATCGGAACTTCCGATCCCGTTTCTAACATGTTTGTCCTTCGAAAGGTACCCTCAACAAATATTCGATTGTCAGACAAATGTTTTAATTATTTTTCCGACATTCCCCCTTAAGGTCATCAAAATGCTGCTGAACATGACGGCAGCATTTTTCAAAGAGTTCGTTTTCTGTTACTTAACACCTCCAAGGGCAGCAAGATCTTCTGCAACTGGTTGAACGACACGGAAATAAGCATCAGCAAAGAGCGGCCATTTTAAAAGCCTCGGTGCGGCACGACTCGATTAAAATGCATTCACACTTTGTCGATTACATAATATTTCACACGTTAACTCTTATTATTAAATCAAAAAACGTGAATGTTTTTGTTTCTGAAATTTCAAACGATAGTCAGGTAGAAGCCTTCTACTGGCTGAGCCCTGCACAGCTGCTTCCATATCTTTTTTGTCTGCGCGTAGCCTCTGTAAGCGCTCTCTCTTCTTTCCTCCACTCGGAGCAGTTGAATCGACCACCAACGAACGCATCCATGATGTACAGTGCATGCTAGCCATGCGAGTTTACCAGCTACGCCAAATGAGCTACTTCACATAGCACATTATTTAGCTCGCCGTCCTTCGTCAATCGAGATACCGTCCTCATACAACTCTCGTGCGTGTTTTTTTTCCCGTAACTGCTGTACGCCGCCTGCTACAAACTCCTTCAACTCTCGAGGCGGAGCCTTAAAAGAGCACTTTCCTGGCTTTTTTCGGAGGAAGATGCCCGATTGTGAAGCTTTTTTGTGTGGAGTAACGTCTGCTTGAATGAGAAATTTAACTTAATTTCAGAGCAGGCTGACAGCAAGCGGCGGGAGCAAAAGAATTGGAATTTAGCTATTCGATATGTGCAAAATTAATCAGGTCAAGCTGAGCAAGTTTTTGGAGAGCTAACTCGTGAGCAGACAGCAGGTAAGAATAATAATAATAGGTATATGATTAGCACCGTAAGAGAACTTGATCTATATTCAGGTGCTTTAAACTCACTGTATGAGAATCAATATCCGAGAGTTAGTTGCATGCACAGTATCAAGAATACAAATGCAAAAACTCGCACGCTTATGCCAGCATGCAAGCGTTGAATCACTCGTGGCCACCGGTTAGTAAGTCCTCTTGGCTAGGAAAATTCGCTGAGTCATGTACACCTTTGAATGCAAACTACAGCGTAACCAGAAGAGACAAGCTACTGGGTCGAAGAAGTGAGAGAGCTGAAGTGAACAGTTGCTCCAGGAAGGGACGCATTCCATTGGTTATAATTGATGCCACGTGAGAAAAGGAGTGCGAATGGAAGCAGCGTCAATTTACGCAGGTACGCTCCTAAAGACGCTACCCATTTCCTTAGCATCTTTCTTTATCAGTGCTCATTCGAAAAGCCAAGTTCTTCATCAAGATACGTCACCGGATGTGATCGATCGAACGATCGAAGAACAGCCATTTCAGATATGCAAGTCATAATATGCATATAGATAGCATAGCTCCTACTGGGAGCCAATAAATCCTACCAGACGTTGGTCAACAAGCGGCGTATCTTCCGTCGGCTGATATTGCGGCGGACACGCCTTTCGCTCGGCGAAGCTGCGGGCCCATGGTTTCAGTCATGACGATATTTGAACGATCAGTTTCAGCCTGTTCGCGCCCTCAGGTCCTGTGTGTACAATAAATTAGCTGTCCCTTTCCTCTGCTTAAAGACAGTTGGTGACAGAAGCGTTAGCTCTGCAGGTCCTAGACTGTGGAACTCGCTTCCACAATTCTTACGCGACGACAACTACTCTCCAACTGCCGACTATGGCACATCTTTTTCAGCGGTCCTGAACTGCTACTTCTATGCTACTCACTACCTCAACTGCTCTCCTGATTCTGCTATGCTTCCCACTTTCTCTTTGTTGCGTGAGACGAAGTTTGTTGGCTACCGAATGCGTACCGAAAGCCGCTTAGGCTGTGAGTGCGCTATACAAAACTCTCCTGCGTAACACCCACATGGTCTTTATGACTTTGTGGAGTTACTGACGGAGATACATTACATTACATTACATAATATTTGAAAATGATGCGCTGTACTAGAGGTGTTAATTTTCCGACCTAGTTTCAAAGCACAGAGAGACTATAAGCCATCTGCTGTAGGGCTGGACACTTAAGAAGATTTTTGCCTCGTGACAGAAACGACTCTCAAACTTATGGATTAAGCCTCATCAAAAAATATATTTATAGGATAATAAATTGTATGGTATTGTTAAAAATATATTGTATTGGGTGCCGTAACAATATTGATATATTGTGTTTTCTAGATGAAATATATCAATATTATTGCGATACTTCAGGGTTATTTTAGTTTTAAGTTTTAACAGCACTTCTCGGGTCCTGATTCCGACCAAATTTGCCTGGATTGCGGAGTGCGTAGGTCCGTGCGGCGTGTTTGGTAGACATAATTGAATAATTTTTCTTCCAGAATTCAAAGTCCAATGACGTCTCTTAGTTCGCTGCGCCGTCCCACCTTTCTACCGTCCAACAAAGCCATCTGCTTCTTATCTTTTGGCAATGCTCCTAAGGATCCGGTGTCTAAACTCTGGAAATGCATCTGCAGTTTAGAAAGAAAGTGTGAAGTAGTTCAAAATAGCTACAAAAACGTGATGGCGCACATAAAACCAAAAATCTCAAAGTACTTGGAAGTTTTTAACTCGTATATTGCTGAGAACATTTCATCAACTGGCAGTGCTGGAATCAACTTGGTGACTCTTCAGTCGACTCTGGACTACATGATCGATTCAAAATCTACCAAATGGCTCTATTGGATCAATGTGGACGAGCACGAATGACATTCTGAAAAAATTAACGCCCGAGAGCGAACAACAGCCTATCCAAAATTTACACAAAGACGTTGAATAAGTGCATGTTCCGATTGGTCACGTAATTAAAAAGAAATATTGACTTTTGCAAGTTCATCATTGCAATATTCCCTCTTGTTTGATGACTGATCAGAAGATTCAACCCACTTTATTGGTAAGTGCCTTGCCTTCATGCCATTTCGATGCCTACATTCAGTAGTCATTTGTGTAACCTACGTTCACTAGAAATATAGGTCTCGCCATTAATGTAATAATAATAACAATAATAATAATAATGCACTTGATGGAGTGCCCTCGGAGAACTCAATCTCTTTCTAGGCACTTCCCATTTGCTGGTAATGTATCTCCGTGTGTAACTCCACAAAGTCATAAAGACCATGTGGATGTTACGCAGGATAGTTGTGTGTAGCTCATTCACAGCCTAAGCGGCTTTCGGTACGCATTCGGTAGCCAACAGACTTCGCCTCACGCAAAAAAGAGAAAGTGGAAAGCATAGCAGAGTCAGGAGAGCAGTTGAGGTAGTGAGTACCATGGAAGTAGCAGCTCAGGACCGCTCAAAAGGATGAGCCATAGTCGGCAGTAGGAGAGTAGTTGTCGTTGCGTAAGAATTGTGGAAGCGAGTTCTGAAGTCTAGGATCTGCAGAGCTAAAGCTTCTGTCGCCAACGGTCTTTCAGCGGAGTAATGAGACAGCTAATTTATTGTCCACACAGGATCTGAGGTCGCGAACTGGCTGATACTGATGCAGCAGTTCAGCTAGGTATGAAGGAGCCAAGCCGTGTCGGGCCTTGTGGGTCAGCGTAAGAGCCTTGCTTTGAATCCGTGGGTCAACCGGCGTCCATCTTAGCTCTTTTAAAAAAGGAGAGACGTACTCAAACCTCTGGGACTTGAAGACAAGCCTTACAGCCATATTCACAGTCAGTTGCAGTGGCCTAAAAGCTTTCTTTGGTAGCCCAGCCAAAAGGGAATTACAATAATCAAGCCAAGACAGAATTAAGGAGCTAGTTAAACTGTTTACAAGTAACTGCAGGAGACAGCTCCTAATCTTAGATAGGGATGGGACGTGATGGTTAGCTGTAGAAGCAGTCTTCTGAATGAAGCTTTTAAAATTGAGGCAGCTGTCGAAAACGACACCTAAATTTCGAGCAAGTGGTGATGGTCGCACAAAAGCATCACCTATTAGAAAGCAAAGTCTTTTAATCCAGCCTCACGCTTAGGGTGTCCTATGAGCAGAAGTTCGGTTTTATCGTCATTTAATTTCAGGAAGTTTTCCGACATCCAGGATCGAATATCGGCAAGGCGAGCATTCAGTTTCAGTTGCCGCAGCAGATTCCGACCGTTTGAATGACAAATACAACTGAGTATCGTCAGCATAGAAGTGATATCCTATTCCATGGGCCTTAGTCACTTTTCCCAGAGGTTGTGTGCAAATCGAGAACAGCAAGGGACCGAGTACAGACCCTTGAGAGACTCCACAGGTGACCCTTCTCTTGTGTGAGACGTGACCCCCACACGACAAGGATTGAACACGATCAGACAAGTACGATTTAAACCAAGCCAGTGTTTCGTCTGCCAGACCGATCGTTGTTCTCAATCGTTCAAGCAGAACATCGTGATCAATGTTGTCGAAGACAGCAGACAGATCTAGTAAAGCTAGGGCAGTGACATTCCCGTTGCATTTCCTAAAAAGAGGTCGGCAGTGAGCCCCAGGCCTTCCTGCTGGCATTTGGCCCGTTGCTTGATGAGACAGCCTTCACAGTCATCAAGCAAGACAAGTTCAACTCACCTCACTTTAATAATAATGTACTTGATAAAGCGCCCTCAGAGAACTTAATCTCTTTCTAGGCGCTTTACATTTGCTGCAAAGGGACTTTATTGGTAAATGCCTTGCATTCATGCAATTAATTCAATCATCGATTCGTATTGTTAATAATCATTTGTGCATCTATTTGTGCTCACTAAATATTTAGGTCTCTTCATTATATTGCCTAGAAAGGAGGTTGACAGTGAGCCCCGGGTTTTCCTGCTGCAATTTTCCCAGTTTCTTGATGAGACAGCCTTCACAGTTGTCAACCATGAGAAGTTCAATTGTGCATCACTGTGGTAGTACTACCTGTCAGCCGAACGAGTGACCTGCCTGATTGGTGACAATTTCTCTACAAATATGGAATAACTAATTTGTTTGATGATAAATGTAATAATAGACTTGATAAAACGCCCTCAGAGAACTCAATCTCTTTCTAGGCGCTTTACATTTGCTGCAAAGGGAAACGCGATTGAATGGTGAGTAATATCATGCTTGATAAACAACATGAATAACATGGTTGGGGGTGAAATGCACAGGATCAGTATGCAAATGTGATTAGTGGCA
This sequence comes from Cristatella mucedo, assembly GCA_009760855.2. Classification (NCBI taxonomy): domain Eukaryota; kingdom Metazoa; phylum Bryozoa; class Phylactolaemata; family Cristatellidae; genus Cristatella; species Cristatella mucedo. The sequence continues at coordinate 6,126,708 of WPIO01000006.1, read as the reverse complement.
GCATGATCAGCTGTCGTTGGTTCGCCTTTGTCACTGTTTCTGCTGCTGATGTCAAATGTTCTTGAATGGTTTTTCTCCTCGAGCAAGCAGATATTTCCTCAGAAACCTCAAATCCTGCAACCGCGCACGTTGGAAACTTTGTCTTTCCTCAAGCAGAATATAGATATTTGTAATTTCGCTCTGATATAATTAAAAATAATTCATTTACGTGGCGCCCCAAGAGAACTTAATCTCTATTCGGGCGCTTCGCACATGTGCCTCGGGGCTCGAGCCCACGACCTCTCGGTCAGACCTCGGTCGGAGCGAGCACCTTAGCCGCTAGACCGAACCATCAGCTCGGCGCTGATCAACGCTGTCGCTGTGAACGATGATGAAGGAGGAACGGACGAAGAAGAAGAAGAGGAGTCGAGAGACCGACCGACGAGGAATACTGAGTCGCCGATGTGAGATATTAAAGCCACAAAATTATTATTTTGTGATCAATATTCAACAATAGTTTTTTGGAAAATCCATATCGGTACATTGCATTCGCTTTGATGACGGTGACATAATATTGCTTTGTTTACAATTACAATAATGGTGGATATTTTTGGTTTGCTGAGACACTATAATTAAATTTATTGTTACCTTTGAAAATTGACAATGCTATAGAAAGAGTAGTGTTCCAAGGCCTGCTCTGATTGACCGGTCCAGTATCGATTGTTCTATCTAGACTTCTCTTCCTCCGACGCTCCGACGCAGGGCCCTACGGCCTCAGCTTAAATTGCCACACGCTCGGTCGAGCCGAATCCCGATGTAATCCTGCATAGGTGAATGAATGGGAACGTTTATAGTTACGCACCCCATAGGCACATGCGGATGGATTGGGATCGCTTTACACCAATTGTTCTGCGCTTGTCGCGTTCAGGAAGCGGCCGCGCGTGCATTAATTGAACCGCCGCGACACACAGCTACACGATGGTAGTCACCGGCCAACTCGAAGTAAAGTAGTTTTCCTCTTTTTGAAAAATACCTTAGCTCGTTTACATCGTTTTTGAGATCTGCCAAAAGCCAAGTGGTGCGCTCTTCGCCAAGCTCCGGAGCCAAAACCGGCAAAGAGCGCGGATTTTCTGCCAGTGCGGATTCCTGCTGGTCGCACTCGTTTGCCGAGCTCTCCAAAGCCCGGCTCTAGCTCCCGGCAGTCGCAACTCGCTAGGTCACAGTCTACCCACAGTCGGCGCCCCCTTTCACGCTGGCCTTACAGCGACGCGCGCGCGTGGAAAGTCGACGTTGCAGGGCTGTAGGCGGCGGAATGCTTCTTTAGCATCGCGTGCTTGCAGAAACGGCACGCTCACCATTCACAGCTGCATTCCACCGAAGCCAGCGCTGCTCCCATCGCTCGGGTTTGAGCAGACCAGCACTCGTGCAACCTTGCGATTTTGCAGCAGTTCGACCGCCAAGACCCCGCGGCCTACGACCGCCCGCTTCTTCGGCTAATCCTGACGCGACGAGACGCTCAGCTGGCAGCCCCGAGCCAGAGCTTATGAATTCACCGGCTGCGAAGGTGGGGAGCGACTAAATTAAATGCTAATCTAAACTAGGTATAAACGCAGCGGCATTGATACCTTTCAATTGATCTGACCGACTGGTGCATATCCGAAGTCTATCGAACAGTACGAGATAAACAAATAAACCACTGGGGCCGTTGTCGCGAGCGAAGGCCAAGTCTATCACTCGCTAGCTGTCCTCACGACAGGGCTGCGACACCGAGCGTATCCATGAATGAGCTAGCTGCTCCAGGCTCATCGCCGTAATTCGTTCGAAAAGAAATGCATGCCGGCCACTTGCGCTCCTCCTAGCAGAAAGACCTCACTGCTCGCTGCTCATGGGAGGAAGTCCAGCCCTACGGTTACACCGGATCCGGAAGTCGGCAACTAGTTCGTTGCCAGGTCGACCGCTGGTGTGGGCGGGCTAGGCCTGTACGTGTGTGCTAGCTGTCCTGTGGTCTCTGTGCCTTGGGCCACGACATATGAGAGTCATAGAGAAGGCTGGTGACTATAAAGCACACTATTTTTTGTGTTGGATCTCATTGGATACTATATATTGCCCGAAAAGAAACCTCAAGTTGCTGCTAGCGACGCTTTAACTGACCAGAGTATCTCAAATCATCAAAATGAAAGGTTTCCTCAGGAGCGCTGACACTCTGCTGCAGCTTGCGCCAAAGATAACTACTATAGGTCGAGAGGGCTGCGACATCACAATACAGGTCAGTGGCATTTGGTTACATCAGTCATAGAGAAGCGTTTGCTTAACACGACCACAGTGCGCTCATCTATCTGTCTGAATATTGACAGTGCCTACGTCATACTGTTTTGATCTTCCTTCGAAGACTGCATTAGCCGCAATTCATTATTTTGAAAGTTGCTTTTTAGTTTTTGGCTGTCCGAAGGGACTAGACATCGCTTATCTCTGCTTTTTCTTTTACTGAAAGGATCCGTTATGAAGCTTACTGAGCTGCCATCAATAATAAGTCTCGTTCTTAAGATGATGACATCTCAAATCAAGAGTCTGAGACACTCTTAATAGTCGTGGAAACGGCTGGGTTTCACAACAGTTGCTTACTTCGCGCTTTATTGACACTTTAGTCGCATTAAGCGAGATGAAGGATTGACGCTAAGGCCAAAATCTCACACGCTACTGCATGTGCTCATTGATAGTGCATACACTTAGAAAGTCCCTTTTTAGTTTTTTATGTAGCAGTTTGAGTGAAACCTGCGCTGATACTATAGTACTTCACTATCATATATGAATTGCCCACACGTAGCATTGTATATCAACCAAGATCCTTCAAAGAGTTGCTTCCGTTCAGCTCAGCATCTGGCGTCAGACGAGAAGACAATATTTAATTTAGATGAAATTGTATCTCAGGGGTCTCGACAAAATATGTAACTAGTACTTAGTCAACTTGGGTATGGACAGGTGCTTTCATAAGACTACATGGAACAATTCATTGTCAGTTTCATACAACCTCAGTTCAACTATTACACGACATATATTTCTACTCATTTGCTTCTGTTGCGATACCAAATCAAATTACAAGCACTTATATTGCATGCTTTCGGTAAAGCTGACGATTCAAGTTAATGTTAAATGTTAAATGTTAATAATTCAAGTTATACGATTTAAGTTAAAGTGATTTCCTCTTGTGGCTTTATTAGAGTCAATTTCAAGTGACTCTTTAAGATTGATGCCTAGAAGTCGATGTCGAATGTCCCATGTAGTGCGAACTGCTATTAGGGCACCAACTAGACATATTCTTATCAGTGTCGCAAACAGCTCGTGATAGGTCTTGGCCATAATTTTGATGAATTTGAGATCTGAAAAAATGCGAAGGTATTACGCTTCTTTAATTTTTTCGTCATTACTCTTACTTGTTAGTCTTTTCTAGTGTTTTTATTGTGATTGGGCATTGGCCAAATAATCTTTGTAGTTGCTCTCATTTTTAGCTTTCCTTCGGTTAATAGCTTATCACTAAGCATATCCTTGTAAGTATGCGTTTTCAAATTTTTAATGTGTGCATTAAAGTTCAGATTCGTCTTTTGTTCTACTAGCAAATTACTAAAAAGAACCATAGAAATGAATGTCTACACTGGATAAATTAAATTTACAGAAAAATCAAAGAATACAGAACCATCGTCACAGACACGACATATGACATTGGCAATAATGCTTTAATTCGATCACTGCGTAGTTCGTTCATTCTCATCATTCACCACTGAGTTGGAATGAACTCTGGTAACATTTAATATTACAATTCCGGAGGAAAAATCAGATACGCTAACCGCTTGGCCCTGTGCCTCAAAAGTTATCCAGGGATACTTTCGACAGTGGTCAGAAGCTTCTCGACTAATCAGGAAAGAGTCGATCGCGAATATGTAGGTTTAATCAACCGAAGTAGTGAGCACCGTAGTCCCGGCTATATTCCGGCTAAGCTGGTATCGTGCAAGTCCACGCAGCTGCACACGTGACTGCCAGGTAGGATCTGTTTCTTCATCCGCTTTGTATCTCTTGTCTCCGAGCGCTCACGATTTCAGCTGCCTGTGCGGTTAATACGAAGTGTGCAGTGTCTGCTGCTCGCTCGCTGGCTATAGCTTCGTGACAGCACGAACAACCGCACAATGGCAAGTTAGCTAGATCGGCACCAGCATGGACCCGCCAGACAGGGAATGCCAATTAACGGCAGGGCGTATTTGGCTGGTATTTGGCGACTCTAGTGATATCGCATGTAATCCCAAAGCTCGAGATTCGTCTAACACGAAGCTTCGGTGGAGCACCTGAGGTTGCGACCACCTCGCTTTCTGCGACTAGCGCCCACTTTTTTTTATTAACTAAACGCGGCCGGAGCAATACGGTGCTACTTCAAGCTGCATGCCATCAAAGCCCACGTGTTTCGGCGGCGTTCCACTCCCGAGGCTCTTGTGCCACGTGCCTCGTGGTCTAGTGAGCCCATTCTCGCTTTCTTCATCATAGGCGCTGCCAGAATTAGGCCGAGAAGAGGCCAGCTCCGATCGGGCTAGCAAATTGTTGGGAAGACTGGGGGAGCAGCAGCAGCAGCAGCAGGTGGCGGCAAGCCACTCCCTGCTGCTGCTGCTGCTGCTGCTGCTGCTGCTGCTGCTGCTGCTGCTTCCGATCAGTCCGAGGGGGCCGCGCCCCTGGGCCCAGGGTGGGCCCAGGATGTGCGAGTCCTCCCTGGCCACCTCGTCGTGCCCATTATTAATTTGCTTCACAGGAGCTTGCAGACACTTCGTCACACAGTTTAATAATAATAATAATAATAATAATGTACTTGATAAAGCGCCCTCAGAGAACTCAATCTCCCTCTAGGCGCTTTACATTTGCTGCAAAGGGAAAGGCAATTGAATGGTAAGTAAAATCATGCTTGAAAAACAAGCAAAATGAATTACATGGCTAGGGGTGACATGCACAGGGTCAGCATGCAAATGTGGTTAGTGGCAGCATGCACAGTGCCAGCACGTTTTAAATGTGGTCAGGTTAGGGGATGTTCGGACGCAGGTCGGGAGGAAGTTCCAGGCTTTGGGAGCATACGAACTAAATGCACGGTCTCCAAAGAATTTGAGGTTTGTACGAGGTATTTCTAGACTGTTGGATTCCGAAAAGTGGGTGGTACGATGCTTGGCTTGATGGGGGAGTATGTCGGAGAGATAGGCTGGAGCCATAGAATGAAGGGACCTAAAAGTGAGCGACAAAACCTTGAAGTCAATCCGTTGCTTGACTGGTAGCCAGTGCAGGTCGGCGAGAAGTGGAGTAATGTGGCAACTGCTATGCTCACGACAGACAAGCCTAGCTGCAGAGTTTTCATGTCTCTGCAGTCTGCCCAGCTCTCGCTATGTCCACGGTCTCAACTACATTTCTCTCATTCGCTCGCTCCACTCAATGAGACTAGCATCGAGCAGCTGCTGTTTCGAAGTACTGTGAGAGTTACTTGATAGCAGAGGATGGTGATGCACGTTGGTGGCACTTTTCTATTGCCACTTGCACTGTTGCTCTCTTCCTATTGAGCGTGCCGTGCTTAGAGCTAGCAGCTCTTTGTTCTGGAGTTCACGCACCACTATTCGATACCCTCGTTCGATTCAAGGGTTCCACAGACGAGAAATCACCCAAACATTCTGTTTTCCACAAACATTCTGCTGAACAAACAAACAACGGACTGCACAGAGACACCGGTCCACTTAGCTTCCATAAGATAAGCCAAGCTTCTAGCAAGTTAGAAGGCGTCTGAAGGAACTTTGCCTACTTGTCACAATCATGCACCTGATTGTCAAGAGGCGGTCAATGGCAACGCTCAGAAGCAATCTATTACGCCTTTAAGTGCCTGCCGCTGTAAAGTATTGGGTGTAGGTAAAATCGATCTGCAATGCACGAATCACTCTGACTTAGAAAGCTAATGGGCACATAAGTGTTTCATATAACGAAAGTCATCAACTGGCTAGCTATGTGCAAACAAATTGTTACTCGGCATTTGGAAAAAACGCAACCTTCAAATAGGGCTCGTCCAGCACATTTCCTTTAGCATTAAGCACAATATCTGTGTCCTTTTCCTAAGCGACCTTTCACTAGAAGATCATGTCAGCTTCACTGACAAGTCTTGTCTACTTTCAGCTATGCAATACTGCTAAAATTCGAGCCTGCTTAGACAGGAATACCACACGCAAGATGGTCCATGTAATTGTGACAAATCCTTTGGAGACCGTGCATTTAGTTCATATGCTCCCAAAGCCTGGAACTCCCTCCCGACCTGCGTCAGAACATCCCCTAACCTGACCACATTTAAAAGGAACCTAAAAACACACCTATTTAGGACAGCATTTAGTGGGTCCCTGTGATTCGTCCTTGACGTGCTTATGCGTGCTGACACTGTGCATGCTGCCACTAACCACATTTGCATGCTGACCCTGTGCATGTCACCCCTAACCATATTATTCATTTCGTTTGTTTTTTCAAGCATGATTTTACTTACCATTCAATTGCATTTCACTTTACAGCAAATGTAAAGCGCCTAGAGAGAGATTAAGTTCTCTGAGGGCGCTTTATCAAGTGAATTATTATTTTTATTATTATATCTGGACTATTGCAATTCACTACTCGCAGGTCTAGCGGCCGGTGCAGTAAGGCTCTTACATGTAAACCTAGCCTCAGTAGCCAGGCTTGCCTGTTGTGAGCATTGCAGTTGCTACATTAAACCTGTTTTCGAAGACTTGCACTGGCTCCCAATCAAGTAGCGTATCGAATTCAAGGTTATGTCACTCACATTTAGGTTCCCTCATTCTCCGGCTCCTTTATTCTCTGTGGATGCTGTGCAAATGTCTTGATATTAATATCATTGGTAGTAGTAGTAATCGTAGTAGTAGTAGTAGTACTAGTAGTAGTAGTAGTGTCTAGTCTTTATACATGTCCTGCTACTTTGACTGCTGCTCAGTTATAAGACCCATCTGTTGTAGAAATTATCACTGCTTACTCAACCATTGCCATCTGTGTCTTTCTTAGTCATCGTTCTTCGTGCACATTGCAACTCTTCCCTGCACCTCTCAGCTTTCTCCTTCTCTTTTCTCTTCCATTCTTCCCCTTCTCTATTTCCTCCCTTTCCTGCCCTTCTCTTCTTACCTCCCCTTCCAATCTCCTCCCTGTCTCCTCTCCTCTTCCATTCTCTCTTTCTATCTTAGCCATCAAGTCACTGATTGTTCAGGCTAAGAGCAAGACGAGGAGAGATGCAGTGGCTGTGTATTCACCAGGTCTATAAAACCAAATATCACTACTGCCCGTAAAAGCTTCGATACGCCGGTCACTAAGCAAAAAAATGGATGTCAATACAAAATTAAGCTGCCACGTGGGCCATTTTATTGTTTGTTAATTACTTGCATTAGAGACATTTAACCAAATAATTAATGCAGCAATCCAGCCAAGACTGACTTAGCCGATGAATTACCAGTACTGGCTCGTCCAGTTTCTCAAATGAGGCAGTGAAGCTGTCTCTAAAGTCGGTACGATCTCGAGTTACTTGTTCCTTCATTATGACCACCATGCAGGAACAGCTCTCTGTCACTGCTTGCCTCTTAGTTAAACACCATTAGAACAGGTGAGACATCCTTGGCTAACGTGCGTCCTGCAGAAATCATCAGTCGGTCACGTGGTGATTCGCCTCAGCGACCTACTTACCGTAGCCAGTTGGTGCCTACACCTGCTTGTGGTTTTTGATCAACAGTCTCTCTCTCTCTCTCTCTCTCTCTCTCTCTCTCTCTCTCTCTCTCTCTCTCTCTCTCTCTCTCTCTCTCTCTCTCTCTCTCTCTCTCTCTCTCTCTCTCTCTCTCTCTCTCTCTCTCTCTCTCTCTCTCTCTCCTCTCTCTCTCTCTCTCTCTCTCTCTCTCTCTCTCTCTCTCTCTCTCTCTCTCTATCTCTCTCTCTCTCTCTATCTATCTCTCTATCTCTCTCTCTATTTATCGCTCTCTCTCTCTATCTCTATCTATCTCTATCACTATCTCTATCTATCTCTCTCTCTCTATCTCTCTCTCTCTCTCTCTCTCTCTCTCTCTCCTCTCTCTCCCTCTCTCTCGCTCTCTCTCTCTCTCTCTCTCTCTCTCTCTCTCTCTCTCTCTCTCTCTCTCTCTCTCTCTCTCTCTCTCTCTCTCTTTTCTCTTCTCTCTCTCTCTCTCTCTCTCTCTCTCTCTCTCTCTCTCTCTCTCTCTCTCTCTCTCTCTCTCTCTCTCTCTCTCTCTCTCTCTCTCTCTCTCTCTCTCTCTCTCTCTCTCTCTCTCTCTCTCTCTCTCTCTCTCTCTCTCTCTCTCTCTCTCTCTCTCTCTCTCTCTCTGTTCTGCCACTCTCTGTCTTTACAATAGTCTGCTTCATTGCTTCATTGCCTCTCCTTAACGGAGCTTTTGAGTGGCAGCAAGTGCTTATCGCTGGAGGTGCTGGGAGCTCGGCTCGCTGTAAGGCAGCCGATCCATCATCCACTGGTGCCTCCCTGCGCCAGCAGAGGCTTCTCTACTTACTTGGCATTCTCACGCTGTTCAGGCTGCAATCTCAGCAAACTGGCTGCCGTGGCCACTTGCTCTTGGCCATCTTGCTCTCGAGCAGCGTTCGACTGTGAGCCGCCAGAACGTCACCTAGACGTCAGCTGATCTAGATGTCTGCTTAGCTGAGGGATTCGTGATCGCGTGACCCCTAGTGCTGCAAGCGGCTGCCGTTGCCTTTGTTTGCAGTCGCCGCACGTCGAGAGCCAGCACGCCGTCATACAGCACAGCGATGAAGAAGGCTACGTGCTGCAGGACCTTGGCTCGGCCCAGGGCACCTACGTCAACGACTGTCGCGTGCAGAATGCTGCCGTGCGCCTGGCTCCCCTGGACAGCATCCGCTTCGGTTCCGGCGGAGCCATCTATCAGCTGGTCGTGCAGGAAGAGGCAGGTGCTAGCTAGCGACTTTGCACTCGAACAGCTGTGTGCTCTGTTCGAGCCCTCACCGCAGAACCGCTCCTGTGCTTGGCCTCTGACTGTATAAGCCAGGCTCAAGCAGCTGATACTGCAAAAGCTACGCAAGCACCGTACTGCTGCTGCTGCTGCTGCTGCTCCAACCCAAAATTCACCACTGCAACAGCAGCGGTGGTGAGCCGCATGAAGCACTGCTCGTCGGCAAGCCTTGCTTCGGGCCTGCACACTGT